>OX602129.1:6988660-7588660 GCA_951449985.1 Falcaria lacertinaria
GTGTACTGTAACACCTTGGTTGGCACCAATGTTACTGGTTAGTAATGTAATGCGACAACACCTCACCATAAAAATAAAAAGTTTAAAATGTATTAGATAGAATGACGCTAGGCCGGTCATCGTAATAAGATTGTAAAAAGTAAAATTAATTAATTATTTAAATAATATAACACAAGGAAGCGATCTCGTGTATTATTTGTGCCTCGCCACCGCTACGCCCTACAGTACCAACCTTCTGATAGCCGTGTACCAGCACAATCCCCAGGTTGGTAGGCACTAGTCTCCGGCCGCTGCCTACAGTGACGTAGTTCCGTTGGCAGATGTTGTTTATGTGGACGGGAATGGACGCGTCGGTGCCAATCCCGTGTTTCTCCATTAGGGTTATCACCTGGAAAATGTTTTCTATGCTTATTTTCTCTCTATATATAAATAACTAGCGGCACGGGTAGACATTTATCAAATATTTTCTCTACCCGTGCGAAGCAGGGGCGGGCAGCTAGTATAATATATACCCTAGTATAATATGTATATGTTACTCAGTGATGATGTAGCTTTCTAACGGTGAAAGAATTTTTGAAATCGGTCCAGTAGTTTCGGAGCCTATTCAATATAAATAATTTTGTATCAAATTATGTTAATTAAAATTATTTCAGTCGTTTTAAAGAGTGTTTTTATAATAAGGTGGCACACAAGCATACGGCCCACCTGATGGTAAGAAGTCACCGTAGCCTATAGCCGCTAGCAATACCAGGGGTATCACTACGGGGTGCCGCCAACCATGTTGTTGATGAGGATACACTGTGCTAGCAGCATTATCACCAGCCCAGCGTATCCTCGTGGAGAGTGCTCCACGAGGAAACGCTGGGCTGGGTTGCCAGTGGGCAACCTTACTTACCGCAGAAACACAACACTTCATCAAAGTAGTGTTATTTCTCTGCGGTCTTCTGTAAGGTGGAGGTACAGTCCCCAGTGTGGCTGCTCCAATTTAAATGGGAAAACGCTCTACCTCTCTAAAATTCAGCCGTTGAATCGTGGAGGGTACAAACACACAAACTGTCGCACTTATAATATTAGTGTGATAGTAATTAATATGAAGGTGGCTCACCTCAGATTCAGTCAGGTAATCAGGCGCAGCGGTCTGACATTCCACCAGTCTGTGGTCGTGGGCGCGGAGAACATCGTCCACGTTGAGCACAGGCACGAACTCATCTTTACCAAACGCCTGACAAACACACATATGAACACATAATTAAGCTTTTCATCTAGACTTTTCACAGCTTATCCTGTATGTATCCATCCACATTCATACATAAAACCTTTCTTACCACGTCATCTTCGTTCCTCCGCATAACATGCCCATACCATGACACACGCTTGCTCCTCAACTTTTCTTTCACTGGAGCTGGAGCTACTTTCAAACTTCCTCTTATAACACCTCATACATCTTATAACACCTCTCGTTTATCGTCGGAGTTTATACAAATCTCTAACCTGCCAGTGCATAATCTCTGTGTAGCCAGCGTCGACGAGGGTGTTGCCAGTGTAGTGGAAGGTCTCGGTGCCGATCTGGAAGGTGATGGTGGTGCTCAGGTACTTGCAGTCACGTGACAGGGTCGCTATGAAGTGGCGCGTTATGTAATCGTAGATGCGCCACATGTCGCCTTCGAGCTCCGATTCCGCTGCAACAAAGTTTTTCATGTGCAAATATCTTTTCTCTCACTTAACTGCACTAATGATTTTTTATAACTTACTAGCTTCTGACAGCGACTTCGTCCGCGTTGAGCTTAGAATCCCAGGGGAAACTAACATTTTCCCGGGATAAATGGTATCCTATGTGTTAATCCAGGTTATAATTATCTGTGTTCCAAATTTCCTCCAAATCCGTTGAGTAGTTCTTGCGTGAAAGAGTAACAAACATCCATACATCCATACTGACAAAACGTCAAATTAAAAATATTAGTAGGACGTACAGTGATTAGTCACACCAATAGTTTTACGGTGATGAAAAACATCGTGTGAAAACCTGCATAGGTCGGACAAGAAATTTAAGGAATATACTGAATTCGTCGGCTTAACTTTTTTCCACAAAGCTTCAATAATAATTCTTCTTCTTCAAGTGCCTCTTCAATAATAATAATTCTTGAGCATTATCACACAGCGCCATCTAGCCCAAAACTATGTATAAGCTTGTACTATGGAAACCAGCTGCTGATATAATACTTATGTATAAACTTTTTTTTAATACATATTTATACCACATACCAAACACTCAGACGCTAGGCAAACACGTTTCCCCCGACGGGAATCGAACCCGCGACCCCTTACGTAGCAGTCAGGTATACCTACTAAAAACTAGACCAGTGGTCTTGTCAAAACAAAACTCACAAGCGGGCCTCATCGGTGTGATAGGCGGATGGTCTCCGGCATCATGACCTTTCTTCGGCTTGTTGATGCCGCTCGACAAGATGGCGCGAACCTCTGCGCCCCACTTGTTGGAGTTCTGCTGTTGCCGTAGAGTACCCCTACAAACATATAGGTACACTATTGAATAGATTCGGGTGTTACTTTGCGGGAATTCATATTAATAGAATACTAGCTGCCCGCCCCGGCTTCGCGCGGGTGGACATTTATTAAATACTAGCGGCCCGCCCCGGCTTCGCACGGGTAGACTTTTATATCAAATATTTTGTCTACCCGTGCAAAGCCGGGGCGGGAAGCTAGTATAATATATAGCCTATGTTACTCAGTGATGATGTAGCTTTCTAACGGTGAAAGAATTTTTGAAATCGGTCTAAAAAATAAAAAAAAAAAACACCCCTAAGGGTGGACTACCCCTAACATTTAGGGGGATGAAAAATAGATGTTGGCCGATTCTCATAGATACCGGATAAGCACAAAAAAATTCATCAAAATCGGTCAAGCCGTTTCGGAGGAGTATGGCAACGAAAACTGTGACACGAGAACTTTATATATTAGATTTTGTCTACCCGTGCGAGGCCGGGGCGGGCAGCATATATATATATATAGTAATAGTATAAGTATATATAGTATATAGTTAAGATTAGTATAGACTAACTTTTTCCCCGCGACTTGGCATAGAAATAAGATCATACTGTAACACTTTGCTTCCAGTGCCTGGCCGGATATCATCATTCTCCTGCCCTTATTGCCCATATTATTTGGGGTCGGCGCAATATGTATTTCTCTTCAACACTTCTCTATCAGCCGTCATCTCTGTATTCACTTCCTTTCTGGCCATGTCATCATTCACACAGTCCATCCATCTTTTCTTAGGTCTACCTCGACCCCTGTACCCATCCATATTCATACATAAAACCTTTCTTACCACGTTATCTTCATTCCTCCGCATTACATGCCCATACCGCATTACATGACAAACGCTTGCTCCTCAACTTATCTATCACTGGAGCTACTTTCAAACTTCCTCTAATGTACTCATTTCTTATCTTGTCCATTCTCATTACGCCATAGATAAATTAAAAAATATATTATTAAGAAAATAAGAATTGTATTAAGAGACAGAGTGTACACATGACTCCTGTCATGAAGAAGAATGTTTTAGTTTTAAATCATTCGACCCTACAATTCATAGCTCTATAAACATACGTTACTCAGGGACGATGTAGCTTTCAGTGAAATATGCTTATGATAGATTTAGTCATTCTAGACATTACCCCATACATGTATCCATACTTACAGCAAATCGTAATTCTCAGGATAGCTCGTGGTTTCCGTGCGAGGATATGAGATGTAACCTTGAGTGTATAACCGTTCTGCGATCTATAATATAAAGAAATACCGACCATAAGTATAATATAAGTAACAAGCTTAACCCTGCGATAACCACGGCGGGGAGCTCATTGCATAGTTTAAATGTGTGTGGGGCGAGCGAGGGAAGATCTTCCAGCCAGGCGGGTGTTGTGCCTGGGGAACCGCGGCTCCGACTGTTCTAGTCGGAAACTTGTATATATGTTGAATTGCGTAGAAAACTTCGCTTGCGAGTGGCAGGATTGTGACGTATGTATGGGGTTGTCATCCGTTGAATGTTGTCCTGTTAGTAGATTTCTAACATTGGTTTATGTAGCAGTGAGGTCGCTACATGAGCAAATATCTAGGCCGTAGGCCTCCTACTCAAGCTTAGAGATAGTTATTTACCTGCATAGCATGATGTGGGCCCATGCCTAGCCCAGAACTGGCCACTCTCATTAACTCCACTGTATTCAAAGCTGCTGGACGAGGTTTGACTTTCTCCTTAGCTTGGACGTTTATAACACTGAAAATAATACACAAACTCTTCACAAGTTGAACGTTTAGATACTCATCTCTGAAGCATATTTGACCTACAGGCCTAATCTTTATTGGTTCTAACATTGCCATTAAATTAAAATCAGAATCAAAAATAATTTATAAAGTATAGGCTGATAAGGCACTTATGAAGGTGTAGACCTCTATAGTAGTCGCTGTATAGTAGTATATAGCAGGTTTTTCTTTTGAATAAGCATAATTATATTAGAGGAATATGCTTACGCCAATAAAAGGTTTTCCAAAAGAATAGGCAGAGGGGTGACGTTTGTTACGTACCAATAAGAAAATCTACATCATATGAAAAAAATATGGCTGTTAAACTTACGTAGCCTCCTTAATTTCCTTAATACAAGCCAGGAACATATTAGCAATATCCTTCTCGAAAGAGCGTACTCTTTTCCATTCTAGCGGCAGTTCCCTACCCTCGGAAGTAGATGCAGTTACTCTCAGCACCCAGTATGTCTCCGGCTTGAACGTCTGTATCTCATCGTGGCGTTGGACACAGAAGCCCAGGGTTGGTGTCTGGCATGGACCATAGGATATGAGGGAAGCATCAAGATCACCATATCTACCTGCAAAATTTGTACATACATAAAAAAAAATCTTTAAATACCATTTGATTAGGGCTTCCTAAAATTTTCTACCCTGGTACAGTTCTACTTTAAAGATAGGACTAGACATTCATCTTCAGCTCAAAAGACTTCGTCTCCAAGCCATTTTTTACATACTTTTTTTGCTTCCAATTTTAAATGATGATAACACATTTATTTTTTCACGCAATTGTAATTGTAATAATGAAATAAAAATGTTATTTCACAATTATAAAATAAAATGTAAATTTCCTTGTACACAAACAACATTCAAATAACTCAGGTATTACTCCTGAAACACTTATACATCATTCTCCTGCCCTTATCATTTATTTTTAGAGTTTATCATACCTTAAAGTAGATAGTAACATTAATATGGTTACTAATCAAATACTTCATTTACTAGTCAGAATATTAAAAATATCTATTGGAGAAGCACATCTTGAGCATTTTGTCTACTGTGTGCATAGATAGTAGACAATAAATCTATATAGCATTCCCAGAAAAATTTACCTTGGAAGTACTTTGTCTGGAACCTAGTAAACGCACACCCAATACGCAGATCCAATTCCTGTCTAGCATCTACACTCCGCGACTCATTCTCATTAGGCCGGACCAAACCCAGCATGGCTGCTTTGATGTCTTTATCAGTGATTGCTGAGAAGCGTGCACGGTACGTCACTAGCGGTGATCCTACATCCCCATTCATGTATGGTTGAACGCAATTCATTACCTGAAATATATTAAAAAATTGTGTTATAGAGGTGTGCAAGTCAGTAGTAAAATGTCACTCTATACTCTGCCTACTCTATTAGGAACTCTGCTTGATGATATATGTCTTTGTATGTGTTATAGATAGTGATGCAACTCCAGTGAACTTGAGATGAATTCCCTCCAAGGTAAGTTTAAATTAGTGAAGAGAATTGAAAATTAATTATTGAAGGGAGTATGCAATTAACATCGATCACTCTCATTCGATACAATGATTTGTTTCTTGTGTGCACAATTTGAACAGTCGCCAGCACATCAGACTATACATCATTTTTACACAATGTATAGTCTGCTGTAACCACATGAGGCATTTTGAGAGACATAGAGAGAAGTTATGTTATTCCTGAGTTAGAACATTACTATTATAAATGCAAAAGTAACTGTTTGTTTACTACCTTATCACGACTAAACGGCTGAACGGATTGTAATGAAATTGGGCAATGAGATGGATTTTAACCTTGGGAAGGACATCCCGATGGACAATCAATTCAGCTGTTTAATTGTGAAATGGTAGCAAGCAAACAGAATTTTCACATTTATAATATAAGTATGGATATAAAGCTTTTGTACTGGTTACCTCAAAACAAATATTCTCTCCTTCTTTATCACAATCCAACCATAGGATAAGATAATCGCAGCCCCTAGCCTCCTGGGCTAGATGGGCCGGTATTCGCAACCTAGGCATTGCTTCTTTTTTCTCCGTAGGGCAACTGAACAGCTCAACAGGGTCCACTTTATCCCAATTATTATATTTGCCCGTGAAATCCAAACTCATTACGTGACCACATACTGAAGTCATTTTGAACCGAACTGCCTCGTTTTTAAAGGTCCCATTCCATTCATGCACAGCAGAAGCGGAGTTCGAACCTATAATATACAAAATATAGTATACAAATAAATAAACAAATATAGCAATACCGAATTATTGTGACATCGCTGCATCGGTGTCGACTCGAATACAAATACACACCTTTATTACTAGTGATACATTTGCCATTACTGAGTATGTTTGCAAGGTTCTGAGATAAAGATGGCTTTTCAGCCACCATTAGAGCCGTTTTCAACATGTTAGGATATAATTCCCACTAAATTCATTAAAATTTGATAAACACGAGTTCCGGTCCGATCGAAAACACTTTTATGTCAAATGACAATTGTAGGGATGACGATTTGAGATCGATTAATCTATAACTCGAGCCATAAAATCAATTTTTTAACTCGATATGTAGTTCTGAATCGATACAGTGAATCGATATTTCACTCTTGCAAATCGGCATTTGATTTTTTCAGTTTTGGTAAAAACCATTATTAATTAAATAAAATAACCAAAATTATTTCCAATTAGGAATTTAAATTACGCCCTCCGCGCGCTTTAATTTTTCAACCAGTAAAGAATCACGGACCAAATTTTTGCGATAATTCCATACTCAGTAGAGATGGGCGATGCTAAAACTATACTTTTATGGCAAGAACAAAAATACTCTGTTTATCAACACATTCACTCAATAGCTATCATGTATATGAGTATCGTGGGATCATCTGTTCCTTGCGAGCGCCTTTTTTCCATTGCAGGCAACATCGCAAGTGATGAGCGGATCCCAGTAGACTCGACAGGCTGTTGTTTTTAAAAAGCTTAGATATTAAACATTGGGAACTATAAGCCGAATTATCTATTTTCTTCACTTTTTAATGTAACAAATACATTTAGAAAAGAAATGTTTTCTTTTAAACCTGACCTGACACTTTAACACGGTAATAAAAATAATTATAAAATAATTATCTATAATTGTCATTATCGTATTCCCTGAGCTAAAAAAATCCATGTTTGATAAGAGATCATTTACTATGATATTATTCTTGTTTATCATAAAATGGATTTATATTTACATTGCAAATTTGAAAAAAAACAATCTTTTGGACCTCGATTTTTTGGTGAATCGATTTATTAGAATACAATTCGAATCGATTTAAAAATCGATTTTTTTCGTAAATAATCGCCATCCCTAGTCAATTGATAGATTTGATGGAATCCAATTTAATCCAAATAAAGAGTGTGAGGTAGGTACAATTTTATTTTGACATTAAAATAGTTTCCAGCATTCACTACTTTTAACTTTTATGTTATGGTCACACTGGTTTCGTTATTGATGTTTTGTAAACTGCGTTCTGAAATCTGATTCCAAAATACTTTTGCTCTTTGTAACTAAACCTCCAAAATAGAATCAATTTTATTAGACGATTTTTCACCGAATATATAGACAGCAAGATTTATGCATAAATGTAACAAAATGATTATGTCCTAAATAATAAAACTTAAAACCAGATGTCTGTTTTTGCTCAATGCGTTTATTTAAATATTTATTGAACATTTAAATGCCACCAAAGTCAAATGTCATTGGACTCGAGTGTGATACGGGTGCGCCTGCTTACTACTTTGATAAATCGTTGGGAAAACCTTGAAACGATGTGTGCAGCATTAATAAATATTGCTTAAATCGTCGTGTGATTAGTTATTCAGGATTTAACATATACTACGCTTGTACATAACTAGTATATTGCCGTAATAAAGTTGGAAAATCATGGTACGTTTGGTGACATACAGTGTATTGTTTATTTATGTAACTGCTTGCGTAGACCGTATGTGATATGTGAAAGTATTGTTGCAGAACCACCCTCGGGCTGATGATATATGTCCCACGGCGCATCTCAGAGTGATGCTGCCAAGTGCACTAGAACCCAGCATGCCACCTCCTTTTTTGGACATAAGTGAGTTATTGATATTATATTCTAACATACATAGGTACATAATTTGATGCGATTGCCATACATTCTTGCTGATAACAACGTGCAATAGGCGACGATTGTCATGAATACTAGAATGAATCATGCTTGTATTGTTGTACAATTTTCTTGATTCATTCAAATGTGTTTTGGAATTGCATGACATTTTATTCTCAGGGCAATTCAAAAAATCATATTAGAATTTTATGGGAAGTGCAAGTTAGGTTTCATGTAATTTTTAATACATATAAATTAAACAGCTTGGGAATTGTCACAGGGTTGGCATGAGACTGGATACCTTCTGTAAAAACAAGCCAGTATTTTAACTAATATAGATATATTTTTTTTTAGTTGAAGGTTTTACTTAACAATCTTTTATAGTACAATAAATAAAAATATGATTCCTCCTTTCTCTATAATTACAATAGTTAAAGAACAGATCTTTTTAGGTAACATGCAATTCTAGATTTTTATTACCTCAAATTGTTTTCCTTGTTTTACAAGGTTACCGTTTTGAATAAACAGTTAAAATTAAATTAAAAATGTATCACTACATAGTATAAAACAATGTAGTTTCCTGCTTTCAGTCTGGCCCTAAGTATGTTTTAAATCTTTAAAACTATGCAACATACTTTGATGAGGCTTTTTTTAATAGAAAGAGTGATTTAAGAGGAAGGTTTTATGTAATTCATTTATGTTTTGTAGGTATTTAACTTATATGGTTAATGCTGGCCATGCTATGCCAGCAGTAAGTTAATAATGTTAACAGGTTTGCTTATGTAGAACAATGACGCTACAAAACAAACCAAACCATATGTTTTAATGATATAAATGTAAACATGCATATTTCAATAGATAAGTGTGACACCTGTTTTTGATTATTGTATTAATCAATATTAATACTTCAGAGATTATTTTTTGATGTATTAGTTTCTATGTGTACTGTCTACTATGTGGCTTAGTTTGCCTTGTCTTCTGTACCAGCTCATGGGTTAAATCTGTGAAGGGATTTGTGAGTTGACCATATTTGTTTATTCTGTGCCCGGCTGGGTGTAATCTTTAACAATGTATTTTTTAATCTATCTCATAGGATGGGCTACATTTTATTGTTATCATTTGTTTTTTTATACTCACCCATGAGGTCAGAGATAAAGCTTGTATAGGAAAGGTTAAAAACTAAAGATGAGTCATAAATAAGAGTGTTCTCTTCTCACCCTCTACAAGTCTATTCAAAAGGAAATAAAAAAAAAACTGCTCATGCCTCCCTTTACCAATGCACACTATCACCCTAGTCTCCTTCATAGAAGTGTAGCACATCTAGCACGTCATTTAACCAAAAATAATGCTGTATGTTTCAGACAACATGCATGACATACCCCCACCTCAAGCAGACTTCTCTGCTCCTCCACCTTATGATGTGGCTGCCAACTCTAAACTGCCCACCTATGAGGAAGTACAGCGAGAGAAACAAATGGAAGGGGAAGGACCTCCAATGGTACCATTTTTGTAAATCAATTCTAATGTTTATCTTGTGTTTTATACGACTAAGGTGCCACAAAAGCATACGGCCCCATTGATGGTAAGGAATCACAGTAGCCTATAGCTGCTAGCAATATCTCTAACGAGTTGCCAACACTGTTGTTGTTGAGGACTCACTATGCTAGTAGCATTTCTTATCAATATAGTATTGGCAAACTATCACACAACTCTCCTAATGGGGTTTATTACTTTTTACGCAAAGCATAACATTTTTTCGAACGCGCATTTTAAAAAGATCACACTTTTTTCTCCCGTGTCATTAAGTAATTTTATAACAAGACCTAAAAGCAAGATATAAAAAGCAATGTAATAATGAATATAAAAAGCAAATCATGCAAGAAAAAATATCACCCCTTTGGGGGTAGGCAGAGAGCTCAATGCCATTTCACTCTTGACTTTCACACCAGTCTCGTTTCTTTTACATTCATCAATCGCACACAAGCCCACGGGTTCCAAATTATATTAAGTGCCAGCGACGGAACCATAATTATTTTTCCTTATAGCATCAGCTATCTGTTAGTGAAAGTCCCATTCAAATCAGTTCCGCCGTTCAGATAAGCAATCAGAGATAGGTAATGCAAGTTGTTTCCTCCAGGTACAAGTCCCGCCTCCTCATCACCCTACATTCGCAGCTTTTGTGACGGTAGAAGCAGCGGAGGGTACTGGTGATCAGCTTGACGAAGCCAACAGCCTGCTCGGGACTGACATCATGTTCTTGACTTCATTCTTTGGTGAGAACTATGTTTTTTTTTTCCTTTTTTGCTTATATGGCTACGATTTAAGTGTACTTAGTTATTTCGCGAGTGTCGCATAGTAAATGAGGATATAGTCAGGATTTTTTTACTTTTATGGAAACAAAAAAACTGACTTTTGCTACTGTGAAGGGCAAGCAGGCGTAGGTACGAAAAAGTATGGGTATCATTAACGCGTTGCCAATTTTATTGTTGCTGGAGAGGAGTCAGTGTTCTAGCAATAAAAATAGTTCAGCTAGTCGAGATTAGAACTATGTTAAGGAGAATATTGTTTTCATCTATTGCTCTGTTGACATGTTTCACACAATGGTTATTATGCCATTGTTTTATTGTATAGACTTGAATAGTCACATGTTTGATCATCTGCGGTATACTATGTATGTGACTAATGCTCAAATGATCAGATGCAAATATTGTTACAATATTTTTTATACCACTAAGGTGGCAAACAAGTATACGACCCACCTGATGGTAACCGGTTACCGTAGCCTATGGACGCTTGCAACACCAGGTGTATCACTCGCGCGTTGGCGACCCTAAAATAGTGTGCAATATTTGTATCTCACTTATCTGTATATGTAAAAGAAGAAACTGACTGACTGACTGACATATCAATACACAGCCTAAAAAATATTTCTGGCTTTTGAAAATTCCATTCAAGTTTGTATGAAAATCTGTCATTACTAAAGTTGAGCGCATGGAATTTGGTATTCAGCCTTTCAGCTATAAATAAATAATACATTTATATGGGGGTAAAATACTAAGGGGGTAAAATAGGAGACAAATGTTTGTATGTAAATCCGTAATTTTTAAATTTAAATCCATGATAAAAGTCGCGGGTTACAACTATCATGTACTACATGTTGACTTATTCACTTAACCATGCATGCAAAGCCGCGGGCTAACGCGATGATAATGATGATGATGCTATTATGACGAGTTGTGTTTGCCTTACGTCTGGGTTCTATAATGATTACACTATTTACAAAAAAACAGAACTTAACCTAGATATTTATAGTATTAATAGCGGCCCGACCCGGCTTCGCTCGGGTAGACATTTATCAAATATTTTGTCAATTATTCAGCTTTCTAACGGTGAAAGTATTTTTGAAATCGGTCCAGTAGTTTCGGAGCCTATTCAAGACAAACCTACAAAAATACAAATCTTTCCTCTTTATAATATTAGTATAGAAGTATAGATATAGATGTATTCAAAGAAAGTATGTACACATATTCTACCAGCTGTACGGCTTCCCATAGTACAAGCTTTGCTTAGTTTGTGGCCAGTTGGCGTTGTGTGATAATGTCCCAGCATTATTAATTTATTCATTTTTATTGATGGTTAATTATTGTCTTTGGGAGGCTAGGCTAGTGGTGCGTCCTGATCGAGTTCCGTGTTGTTCCAGTGGCGTTCCTGTTCAACTGGATCGGGTTCCTGCTGCTGATGTGTTTCTGCCACACGGTCGCGTCTCGCTACGGCGCGCTCGCCGGCTTCGGCCTGTCCCTCGCCAAGTGGACGCTCATCGTGAAGCACTCCACCGAGCTCGCCTCCCACGAGAACTCCTGGCTTTGGTGGCTCATCATGGCTTTTGGTAACATTTTTTATACCACTAAAGTGACACACAAGTGTCGGGCGAGCGAGGTGATCATGCTCAGCCACCGCAAAGGGTAAGATCTTCCAGCCAGGCGGGTGTTGTGCCTGGGGAACCGCGGCTCCGACTGTTCTAGTCGGAAACTTGTATATATGTTGAATTGCGTATAAAGCTTCGCTAGCGCGTGGCAGGATTGTGATGTATGGATGGAGTTGTCATCCGTTGAATGTTGTCCTGTTAGTTAGTAGATTTCTAACGTTGGTTTATGTAGCGGTGAGGTCGCTACACAAGCATACGGCTCACCTGGTGGTAAGCAGCCATCGTAGCATATAGCCGCTAGCAATACCAGGGGTAACACACACGGGTGCCAACCATGTTGCTGATGAGGACTCACTGTGCTAGCAGCAATACTACTAGCCCAGCGTATCCTCGTGGAGCACTGGCAACCTTACTTACCGCAGAAACACAACACTGCGTCAAGTAGTGTTATTTCACTGCGGTCTTCTGTAAGGTGGAGGTACAGTCCCCAGTCGGGTGGCTCCAATTTAAATGGGATAACCCACGGGAAATCCCAAATCGCCCTACCTCTCTTTTTAAAAGCTCATGGTGTGATTAATCACTGTACTTAAGCTTAGAAAAACTCATTGGTACAGGCCGAGATTCGAACCTGACCCCATCAGGTGACAGGCCTGTTGCTTCAACCACAAGGCCACCACGGCTAAAAATTTATTCTAGTCGAAACATTTAACAGGTATTCGTGGAGCCAAAAGTTTGAGAGACGCTGCCTTAGACTATAGACAACTTACGACGGAATAATTTATTTTACAGGTATTTTAATTTGCATCCGCGCAATAATCCAGTACGTGAACATCAAGCGCGGATGGCGTCTGCTCTCGGGCACGGCTCAAGAGCGACTGCTCTTCTTCTACTAAAACAACCACCTTCTGTCTCACTCTCACACGCGTGTGCATTGCTGTGCGAAAAGGGTGGATATATGTATGTTTGTTCGTGTTATGTGAATAGTCGCGCTGTCTTGTGAATTGGATCTAATATTGTGGTGTAAAATGAAGTAGATACTAAGGTACTGATAATAATACTGCCGTTATTGACACGTCAAACCGCAATTTAGCGATATTGAACCTTAAGTCTAAACTCAGTAGGTAGATATTTATGTGCATGAAACTACATAAAAAATCGTAGGTGGCGCTTTCTGGGCACTCAATTATCGACTTTGAGTAGTATGTGTAACGTTTAATTTCGCCTGTTGAATTATGGTTTGATGTGACTGACGGCTCATATAAAATACCTTAAATCTTCTCGACACAGTGTAATTGTTTTAACAGATAAGTATAGGTCGACACAATTAAGAATTTGCAGAATAAGTCCTAACTCAACTACAGAATAGAGGATATTCAGGGTCGGATTTAGGAGTGCAACCGGGGCTACAGCTCCGGGACCTCAAGAAAAGAGGGGCGCCCACAATAGACACATCGAAAAGAAATACAAATTCAGACTATTAAACACTAATGACATGAAAACGGGTCTTATACGCGATATTCAATTGTTTATTTACCTACTTCATACATCTGATGTATGTAAAGACGTATCCGCGGATATCGTGTGTGTTGTGTGTCGGGACTTAAATTTTAAACCTAGGTAAATAAACAATTTAATATCGCGTTTTCATTGCATTATTATGCGTTTAAATCGCGAATAGTATAGTAAACACTAGTAAATAACTTTTCATTTGATGTTTTTTTTTTCACGTTTTGTCCATTTTATTTTGAAAATAATTTCGGCCAGGGGGCCTCCACTCCTCTGGTGCCCCGAGGCCCCAGACCTCTAAATCGGGCATTACTGATATTAATGAACTTTACAGCTTACTTACTTAGAAGATCGTAACTTAATGGCTCTTATTTTTGTAGTTTTTTGTCCTGAGATGAGTAAGGTGGCAAGTGGGCTAGTAAGCCCACTTGCCACCTTACTCATTACTTACTTACTAGCAATGACGATTGCGAAACTCTGACGTCATTTCAGACCAATAGAGGAAAAATTGCGGCGTTTAGTTCGTGTATTTTTTACGTTGTTGCTACGTCAAAATGACGTCAGTATTACGTAGGTACGTCATAGAGATAGGCTCAAGGACTAGGCGTCCATAGGCTACGAAGACCTCTTATCCTGAAGCGGGACGTACCGTAGGTTCTTTTTTTTAAGAGCTTTGATTTGTTAAGGATTTTGAGTAAGGGTTGTTTTATTTTTTCATTGCTACGCAACTCAGATACGATGTAACTTCTAAATTGTGTCGTACCATATATGTCCTTAGGGCTTAATTCCCAAGATCAATTACAAAAAACTCTAGAAATTAACTTTTCAAGAGTGATAGATGAGTTATTGAACGTCCATCTTCTGTTGGTATTTTAGGTGGATATATTAGCATAGTGACTGTTCACATTTTATGAAAGGCTAGAGAGAGACAGAGATAGCCCTCGATTGGAAACAGTGATATTTAAACTATTTATTTTATTTCACTACTTAGAACCGCTTTTAATTCTTCAGAATCTGTCATCGATTTAAAAATATCGATTAGTAGATTATAGTACGATCACATAATACCGTCTTGCTCTCCTTGTATACAGTTAGAGTGAGAGGAAATTAATCTATACATAAGTAGGTATACAAAATAGTTAAGAAACATTTTAACATCTGTTTGTATTTTTTTTGTAGCTATCGGCAAGCTTTAAGCTTCAAATCTTTTTTTTTTTAATATTTGTTTGTCAATGTGAAGCTTGGCCGTGTTAGATAAACGTTATAAGCGAATCAATTAACGATACGGTCAATACATAAATGTTTGTAATGTATATATGTAATTCAACGTCTACATTGTGGAACGTTTTTATAAAAATAATCTAGACATTTCTCAAATATTTTGTTTACCCGTGCGAAGCCGGAGCGGGCAGCTAGTCTAATATATAGCCTTTGTTACTCAGTGATAGTGTAGCTTTCTAGCGGTGAAAGAATTTTTTAAATCGGTCCAGTAGTTTCGGAGCCTATTCAATACAGACATACACACAAGAATACAAATCTTTCCTCTTTATAATATTATTATAGTTTAAAAGAATATTATAATTAAAAAACAACACATTGGTGTCAATTCTGTTGTTCAAAATTACTAAACTTAACTAATTTGACAGGTCTAAAAATATTGCTATCCCTCTCTCATGTGCGGGGTTTAATAAGGATGACAATATCTTTAGACCTGTCAAATTAGTTATGTTTAGAAATTTTGAACAACAGAATTGACACCGTTTATTGCTCATTATTAAACATTCCAGGTACGTTTTTGACACATCAATATGACTCTCTAGTCTTTTATAATTATTATCACTTATTATAAGTACGTTCAAGTTAATATCACTCCTTTGGATCTGTGCCGGTAGCAGGAACATTGTCGACAACGTATTCGAAAACGTAACTCGCGAAATGTCAAAATTGTCATACTAATTTTTAGTTCCACTTTTCACCGCCGCAGCGCTGTTCATTTGTCAATACAAAAATAGTCGAAGGCGATGCGAAAACGTTGTCGACAATGTTCCTGCTACCGGCACAGATTGTACAGCGGGGGTGATCAAATGGAAACGTTAACGCAAACTGGGTAGTTCCATTTTAATTTATTAACGGCTAGCTGTTTTGACTTGCCCGCGTAGAAATGTTTTTTTTTATACCACTAAGGTGGCAAACAAACATACGGCTCGCCTGATGGTAAGCGGTTACCGTAGCCTATGGTCGCTTGCTACACCAGGGGTGTCAGTCGCGCGTTGCCGATCCTGAGGTATTTATGTATAGCTGATGTTACTCAGTGATATAAGCATTCTGGATCATTAGCAAATAAAAATTATTTTTTTCTGTTTTTAATATTAGTGTAGATTATCAATTTTATTTGCGGACCAAACCCATAGACTATGAAAGCACTGCAACAGCAAAAATGGCTTGGTAATACAAAGTTGTTTTTGCGGCCGTGCCACGTTCACAATGTGGGCACGAAGTGTCTTTGAAGCGCAAATAAATTTAAATCGTATTATTCAACTGGCATAAAGTTAAGTATTTTTGTTATTTGTACCGTGGCCTTTAATGATTAATTAATTTATTATTGTAAGTGGCTCAGCCTTGTGTTACGAGCGGATATATTTTTGTATATGGTGGTATGATGAGAATGAATTTATTATTGTTATTGAAATTAATTAACCCATCTAAAATTTATTTTCGTCCTGCTCTAGCTCTACGGGCGAGAGCAAGACGCACATGTTCTAACTAGTCAGGACTTTAATAAAAAGTTAGTAAATAAATGTACTACGCTTTTAATATCACAGTGTCATTCGCCCACAGTCATGGTTTTGCACCTTAATTTCATGGACATAAAATTGATTTAAGATTGTAAAACTTTGTTTTACTCAGAACGATTGCGTTCGAATAGGTGGTTTCAAATTTGTATGAATATAAACTCGAATACATTTGTATGATTGTATCATTCCAGTCAAGAGAAGCTTTAAACATATTTGTGAAGGCTAACGCTATGTCTCAGTAGATACACTACGTACAAGTTATGTCGTACCAAGAGGTCAAAGAAATGGCGAACGATAGAACGGCTTGGCGATTGTTCAACGATTTCGTTATAAATTGGACCAATTTAATTCAAATCCAACTCTGACCTTAATTAATGCATCTGAAAAGGCTTAATTTATTCATCTGATTATTTTAATAGCGCATTTTATTTTATAACAAGTAATATACTATAGTTGGTACATATTTTGTTTGGAAATCTGTAGAAGCATATCTGGCAATATGTAAAGATTAAACCTTAGAGGATATAATTTATAGAATCACTGACCTAATAATACGTGGATTTCGCGTCTGCTCTCAAAAGTGTCCGGAACTAAAACACTACAAAATGCGAATGCGACAGCCCCGATTGGTCGACTGTCTTAAGCCGATAAATTTGTGCAATTAAAATTCAACTGTGCGCTAATGAGATAAAATTTAATTTGAGGTGTTTTAAATTTGTACAATAATTTACATTCAGGTTAGGATACTATTTTCTGAAATTTTGTACTGGATCAGACGTCTATGTATTATTTTTTACAAATATTTCTATACATTTTATTATCTATGATTAAACCATACAAAAAACAAACTAACAGTGAATCAAGCTAAAAGGGTAGCTTTCAAAAAGCTACAAATATATTTATGTACGCATGTTTTATTTTTTAATGAAGCTACTATTTAGTACAGGGTATTCGGATACCCTATAATTAAAATGGAGACATCACAGTTTTTTTTAATTGTGCATGAATTAACTATTGTTTTAACTAACAACGTAGTGGGTTTGTGATTAAATTATTGATACTGATATTTTGGAAGTTGAATGTATGTGTCGGTAAAGATTTTGATTTCGCACCAAAAAATATTTTAATGTCATTGTGATCTGTTGGAATATAATATTATTATTACTTTAATAATAGTGTCTAGTGGCAATAATGTCTAATTCAGAGTTTCGTGTGGAAATAAATACGTTATTCTTTATTCATAGATGTTGGCTTTTATTTTAATACCTATAAAATGCTGCATGGTTTTTCTCTAAGATTTATCACACCACGAGCTTTACGGTGAAGGAAAATATCGAAAGGAAACCTGCATACGTCTGAGAAGAAATTCAAGGACGTATGTAGTGCCTAAGAAGAGAGTACAGGGGTTTGAATTTAGACCTATCAAACGACAGGCGGTCGCTTCAACCCCACAGCCACCACGGCTTCGTTGCCGATAAAATAAGCTGAAAAAATAGTATTACATATTATTATTAATTTAAACCTTAAAAAAGGGAAATGGATATTAAGTCAATGGTGCCAATTTTGTTGTTCAAAATTACTAAACTTAACTAATTCGACAGGTCTAAAAATATTGCCATCCTTATTTAACCCCGCACATGAGAAAGGCATAGCAAGACTTTTAGACCTGTCAAATTAGTTAAGTTTAGTAATTATGAACAACTGAATCGACACCAATGTTAGTCTTAATTTCGTCGACGTCAATTCTGAATTATTTGCCAAACATGACCACTATTCTTATAACGCCAGTGTACCCCGACGGCTGAAGTTCGGCTGCCAACAACCATTCTGGCAGTTTCCGCTAGGTGATATCTGTTACTACCTCTACGGAGTCGTATTGTAGTCTGCTCTACGGTCTGTATGCACCTACTAGTCAGTCTGGTCAAGGAGAATAGATTGCTCAGCTACGCTAGTCTCATGCCAAACTCGGTTCGGGGTTGACGCAACGACCAACGCGTATGAGCGTTCCGCGGCATTTCTCCCGCGCTCTTATCCTCCCGGCACTTTTGACAGCATACGTTTAAAAACCACAACAGTGTCCTTATGAGGAAATTTATTTTCAACGGTTTCCACTGTGATTTCCTGGGCGATTTGACGTGTTTTTCGGATAATAATTTCTTCAGAATATTTGGTAAGTTAATGTTATTAATTATTAATTATAAATTTAAATTAAATTAACAGTTTTTGTAACTCAGGATTTTACATCTTAAGTACCTACCAGTGGTACACAATATTTTTATGTACTGTAGGGAGTGATAATTGAATTGCTTCATAAATTTCATGTGTTCATTAACTTCGTAGCTTTTGTAAATATTTTTTATTCAATAAATAAATTATAAATATTACTATTATTATCTACACTAATATTATAAAGAAAAAATATTTGATTGTTTGTTTGTTTGTATTGAATAGGCTCCGAAACTACTGGACCGATTTGATAAATTATTTTACCATTAGAAGCCGACATTATCCCTGATGAACATAGCCGATTTTACCGCGGGAAACTGCTTCATTCCTACGGGAAAACGGGTAATAGCGCGGGCGGAGTCGCGTAAGCAATATATTATTCAATACCTATATGCACTGTGAATGCAATCAAAACTAACTAGATGTGTTAACCTTGCTTATATTAAAGCATTATATTCTAAATCGATTTTTGGTGGAGGGATGGAAATGCCCATTACTGGAAACCGTAAAATATGTAGGTACGTACCCTGCTCTTTTGTACCGAAGTTACTGAACAGGCACGTTGCCAAATATAGACCTGAGTAGATACCTACAGTAGGTACAGTTTGAGGTTGTTATTATAAGAATATTTTCTGATGTATCAGTAGTAAAGCGATTGACCTATTTCAATAGGATTGTATGCAGTATACCTATTATCTTCCTTCTCTGAGGTATAGCCTAGATAAGTATTTTTGAGGAAAAGGCTACAGTCTGCGTACGCCTTAATTGATTATGTATTAAGGGGATTAAATAAAAGAAGGCATATTTCCCGTTTCCGTGGGAGTTTCTGAAAAAAACGTATATCAAAACATGGGTCGTAGCGAGCTTAACAACCAAGGGATGGGTAAACAAATTCAAGAGAGGTAGGTTGAAGTAAACACTGCACTTAAGTTGGAAAAAGTTACTGGTACAGACCGGTGGTTGGAACATGCGTCGCTAGAATAGCAGGCAACGCGTCTTAGCACAAGGCCACCACGGCTATTCAAAAAATATCAATATTTTAAATAATAAAAATGAATCCCTTGGTCAAGCATCACGCGTGAACGATTGGACCTATTTGTCAGATTCTTTTTTTTGTTTGTTATTGTTAGGAGAATGTACTTATGAAAAAAAAAACCGAAACATTTTAAAGACGGGATAAACTAAAGATCATTTTTTCTATGGTGTATTTGACATTGACAGGACAACGTCTGTCGGGCCAGCTAGTTTTAAATAATCACCCATACCAAAATACTGTGACCGCTACTCCTTTCTGAAGACTGTGATCGTTAACTTATCCCAATGCACAGAATAAACAACCCCATAACACTACCTAACTTACGCAAATTAATCTCCAAGCCAGCTATAAAAAGGTCATAGACTTCGTTTCATGGAATTTATGTAGACAGTCCATTATGTACACGCGTGAAAAGGCGTCACGGCGGCGCCAAATACTGTTTTTCTGCTTCACGATTAAATTCTCATACATATTAAAATGCAGTATTTCATAAATATGTAAAAAGACAGAGCGTTGTTTCTTGCTGGTTCTTCTCAGATGGCTTTTTTTCCGAACCGGTGGTAAAGTAGACTTTCATAAGCCTTGTTAGGGTCTAAGCTAAATAAACGATTTTGTTGTTCTTTATAGGCCGGCATTACAATACTTATAGGAAAAATTATTGTGTTTTCTATTATTTCTTGTATTACCTATCTCAATATGGTACAGTATAATATAACCCGTACCAATATAAATGGCAAACAGCAACCAATTGGCCATCACGAATTTTAAAACTATTCCAAGCTTTACCATCAGGCGAGCTTGTTTCTTAGTGAGATAACAATAAAATACTGCACTTATCCGTAGCGCCGTAGAGCTACGGTTGGCGACCACAAGGCGCCCCAGCTACGCCTCGTAGACGTCGCTACGACATCTACTGTCCCCAAAATGATAATAGTTGGTTGGGAAGGATATTCCTTTGCCAAATATTCATATCACGGAGGTCTTTGAAA
The DNA here is from genome assembly GCA_951449985.1 of Falcaria lacertinaria. Classification (NCBI taxonomy): domain Eukaryota; kingdom Metazoa; phylum Arthropoda; class Insecta; order Lepidoptera; family Drepanidae; genus Falcaria; species Falcaria lacertinaria. The sequence continues at coordinate 7,009,603 of OX602129.1, forward strand.
TGTATAATGGTCTCGATTCTATTGTACAAAATCCCTAAACTAGACTTATTTGACAGGAATAAAAATCTTGCTATCCCTTTCTCATGGGTGGAGTTAAATAAGCATAGCAATATTTTTAGTCATGTCAAATTCGACACCATTTATATTTTTTCTTCTTATTGTTGAGCTTTTTATTATTATTGAACTTCCTCCCGCAGTCTATCAGATTGTGGAATGGACTCCCCACATAGGTTTTCCCAAAGGAGTACAGCATGGGGTTCTTCAAGAAGGGCGTCAAGAGATTTCTGAAGGGTCGGCAACGCGCGAGTGATACTCCTGGCGTTGCAAGCGTCCATAGGCTACGGTAACCGCTTACCATTGGCAGGACAAACGCTTGTTTGCCACATCAAGAAAAAAAAACTGAATTTATTTATAAGCAAGACGCTGCATTACTTAACATACATCACCCCAAACTATTCCTCTTGTGGTTAACAATACATTTATGCTAAACAGCTGTATTAATATTAGCCGTAAATTTTATTTTCGGTCTTGTATGAAATGAATGAACACAGCGTTAGGGTCATCCATTTGTCACACAAAAGGAATTAGTTTCGCGAACTAATAAATGAGAACGATGGTATTTTAAATTGGGCGTATCATAGCCGTGGTGCTTAGAGGACGGCGGTGTTGAAGAAGATTTACATAGTTTGAAATACTTCTTATATTTTTTTAGACCAATTTGTGTATGTTTTAACGGGGCACGTCACCGGATACTTTACTGTCGTCACTGTAGTGTGCAGCATCAGCACTACACATATTAGCACGTACATCCTTATTCATAGATATTGCATACTAACGCGTAGTATTAGGTAAGAGAGGTAGGGCGATTGGGGATTTCCCGTGGGTTATCCCATATAAATTGGAACCGCCCGACTGGGGACTGTACCTCCGCCTTACAGAAGACCGCAGTGAAATAACACTACTTGATGTAATGTTGTTTTTCTGCGGTAAGTATGGTTGCCAGTGCTCCACGGGGATACGCTGGGCTAGTAGTAATGCTGCTAGCACAGTGAGTCTTCATCAACAACATGGTTGGCAACCCGTTAGTGATACCCCTGGTATTGCTAGTGGCTATAGGCTACGGTGACTGCTTACAGGTGGGCCGTATGCTTGTGTGCCACCTTAGTGGTTTAAAAAAAAAAGACGTAAGTAAAACGACGCTGGTCAGACGTCAATGACGTCAACGGATAAAACATAACTCACATTTATAGCACGTTGCAATGCAGACGATCTCAATCATAGGGTTCTCAATGAAATTCATAGTATCTCTAGATCATTTCTTCTGTCAACGACATAAGGTTCATATTGGTGCAGCACCGGTGACAATAATAGCTTATTGTAACTGGCAAGTGCACTTGGCTTGTAACTAGCTTCTAAATTAACCACCCTAATTCAGATCAGACAGCGGCCCTTGATCTCATTTTGTGGAGTTGTTATTTATTTTAATATTAATATAACTGCGTCTGACACCTTAAAACAACTATACTTTAATTATGCTTTATGAAAAAAAAGAAAATGTTGTATCGCTGAAGAAATAAAAAGAAAAGTTAATGTTTCCTTCTTTTGATAATACTACTAAACAAAAACAAGACAAAAGTACTATTAAAGAGAGGTAGGGCGATTTGGGATTTCCCGTGGGTTATCCCATTTAAATTGGAGCCGCCCGACTGGGGACTGTACCTCCACCTTACAGAAGACCGCAGTGAAATAACACTACTGGATGTAGTGTTGTGTTTCTGCGGTAAGTAAGGTTGCCAGTGCTCCACGAGAATACGCTGGGCTAGTAGTATTGCTGCTAGCACAGTGAGTCCTCATCAACAACATGGTTGGCACCCCGTAGTGATACCCCTGGTATTGGTAGCGGCTATAGGCTACGGTGACTGCTTACCATCAGGCGGGCCATATGCCTGCGTGCCACCTTAGTGTTATAAAAAAAAAAAACACGAACAAAGGAGCACGATCGATCACGTGATATAAAATAATTTGGAAAATCAATACTCATATTATAAAGAGAAAACTAACTAACGTAACTCTGTTTGTATGATTGTTTGCCACACGCATTTCAGCTTTTTTTTGCTTTTCACGACCATACGGCTGAATGGATCGTAATGAAATTTGGCAGTGAGATAGATTATAATCTGGGGAAGGACTAGGCTATCTTTATCTGGAAATACGCGGGCGAAGCCGCGGGTAAAGCTAGTTATAAATATTGTAGCTGCCCAACTGTGACAGTACCCCCGCCTTACAGAATATTACAGCTAAATAACTTTACCTTTATTTACTCTTGTGTTGTATTCCTATTGAGAAAGCTTTTATCTTTAATCTAAAATCTACACATTAGACGAAAGAGTCTAAATCTCTAAATCAACAATTATACTCCCTGCAATCAGTCAAAGTTACAATTCGCTTATCAGTCACACAGTGCAAATCCTGCGTTACACAAATATTGACCGAATGAACAAACATCGATTAATTTATCATATTGAGCCTAAAGCTAATATTATTATTGATTGCTGATTTCCTCTGTTTGTAGATTATAGATTACTCTAGTCATCGGTAAACAGACAAGCGGAACATGCAGTGAATTCTGGAAATCAGCGATTGTTGACTCATTTGTGATGAAGGGAGAAACTATCAGTATTTATTGACATTAACAAAATTAAACTTTTACACTATAATGTGTTCTCTTAGATAAATTTCTCCATTTTATTTAATAAAGTTAAACTATAAATTGTCCAATGACCAGTCTCCATCGTTTATCTTCACCTACCACTAATAAACGTCCACTACGTTTAGTACTTATGTACTCTGTGCCTACCACACCACTTGACATTGGCGGAATAGCTGTATTAAAAGCTCGTCGCCATTAACTTATAGAAGAAGAAGACTCATTTGTGATGTCAAACTATGACATGACACTGCTGTTATTCTGCGTTACATACATTACAAGATGAATAGCTGTATTATAAGCTCGTCGCCATTAACTTAAAGAAGAGAAGAAGATTATTAATATTTACAGTGTACACAATGCCGGATTGAGACTGTAGGCCCGGGTACTGGGGCGTTTCGCACCACGCACGGTTCGGACCACGGTGTGAATCGCCCAACTGCTCTTTTTGAATTGGGCTTTTCGGACCGCGGTGTGAATCGACCAAGGTTATTTTTGTACTGGGTCGATTCGGACCACGCTGCGAATCGCCTAATTGTTTATTTTCGATGGGTTGATTCGGACCACTCTTAAAGGCTTATAAAATTCTTGTGTCTCGAATGGTTTTGTACTGACCGGTAGAAAAACGTGTAGTAGAATAAAATAAACACTTTTAATATATAACACAGTGTTTATTAATATGTTATTAGAAGAAATATTGATTATAAAAATAAAAATTAAAATATCAGATGTGTAGATTATTAATTTTGACTCGACACACAAAATTATACATATATAATAGTAGGTAAGCAATTCTTCGGGCAAATAGATTAATAATCACAGATTCAGCGTACATTACCTACACCATTTTACGTATAACTATTTTTTTTTTGTTTAGTGTAGATTACACATTTTTTTCTAACTAATTATTAAAAACTACTGATAAATGGTATATAACGCCTAAATAGTATTACTATTATATAATGAGAACAAATACATATAAATCAACAAATATATAAAAATAAATTAACTCTCAATTTTTCCAAGCCGTGACCAACACTTATCTGGCCAGCCAATAACTCGTCTATGATTTTATGAATTCTTTTGTTCATATCAATGCTAACGAAAGTTCGTTTTGAAATTTTGATGTTGTCAGGTCGTTTTAATGTGCCAGAATAAAAGTTTGCATCATTTTTATTCCATCAAGGAATTGTGCAATATTGGGTTCTACTGGAATATATTTTTTTATTTTTCCATTCTATGATTCCACCATATTATTGGATCTGTGGATTTCATGAAATGTGTTCCATGTGTTTGAGAGCACAGTGTGTTCAAACCACGTTTTGACGAAATAATCGTTAAAATTTGTGACTGCTCTTATAAATCCATTCCTACGAATGGATTCCCTCCATTTTTGAAGTCGATAATAAGGGGCAATCTACCCATATGTTATATTGATTTTATCTTTACAATAAATATTTCTTCTAATAACATGTTAATAAACATAATTATGTAATAAAATAAAAACTGCTTATATTTTTCTACGAAACGTTTTTCTACTGGTCAGTACAAAACCATTCAAAATGCTTGATTTTAACCTTTATAGTGGTCCGAATCAACCCATCGAAAATAAACAATTAGGCTATTCGCAGCGTGGTCCGAATGGACCCAGTACAAAAATAACCTTGGTCGATTCACACCGCGGTCCGAAAGGCCCAATTCAAAAAGAGCAGTTGGGCGATTCACACCGTGGTCCGAACCGTGCGTGGTGCGAAACGCCCCAGTACCCGTAGGCCCCGGGGCAACTAAAGAGTGGAGGCCCCTTGGCCCGTCAGAAATCATAATGGCCTAAATCTGGCAGGTTTTGTGCCGTATACTAGTCAGCTAATTCAATTCATCATGGAATATTGCGAATGGTAATTTGGTTGTTTCGCGATCAATTCTTAATGAAATACATTGAAATTGATCATGAGTACAAAAATATTAAAAAAAATCGGTCCACTGCCAGTTGGACTCGCGTATCGAGACTACCGTACTAAAAGACGAAGTAAGTTTAATTACAAACTTAACTCTGCCGTTCGATCCCTAGAACGGCTATTGCACCAACTGCAAATAAAAAGTTTGTAATAGTCAATTCGCTATTTCTGGCGAATATTTCAATACAAATCCTGTGAGCATTTCTAATGTCTATTCGAGAAAAAAAGCCCGTTTCTAGTAGGGGAATTCCCGTGATCATGAAAATCAAATTAAGTCCTATCAATACGATGATACAGTTTAATATGTTTTTTGTCAATTTATGTTTTAATTGTTTAAAAAAAGAAACGATGATTGATTTCAGTGATGAGCAAATTCTAAAGTTCTCTTTTAATCTAGTTTGATGACCAGCCCAAAACACACCACGTCGTTTATTTCGAACTTAGATGTAAGACTATGACACGCGAGTGATCACTCGCGTCAATCCTTTAAGATCTTAAAGGCTCCTTTTTGATGGCACGGAACCCTAATATTATTTAGCTTTAAGCTCTACGTCGCAGTGCGGTAGTTACATAATTGCTTGGCGTTTGCAAGAATCGATAGTAGAACGGGGCTGGTAATTGAACGCTTTGAACTGTTGATTTATGAACTCAATTTGAATTAACCATGTTTATTATGAGAATTAAAAAAGAAAAAGATTTTTGTTTTCTTTTATCATTGATTTATTCTAGCCCCATTACAATTTAGGACCTATAGCGACCAGCCCCGGATTGGGTCGTCCAGCGTTGGCCATACAAGCTAAATACCTGCAAAACACGAGTTAATATACATAAAAACCTTCCTCTTGAATCACTAAATATACTCTATAGCCGAAAACCTCATTAAAATCGGTTGCGTAGTTTCAAACATCTAAGCATACATAGGGACAGACAGCGGGAAGCGACTTTTGTTTTACACTATCTAGAGATTTCTATATACCACACATAGTTACGCTCCACTGCCAGACATACCTACCTGTCTAGCGTAGCAGTTGTATTCTCTTGGCCTACCTGTCTATAATCACCTAATATCTTAGCCTCACTTATAGATCAGAGTAGATACTATACTACGTACAACTTATAGGTACTGGATTTTCGCAAGAAGTCTCAAATACCAAACAACCCCAACATACCAGAGAGGAATGAAAACGCTTTGTAAACTTCTTAGTTGGACGAGTACCACAAATTTTGGCAACATCTTTGGACTGTACAATCAGTACAATTAGTTATGTCAAATTGATAGTGAAATTGGAAATTATAGTTTAGCTTGTAAATAAAGCAAAATGCTTAGAATATCTTATGAACACCCTGGCCACGGATAAGGAACTTTAAGTGTTGTTGCTAGAAGATGTGTACTTGGCCGTATTTGAAACCATAATCGTGAGTTACAAATCAGTGTCCACAAAATTTGATTAATTAAAACTATCTTACATTTCAGACTAGCTCTTTCAACAAATTACAAGTAGATCTTTGATTATATACAGATACATCCTCTTTATTTCATCTAAGGATGTAGATATGCATGATGTCCAAACATGGGTTTTATTTGAACGCGCTCAGATCAAACAAAATAGATAGATGGAACTTAGCGAACATGATTTCTTAGATTCCGTGTAAGAGTTGTTATTCGCGATAGAAAGGGTCTAGATTATTTTCTGAAAAATTCACTATTTACAAATTGTGTTAATATTTTGGGAGAGACAACAGTTTTTACGTAGACAAAAGTTTTAGACATAAGCCCACGTGCCTTATCGTGTCGAAATACAATAACTACGTCTATTTATATATTTACTTTATCAGATTATTTGTACACCGAAGGGTATTTCGAGTATGCGAAGTCGTCCTCCAAATAAACAGTTAAATATTGAGTCATATCAGAAGGACGGTGTTTGACTGTGGCAGTTTGTCTGTTTTTTTCTCAGTCTCTATTGAAACATAATGTTCAACTTCAGCTATCTCTTTTACATCAAAGAAGACTTGATTTATCTTATTAGATAGGGGACGGATGTAACAAAAAACATCGGACATGTTCGAGTTGGACTCGAACACCTGGGCTTCTTAAAATACCTACTGGACTCCAAGGAGCTCGTTCCACAACCTAAACATTTGCGGAAAGACGCTTCTAACCGCACAATGCGACACCAATTCGCTTCCAATATATAAGGATAAACTTCCCAATCAGACAATGGGCATAGCTCGTAGAACGGATGGCCGGTCGGGCCAAAAAGTTCTAGAGAAAACCACGCATTGGAAAATGCAGCGTCGGACGGCCCCCCACTCGATGGACCGATGACCTGATAAAGGTCGCTGGCAAGCGTTGAATGCGGGCCGCATTGAATCGGTCATTGTGGAAATCTATGGGGGAGGCTATTCAGCAGTGGACGTCTATCAGATGATGATGATGAAATCCAAGGCTCGCGATGGTAGAATTTGAGTAGATAATATACTACGTACAATAGAATAAGGCCTAATTTCATAAGCAACGATTCCGTAGAATTTGATTAAATCGAAAACCGGTAGCTTTATACTGTACAACGCTGCCGGCTGCGTCGGTTCCCATTCGATTAAATAAAGCAGAGTTACCTAGAGGCCAGTGATCCCTAATGCAACGCGGAATATAACACATGTGTATAAAAATATCATCTATGTATCTATCACTACATAATTATTGTGGAACAAAGTCCCCTGCTTCGACGGCGTCGGTCAGTCTGAACTCAGAAGGAACGAATTTTCATACGGATTTCACTAATAGTTTGACGGAGTGATTCATGGGGAACGTTTTAATTTATAATTAATGAATTTGACTACAAAATTAATTTACTAAATTGGCTGGAATTTGGCGAGGATTGTTGTCAATGTCGGCAAAAATCACAGAAATAATAATCACAAGAAATATGTCAGAACAAAATATTGCTCGACTGATTTGTCATTTTTTTTGTTTAACAATTATTTTTGGAAATTATGTATGGGATTTATCAACCAGGGGTTGTAGTAATTTCACTGAATAACCTATCTATTTTTAAGCTATTGCACAGCTTTTCATAGCATCACGGGCCTTGAGCGTGGGGACCGAATCCAGAAATTCCGTAACGAAAAAAACCTAACACCCCCACTCCGCCATCTATCGATAAATACCAGAACTTTTAATGACTTTTTGAAATATCACGCTTATCTCTTTAGTTCAGCAACCCGCCTTTAGGTGGCATTGGTTGTATTGGAAAACTACCGTAATCAGCTGTTTGTGAGAAAGTATATAAAAAAATACTGCATTAATAAAATAAATAAATAATTATAATTGCATAAGTTGATAAAAAATGCTATGCAATAGCTTTACCGCGGCAGTCTCCGAGTGCCACACCTATTTTTTTATACCAGTAAGGAGGCAAACAAGCATGCGGCCCCTGATGGTAAGCGGTTACCGTAGCCTATGGACACTTGCAACACCAGGGGTATCACTCGCGCGTTGACGACCCTTTTATAAAATAAGTAAAAATTATAGGGATATAATGTTTTTTTATTGTTTCACCGCCTACAGAGTTATTTATTCTCGTTAACGTCATCTCTGTCGTCCTAACAGGTTGATTTGCTATGCACGAGCAAATGCTAAGTCTATTCGTCTCGGCCTTAATTAACGTCCGATAGGGAAGGGTTATGATAATGATAACAGTTCTCGTACAGCGGGTATGTATGGAGAATTGATGTAGAAGCAAAAGAGATGTGAAGTCAAGGATAAAATGGCGCTCTATACTCTCTGCCTACACCGTGGGAACTTGACGTTATGATATGAACCTTTGTATGTATGCTTGTATGAGTCAACTGTGTGTAGCTATGTAGCAAAGAACTGCTTATTAAAGTTTGATACTTTATCTAATGATTTTTTTAAGCTAGATGTGCCCGCGACTTCGTATGCGTGGAATTGGTCTTGTTCACAACGGCATTGGCTTTTTTGTGTGGAACCCTTATTATTTTTCCAAAATAAACGTAGCCTATGTTATACGTATGGCATCAGATATCTGCCAATGAAAACCCAGCTGTTTCGTACATTAACCGGACCAAAAAGACAGACAGACCGTCGAAAATTTACAAAATATGTTTTTTTTTATTAATATTATTTGATATGCATTTAGTGAACAGCTATTATTTTTACCATACAAACGGACAATTCAAATTGTTTATTTCTATGGATATAGATCAGAATTCTAATATTATGCAACGTTATTAATATCGACGTGCGCGCAGCTAGGCACTGCCAGCTGGCTCGGTTAACTTACCAGTTTAAGCTAATCAATTGTCACACAACAATATTGAATTATATCAGCAGCTACAAGGCAGTTATTTCCGTTTCATTTTGAAAGAATACTAACTTACTTACATCATCACGCCACGTCCCCCACGACACAGAGTAGGAAGAATATAGAGCATTATTTCACTCTTCACTTGGACACATATTTTGCTTCGTTTTATATTCATCAATAATTTCATAAATACCGGCCAGTTCCATCGGCGGGGAATTCACCCCCACACTTAGGAACTGAAATGGTCTCGTACGGCGCGGTTCCAAAGGAGTTATCTCCCGCGCACGATCAAACTGTGGAATGAACTCCCCGCCGAGGTTTTCCCAAAGGAGTACAGCATGGGGTTCTTCATGAAGGGTGTGAAGAGTTTTTTGAAGGGTCGGAAACGCGCGAGTGATACCTGGTGATGCAAGCGTCCCTAGGCTACGGTGACCGCTTACCATCAGGTGGGCCGTATGCTTGTTTGCCACCCAAGTTGTATAAAAGAAAGGTTATCTTTACCTTTCCATCATACTGTACCTACTTTGGTACAGTATGGTGGAAGTATTTTGATTTCACCTAAAAAGAAAGATAGAACTATGGCTTTTTCTTCCACTCACATTTGCATAGTGTAGGTACTTTTTTTATCTTTTCTTTATCTTTTTATCTTTCATTTTTAAACACTATTTAAAACATTTTGCAAGAATAGCACTCTACATATACTGTCTGGCGTATGCCTACCCCGTGAGAGACTTAGCGTGAAGACATACTTGATGTATGTATAAATTGGAGCAGCCCAGCTGGGGACTGTACCTCCACCTAACAGAATATCGCAGTCAAATAACACTACTTTGATGTACGGCTGATTCACGACCATGCCGCTGTGAGCGGCAGCTAAGCGCGGGGCGGCGAGTGGTTAGATCAAAAGTATTTGAATCTGTATGTAGTATTTGAGTCAATCTGCCGGTAGTGTTGTGTTTCTGCGGCAAGTAAGATTGCCAGTGCTCTACGAGAATACGCTGCGCAAATAGTATTGCTGCTAGGGCAGTCATTCTTCATCACCAACAAGGGTGGCAACACGTTAGTGATACCCCTGGTATTGCTAGCGTCTATAGGCTACGGTGACTGCTTACCATCAGGTGGGCCGTATGCTTGTGTGCCACCATAGTAGTAACAAAAGCATGTATTTCGACAGAAATAGTCATTCGTCATAATGTATGATAACGGGCATTGACATAATATTTTCAAGTTCGTTTCACTAATTTGCATTAATATGGATTATTATTATTTGTAAGTAGGATTCTAAAAGAATGTAAGCGAGGGACATCACGTTTATTGGTAGTCATACCAGCATGTCATATTGATGTGACAGCGTGTAAATGCTTGATTTGACGTACATAGTTACAGTAGAAAAATACTAAACTAAACTAATTTGACAGTTTTTAAAGTCTTGCTATCCCTTTCTCATGTGCGGGGTTAAATAAGGATAACAATACCATTAGAACTGTCAAATTAGTTTAGTTTAATGATTTCGTACAACAGAATTGTTACTCCAAAATTTACATAACAGTTATCCTAATGTATATTTATGTATTAATAACACACGTCACAAAATGTAATTCTCCTGATGATGCTAGTCAGGGTATTAGCATAAAGTTATGAAATTATTGTACAGTCGTGTGCAAGTTATCAAAATGATCAGACGTCTCGAAGTCGGTAAAAATGACGTTGAAAGATTCCGTTACAATCATAGATACAAATACAGGTGAAGCTAATAAAAGGGTGTTAATTAAAAGTGATGTACGAGTTGTCAGGTGTTGTACAATTACCGTCATAGGTATGCTTTAAAGTCCGTTTTGTCCGTGTGGTAGTGAGTTAGTATTGTAGCGACGCACGTTCGAATCCCACCGGTCTGATGCGAATTTTTCAAAAAAAACTTAAGTTCTATGATTAGTCCCACCACGAGAATTGCGGTGAAGGAAAACATCGTGCGGAAACCTGCATACGCCTTCGAAGAAATTCGAGGAGAAGAGACGGGGACGGACTCACCATCTGTCACGTTGGCACCAAATTATTTTCCGTTAAACCGCAGGAACAGGTGTTCATCAGCGATTTTTGTCAGCTAGAGGTCTGCCTACCAGTACCCAGGTAGGACGCATGTGTAGGACCAAACGCAGGGTCGGTAACGCGCGAGTGATACCCCTGTTGTTGCAAGCGTCCATAGGCTACGGTGACCGGTGACGGTGCTTGTTTGCCACCTTAGTGGTATAAAAAAAAACCCTTGCGTGAAAGCCAGAAAATACATAATTTTAATTACTATTCATTTATAGAGAGGTTGACTCGAGAATGAAACGCGATGAGTCGTTGAAGAGTCTCCATAGATCCTCGACAGCGACGCGTCGCCTGAGCGAGCCACCGGCGCCGCTCACCCTCGGCTGGCGGCAGAACTCGCTTACTATCAGCAGTCTCGCTCAGCAGTCTGCTTATTTCGCTGAGAAGGCTTTCAACAAGGAAGCGTAAGTTCCGAACAGCTAAACATCTAGAAACACTGGCCTTTTATACTCACCCTCCAGTAACAGCTAAAGGACATCATCCATTTTGGTCCAAATCTGAAAGTCGCCAACGCTTTTTTTGTATATTCTGTTGGAGTTTGGCCATTTGTTTTTTACTGTGCCATCAAACCTATAGGACCATTATAGTTGATATTATTCGAGGTAGAAAATCTGAATTTTCATATTTTTTGTTGAAAATAGGAATTCAAAATAACTAAAACAAATGAAATGTCCTGTACTATCCAACTTTGGTGCCATAGTAATAAATGCTCAGACGGACAAGCTCTAATAGAATATACAAAAAAAGCGTTGGCCGGCACTTTCATATTTGGACCAAATCTCTATGAAACATGGATGATGTCTTTTAAGTGTTCTATTTGTAATGTAATGTAATAATTTACTATAATAAAAACAATATTCAACTTACTTTCAGCGAAAAGGAAGAGAAGCAGCTAGCTAGTCCAGTAGCTTGGTACAAATTAGTGAGTATTATTATAATTTACTAGCTGTTTTCCCCGCGACTTCACCCGCGTATCAATATTATAGCCTATGCTACGCAGTGATAATGTAGCTTTCTAACGGTGAAAGAATTTTCGAAATTGGTCCACCAGTTTCGGAGCCTATTCAACACAAACATACACAATAAAATACAAATCTTTCCTCTTTATAATATTAGTGTAGATTTGTATAGAACGCTTTGTCTCCATTCGTTCTTTCGACGACAACGTTAAAACTTAATTTATAGGTAATTAAGTCAGTGTAGGTAACAACTAATAACTTTAATTAAAATCAATTAATTTCCTCTTACTTACGTTGACTTATATCATCAACAATAGTTAGTTATGAAACTTTCTAAGTTTTTGATGGGAGAGAATAAATTTCTTGAACCCTATTTTAACCTACTTAAACGTTAATAATTATATATGATACGCTTAATTAATAGATTAAACTATTTACAAAAACAGAACTTAACCAAACCTACTTATAGTTAAAAGATCTGACCCAAACAAGTATCATACGGGAGCGTGCCAAGAATACAGGCAGCATTGCCACGCTGTATAGCAATGCTGATTCTCTGAGCGAGATATGTTCTAGCACGCCTGTCACGTGGCCTTAACCTGACGCGAGACATTAAAAAACTGAAGATAATTTGCATAAATATCTGGAAGCGTGCCAAGAATGCTGGCAGGCGGCAGCATTACCATATATAGGATAGTAATGCTGATTCTGTCAATGCTGTCACGTGGCCTTAACCTGACGCGAGACATTGAAAAGCTGAAGATAATTTGCATAAATTTCTGCACGCAGTTTAGGTTCGCGAAGCCATGGGAGTTGTTCCTCCTGTTCTTGGGCGTGGTGCTGGCAAGTGTGAACGGCTTCTTCGTGCCGCTGGGTGTGATCATCTATGGCGAGTTCACCTCGCTCCTCATCGACCGAACGGTCATGACCGGCACCTCAGGGGAAACGATCACCATATCGCTCTTCGGCGGAGGAAGGATATTGTACGTATCAACATTTTGCAGCAGCATGTGTGTTGCTGTTTGAAATTGCAGTGATGAAATAGAAGCCGTGGTGGCCTTGTGGTTGAAGCAAAGGCCTGTCATCTGATGGGTCAAGTTCAAACCTCAGCCTGTACCAATGAGTTTTTCTAAGCTTAAGTACATAAACATATAATTAAAATTTAAACTGAAAAAGTGATAATAAATAGTACTCAAAACTTTTTTTTACCACTAAAGAGGCAAACAAGTATACGGCCCGCCTGATGGTAAGCGCTTACCGTAGACTGTGAACGCTTACAACAAGCTTACCAGGGGTAACAGTCGCGCGTTGCTGACCCTAAAGAACTAGCAAGCATGACTGTATGAAGAGATTGATGAAAGCAAAAGCGGTGTGCAATTCAATAGGAAAATGGCGCTCTATCCTCTCTCCCTAATCCGTGAGGACTTGGCGTGATGATATGTATGTATGTATAATTGCTACCAAAACGTGGCGATTGTCACGGGAGCTTACCAGCGCCTTTAACTGTTAAACCTTTTTACAAGTAACTTTGTTCCCAGAACAAACGCATCCAGAGAAGAAAACAGAGCAGCGTTGATTGAGGACTCCCAGGCCTTCGGTATAGGATGCACCGTGTTCTCAATATTGCAGTTTATCGTTGCGGCCATTAGCGTTGATCTATTCAACTACGCTGCACTCAAACAGGTTTGTTTAAAAGAGAAAATCTCACGCGCAGCTGTCAACTAAATGTCTTTCTAAGGCAATCACAGATTTTTAAAGGACATCATCCATGTTTCATAGAGATTTGGTCCAAATCTGAAAGTGCCTATACTTGTTTTGTATATTCTGTTAGAGCTTGTCCGTCTGAACATTTTTTACTAAGACACCAAAAGTGGACTTTACAGGACATTTCATTTGTTTTGGTTATTTTTTATTCCTACTTTCAACAAAAATGTATGAACGAATATTTCGAACTCAAATAAAATGCAAGACTACGGTCCTGCAACTTTGGTGCCATAGTAATAAATGTTCAGACTGGCAAGTTGTAAAATACGAAAATATTGCGATGGCCGGCACTTTCAGATTTGGACCAAAATGGATGATGTCCTTTTCGTTTTAAAGTAGCTTGCGTGTGTGTGTCGCGATTTAATCATTTCTTCTAGGCAAGCGAAAGCTCTGTGTCCAACAGTGGACTGGGATAGGTTGATGGGGCGTGCTTGATCGTAGATCACGTAGCATCAGGCGAGGTAGCGACCAAACTGGAGCCTTTGATTATACTGGAGCCTAACTACACAAATAAATAAAATTTAAGTGTCTGTTTGTAACGTCAAAATTACAGCTTTTTATTAAATGCATAATATGAAAGTAAACACGTCTGTTAGTTCCGGGTAATCTCCGAAACGGCTAGACCGATTTGAACGTAACTTTCACTGGCAGGTGGCTAATGCAAGAAAGCATAACTCGGCTCCTTTTTTTTATAATGTTGTCGCGAAACAAATAAACATTAAATTGTGAACAAAGTTAATTCCACTCAAGTCGCGGACACAGCTTTTAAATAAAAATAAAAGTAAACCTAAACACGTAGTATTATCTACTCTGAGCCTCAACTATAAGAAATTTTAAACGAAAACGTAAATATGATAGACTTGGGCAGAAAAATGCTTTTTATTAACTAAAGTCTTCAATATATTTCATTTTATATTTAAAAATAAACTAAAAATTTCCTACCAACCTAACTCTGGTCAATTGGATTTATATTTCATTTGTGTTGACTCAACTCGCCATAGCAAAACATACAGAAAATAAATATTTCATTGTAATTGTTATTAAGTAATATATTTTTGGTATTAACGAACTAGCTAGACATTTATACCAAATATTTTGTCTACCCGTGCAAAGCCGGGGCGGGCAGCCTAGCCTACGTTACTCAGTGATAGTATAGCTTTCTAACGGTGAAAGAATTTTTGAAATCGGTCCAGTAGTTTCGGAGCCTATTCAATACAAACATACAAAAATACAAATCTTTCCTCTTTATAATATTAGTATAGATGTAGAAGTGTATATGTCTGTTTTTCTAGATTGACAGGGTGAAAGAATTGTTCTTAAAGGCTGTGCTGCGTCAAGACATTTCATGGTATGATCTGAACACAACGATGAATTTTGCGACAAAAGTTTCAGAGTGAGTACATTTTACACTTAATAATGTATGAATGTTTTCAAATAACAAAATAGTTTCGAGTAATTTTATTATATTCTTGACAAATACAAGATGAAAAGACTAGCCTTGGCTCTTGAAGCAGCAGTCACCTCATAATAATCATCATACCATATACCATAACTATACCAAACACCCAGACTCTAGACAAACACAAAATGCTTATCACATTAAATATTTGCCCCGGCGAGAATCGAGCCCGCGACATTTAGCATTGCAGTCAGGTATACTAACCACTAGCGGTCTCAGCACTAACAGGGATATCACTTTTCTTTTTTTTGTACCACGAAGGTGGCACACAAGCCTACGGCCCACCTGATGGTAAGCAGTCACCGTAGCCGCTAGCAATACCAGGGGTATCACTAACGAGTTGCCAACCCTGTTGTTGATGAGGGTCACTGTGCTAGTAGCATTACTACTAGCCCAGCGACCGCAGAAACACAACACTACATCAAAGTAGTGTTACTTCACTGCGGTCTTCTGTATGGTGGAGGTACAGTCCCCAGTCGGGCGGCCTCAATATTAATGGGAAAACCCACGGGAGATCCCAATTCGCCCTACCTCTCTTATTTTTAGCTCATGGTGTGATTAATCACTGTACTTAAGCTTAGAAAAACTCATTGGTATAGGCTGGGACTCGAACATGGACCCATCAGATGACAGTCCGTTGCTTCAACCACAAGGCCACCACGGCCTCAATTATTAATTTGTGTTTTGTAGTAGGTATTTAACTTATATGGCTAACACTGACCGTGCAAAGCCGGGGCGGGTCGCTAGTATAATATATAGCCTATGTTACTCAGTGATAATGTAGCTTTCTAACTGTGAAAGAATTTTTGAAATAGGTCTATTAGTTTCGGAGCCTATTCAGTACAAACATACACCACACACAAAAATACAGCCTATGTTACTCAGTGATAATGTAGCTTTCTAACGGTGAAAGAATTTTTGAAATCAGTCCAGTAATTTCGGAGCCTATTCAATACAAACATGCACACAAAAATACAAATCTTTCCTCTTCATAATATTAGTATAGATAGAGTATAATATTGTTTGACAGTGACATCGAGAAGTTCCGCGAAGGTATAGCAGAGAAGATCCCAATGTTCGTGTACTTGGTGATGTCATTCGTGACCGCTGTTGTGGTGTCATTCGTGTACGGCTGGGAGCTGACGCTCGTCATACTCGCCTGCACCCCAGTCGTCATTGCAACCACTGCTATTGTAGCTAGGGTCAGTCAAATTTGACATTTACTAGCTGTCCCGACAGACGTTCTTCATTTCATAGCTAAGACAGGACGTCTTAGCTATGAATTCATATGTGAAATACATCATAGAAAAAGGTTCTCAGTGTATCTCGAAAGCTTAATTATCTGGAGACATAAAATATCATCGCGTCCTTAGTATACCACACCACTTGAAAAACGGTTTGAACTGTTCCGATGAAATAACTGATGTCATTTGCATAACGAGTCATTGATTTCGCGCTTGATTTCTTCGCCTACTAAAACTAGCTAAGATAGGTACATATTTTATTTTTCTCTCAAATCTCATCAAAAGTTTATAAAGTTATTAAAGGACCTCATTAATTTTGGTCCAAATATGAAAGTGCGCCAACGCATTTTTTATATATATTCTGTTAGAGCTTGCCCGTTGGATTTTTTTTACTGTGGCTGGGGCCAAACCTGTAGGATCATTGTAGTTGATTTTATTTGAGTTCGAAAGTCTGAATTATCATATTTTTTAGTTGATAATAGGAATCCAAAAAAATTTTGAAAAAACGCGTTGGCCGCCACTTTCAGATTTGGACCAAAAATTATGATGTCCTACAAATTTCTGCTACGTCAAAATGACGTTAGAACAGAATAAACCCACATGGGTAGGTAACAATCGCGCGTTGCCGACCCTAAAATTAAATCGACAAGAGACATTAATATTGTAATACCTAAACAGATCCAATCCAACCTGACAACACAAGAGCTGAAAGCCTACAGCATAGCCGGCGTGATAGCTGAAGAAGTGTTGTCGTCTATCAGAACAGTGGTTGCCTTTGGTGGAGAAGAAAAGGAAATAAAAAGGTACTCTCACACGTTACATACACTAGGGTACTACAAATATACTAAGGCCTACAAATATACTAAGGCCTACAAATATACTAAGGCCTACAAATATACTAAGGCCTACAAATATACTAAGGTCTACATATATACTAAGGCCGACAAATATACTAAGGCCTACAAATATACTTAGGTCTACAAATATACTAAGGCCTACACATATACTAAGGCCTACAAATATACTAAGGCCTACACATATACTAAGGCCTAAATATATACTAAGGCCTACAAATATACTAAGGCCTACAGATATACTAAGGCCTACAAATATACAAAGGCCTCCAAATATGGAGTTCCGAAGTACGATCACCAGTCAGAGGCGAATACTACTGTTTAATTAATCGACAATTCGACCGCCAATCTCTGTTTATTACTTGAATATTTACGACGCCATTGACCAAAGTGGTTAGTTGACTGCTGCGCTGGGTGTCACGGGTCCCGCCGTGGCAAACATGTGTGTTTTGCTTGCTTCTTGGTGTTTTATTTGGTATGCATTTACAAAATAAATGTATACGTATTCCATTAATTTCCTGGTTCCCATAGTAAGAGCTTTACTTAGTCTGGGACTAAATGGCGCTGTGTGATAATGGTGCTAATTCTGATGTACGAAATCACTAAACTAAACTAAGTCGACAGGACTTGTTTGAAGTATTGGCCATCCTTATTTAACCCCGCATATGAGAAAGGGATAGCAAGACTTTTTAACCCTGAAAATTAGTTAAGCCTAGTGATTTTGCACAACAGAATCGACACCAATGTCCAAGCATAATAATGATTACAATACGGAACAATTGATTTTCAGTTTTACATGCTTCATAATGTATTCTGTAGATACAGCCTCCGTCTAGACCCGGCAAAGAAGACGGGCAAGCGGAAAGGTATATACTCAGGCATGGGCAGTGGCGTGATG
Source organism: Falcaria lacertinaria (assembly GCA_951449985.1). Classification (NCBI taxonomy): domain Eukaryota; kingdom Metazoa; phylum Arthropoda; class Insecta; order Lepidoptera; family Drepanidae; genus Falcaria; species Falcaria lacertinaria. Next base: position 7,027,865 of record OX602129.1, read on the forward strand.
TGGTTCATAATCTATGCGACATACGCATTGGCCTTCTGGTATGGTGTGGGACTGATTCTGGAAAGCCGTAATGAAGTGAAACCAGTCTATACACCTGCCGTGTTAATGATTGTGAGTTTTTCTTTTATACTAAGGATGTATACATGGAGTACTATTATTATTATATAGTATTATTATTATATAGTATTATTATATTAGTGATTAGCTGTGACCGCGAGTTCGTACGCGTGAAATTAATTTTGTTTACAACTTTTTGGTTTAATTTCTTTGCACGGAAAACTAATTATTTTTCCAAAATACAAGTAGCGTAATTATAGACAGACAGAAATTTTATTTGTATGTATAGATATATAGAAGATGCATGTATATATAAGGTGGAATAATATTAGAAGAGCTTATGTTTGTCCGCGGCAGTAAGCCTTTTATTAAAATAACAAAATCGCTTCGGTAGTTCCAAAGTGCTATCATGTGTGTATATTTATCAGAACATTAAGAGAGGTAGGGCGAATTGGGATCTCCGTGGGTTTTTCCTATTAATATTGGAGCCGCCGGACTGGGGACTGTACCTCCACCTTACAGAAGACCGCAGTCAAATAACACTACTTGTTGTGTTTCTGCGGTAAGTAAGGTTGCCAGTGCTGTGTTCCAGGAGGATACGCTGCGCTCGTAGTAATGCTGATAGCACAATGAGTCTTCATCAACAACATGTTTGGCAACGCGTTAGAGATATCCCTGGTATTGCCAGCGGCTACAGGCTACGGTGACTGCTTACCATCAGGTGGTCCGTATGCTTGTGTGCCACCGTAGTGGTATAAAAAAGGCTTTTACATTCTCCAGGTATTCTTCAGTGTCCTCCAAGGTGCGCAGAACGTGGGTCTGACAGCTCCGCATATGGAGGCCATATCGAACGGGCGTGCGTCTGCAGCTTCGGTGTACGCCGTCATAGACCGCAAGCCGGTCATTGACAGCCTGTCCACTGAGGGCAGTTACCCCGAGCTGGATGGGGATTTGGAACTACGTGACGTATACTTCAAATACCCGGCGAGGAGTGACGTACAGGTTGGTGCCAGTACTGGCGTTAGGACCACTGACGCCCCGGGCGAGAATATTGCGAATATAAATGTAAATGTAGGTAATATGACGTTTAGCGTTACCCGTAGCCCGGAGTCAACAACACGGCAGAAGAAATTTTGGAGCTCATCTTATTTTTTAATTTGTAATTATTACCGGATAGTGTCGATTCTGTTGTTCAAAATTACTAATCTTAACTAAATTGACAGGTCTAAAAGTCTTGCTATCCCTTTCAAATGCTCTAAATAAGGGGGGTTAAATAAGGATGGCAATATTTTTAGACCTGTCAAATTAGTTAAGTTCAGTAATTTTGTACAACAGAATTGTAACAATTGTGTGTATGTATTGATACAGTACCGGCTACTGGCGTCAGTAGCCGGTAATAGTATAAGAATAAATAATACTGGGATACCCCGCCCATGAGAAAGAGATAGCATGGCTCTAAGAACTGTCAAGTTAGTTGAGTTTAGTAATTTTGTACAACAGAATTGGCACCAATATCATATGACATTGTGCGATATCAGAAATAGGTCCCTCAACATACAACTGAGGCTGCAGATAACAACCTGAGTTACTGAATTTGACCGATGTTTTAGGTATTGAACGGCATAAAGCTGCAAATAAAACGCAATGAGACGGTGGCGTTGGTCGGGCCGAGCGGCTGCGGCAAGTCGACGGTCCTCCAGCTGCTGCAGCGCATGTATGACCCGGAACAGGGCGAGGTCACCGCCTCCGGGCACGACCTTCGCAACGTCAATGTCAGACACCTCAGGAACCACATTGCTGTCGTCGGACAAGAGCCCGTACTCTTCGCTGGCTCCATCAAAGATAATATTCGGTTAGTAAAATTTTATCTTTAGTTAGTCAACCTAGCTAAATCAGGGTCGGCCACGCGCGAGTGATAACCCTGGTGTTGCAAGCGTCCTTAGGCTACGGTGACCGCTTACCATCAGGCTCCATATACTTGTTTGCTATCTTAGTTAGTGGAATGAAAATGGCTTATAAATAAATACAATATAGTTTTTTTTTTCGGGTTCCGTACTAAGACTCTGCTGTCCGTCGGCTGTCCGTTCGTATATCTGTCAGCGGGCTGTATCATGATCCGTAATAGGTAGACGGTTGAAATTTTATCTGAATATGTTATGTTGCTGCTATACAAAATATGGACAAATAAAAGCGTAGCCTATGAACGCTAACAGCACCGACTCCTGAGAATATTGTCCTGAAGCTACAATAGTTAACGTACGTACCTACTCTTATTGCCGCATCTCAAAAACCGTTTTGTATTAGTGCCTTCATAAAATATTTTCGTTTTCAGAATGAGTAAACCATCATGTACGGACGAAGAGGTCGTGGTAGCGTCCAAGCAGGCTTACTGCCATGATTTCATCAAGAACTTGCCTGACGTAAGTTTTATACGATACTAGCGTATGTAAATATTAATAGCATCGTAGGTCTACGAACTCATATGAAGAGTACAATAGATTTAAATACATCAGGATGCTCCAAAAGGAACACGAGATATAGTTATTTAAATATAGATAGACTATCGATTTTGACTAACAAATTTGGTTTACGAGCTTTGCCATCCTGCCCCATATTCCTGGTAAAGTAAGATTAATACTAGCAGGATTTTCGATATCAGCTTTGCAATTCCCTCAGCTTCTATATTTTTCGTGAATGAATTTTCATCTCTTTGTCCAGGGTTACGACACAATGATAGGAGAAAGAGGTGCTCAACTTTCGGGAGGTCAGAAGCAAAGAATAGCGATCGCCAGGGCTTTGGTGAGGAAACCAAAGATCCTGTTGCTCGATGAAGCCACATCGGCTCTAGACTCTCACAGCGAGGCCAAGGTGCAGAAAGCTTTGGATGATGCCGCCCACGGCAGAACCACCGTCATGGTGAGCCACAGGTACAGATAATATAGGTCGCCTATTAAGGTAAAAAACAACTGTTTATTTTTGGCTGCGCTTGGTCGCTCTTCTTCAGACTGTAGTCTGATGGAAGCTTAGTCCAGTTTTTACCGCTGGGTCTGTATTATGGAGATCCACATCCCGTGCTTCCATCAACCGTAGGCGCCATATTGGAAGCATTTCCTTTGTAAAAAAAAAGTTTGGATACGAATCGGGTTGCAGCGGAGCCAAATTCTTTAAAGTATCATATATCTGACAGATATAAGTACACAATCCACTTTTATTATCAAGCAAGACCTTGACATTTGGTCCTTCTAGCCGGATCAAACAGGATTTTACAATTAAAGGTTGTCAACTGTCTTGAACGCCAACCGCATAGTATTCCTGGATAAAGGTGAAGTGGTCGAGGAAGGGACCCACGAAGAACTCCTGGCTCTGAAGGGAAGGTACTACCATCTGGTGCTCGAAAACGAGCCGAGTATTGCGCCTAAAACACAGACGAACGAGGAAGTTGTTAAGCGTAAGTGATTTGAATATCTTAAAGTCATTTTAAATATATATATTTCATATATAGAGTAGGGTACATATCATATCATCACGCCGAATCCGCCAAGATGTAGGCCGAGAGTAGAGAGTGCTATTTTACTCTTGATTTGCACACGTTTTCTTGCTACTTTTACATTGATCAATCTCTTCATAAATACCCGCCGGCTCCAACTACTCTTTGCCTTATCATGAGTATTCTATCAGCTGTATGGCTGTATAGTATCTATTATACAAGCTTATTAAATGGTTGTGTTTCATTTATACCTATGAAGTATAGACAAATAGTGATCAAATTTTGTATACAAGTAGGGTAGATATTCTAGGGTCGGCATCGCACTCGTGCGCCCCTCCCGTTGCAAGCTTCCATAGGCTACGGTAACCGTTTATCATCAGACGGCCCGCATGCATGCTACCTTGGTGTTATAAAAAAAGATAGCTAGCTTAATAAAATTTACTTTAAGACTTAGAAAAAAGATTGAATACGTAATCGCAGCATTGATATGAATTAAAACAATTGCAGATACTAAATTGAGAAGACCGAGGCTAAAGAGGCTATCTTCAGCTGAATCAGTAAAGGGCGTGATCGACGATGATTCGGCTTCGGAAGACAGCGTTGTTGTTGAGTCTAATGAGCAGGAGGTTAGTCCGACCACGTGGCAGATCTTGAAGCTCTGCGAGCCCGAGAAATGGCTGATGCTGGGTGGAGTTCTGGCGGCGGTGGTCGTCGGCTCATCGTTTCCAATGTTCGCTGTACTATTCGGAGAAACTTACGGGGTAAGTTATTAAACTGAATGCATAAGTGTGTTAATGTCCCGTAAAACAAATACATTGAGATACATTTAGTAAGTAGCGCTCTAAAAAAATAGGCCACGCTAAAATATTGGTACCCTTTGTAACTTCTATAAATATGAAGTATCTAACGACAAAATATTTGCTAAAATCGGCCAAGCCGCTTAGAGTATAGAATAGATAGATCATGGCATAGAAATAGAGAGTTTGCAAAGAAAAATTAAAAAACACGCTATTCAAATAGTCTTCTTCTTCTTTGATTTAATGGTAAATTTATACTTGGAGCAGGGCGACAGATTAATAAAATTTTACAATATTGCCATCCCTATCTAACCCCGTACATGAGAAAAGGATAACACACATTTTGACCTGTCAAATTAGTTAAGTTTAGTAGTTTTGAACAACAGAATCGACACCAATATATTGTTAAAGTTTAAATTGTTATCTGTCAACAACCCCACATTCACTAGCGATCTAAATCAACAACTTACGAATGGAATTAAATTAATTTGACATCATCATCTTCAGCACACATTCACCCACTGGGCTCAAGCTTAGCCTTTTTCTCCGTTACGCCATTCTTTCCTATCCTGTACTGTACTACTCTAGTCTTACCAGCCTGTATTATTAGATATTGGTGCAAAATCACTAAACTGAACCAATTTGACAGTTCTAAAGGTATTGCTATCATTATTTAACCCCGCACAAGAGAGAGGGATAGCAAGACTTTAAGAATTGACAAATTAGTTTACTTTAGTAATTTTGTACAACAGAATCGTGCACCATTGTGAGATCATATAATCTCTATTCTAATTCACTGTGTGAATATTGTTCACTCTAGTTGCTCGAAAGTCCAAACGCTGACTGGGTGCGCTCGGAGACGAATTTCATAGCTGTCTTGTTCCTGGTGGTGGGCGTCCTGACGGGAGTCGGTATCTACTTCCAGATCTACATCTTCAACTTGACTGGTGTGCAGCTTACAGCAAGACTCAGGTATTACGGTTCCTTTGACATGTCTTTTTTTTATAACTTTAAGGTAGCACACAAGCCTAAAGCCGCTAGCAATACTAACGGGTTGCCAACCATGTTGTTGATGAGGACTCACTGTACTAGCCCAGCGTATCCTCGTGGAGCACTGGCAACCTTACTTACCGCAGAAACACAACACTACATCAAGTAGTGATATTTCACAGCGGTCTTCTGTAAGGTGAAGGTACAGTCCCCAGTCGGGAGACTCTAATATTGATGAGAAAACCCACGGGCGATCCCAATTCGCCCTAAAAAGGTACTTCTAGCCATACTTTATGTTTTCTTTACAGAGTTGCAGCCTTTCGCACGATGCTAGCGCAAGAAATAGGTTGGTTCGACGATCCGAGGAATGGTGTCGGTGCCCTCTGCGCCAGACTGGCTGCTGATGCTGCTGCTGTGCAAGGAGTAAGTGGAAATACATAGAGCGTAGCAGACCAATCCTACTAATATTTTAAATTCGAAAGTTTGTAAGGATGGATGATTGTTGCTCAATCACATACAAATGGTTCAACGGATTTGTATGAAACAATTTGTAAAAACCAATTTTTTTTTATACCACTAACGTGGCACACAAGCTGTCACCGTAGCCTATACCCGCTAGCAATACCGGGGATATCAGTAACGAGTTGCCAACTAGGTTGTTGGTGAGAAGTAACTGTGCTAGCAGCATTACTACTAGTGCAGCGTATCCTCGTGGAGCACTGGCCTTACTTACCTATCGCAGAAACACAACACTACATCCTAGTAGTATTATTCACTGCGTTCTTCTGTAAGTATTTTATACCGTACTAGCTTTTGTCCGCGGCTTCGCCCGCGTTGATTTAGATAAAGATAGCAAATTTCCTTCCCCAGGTTATAATGGAATCTCATTTCTAAATTTTATTACGATCCGTTCAGCCGTTTACTTCTGATAAGGTAGCAAACGAACAAACAAACGGAGTTACTTTCACATTTATAATATTTTAGTATTAAGCATGGATTGTTTAAAGGCAACCGGTACGCGCATAGGAGCGCTGATGCAGGCGACGGCCACCATAGTGATCGGCATATCCTTCTCGATGTACTTCACCTGGCAAATGACGTTGGTGTCGCTGGTGTCCGTGCCTATGGTGATCGGCGCCGTGGTGCTGGAAGGCCGCGTCATCGCCGCTGGCATGACAGCCGTCAGAGAAGCTTCCAACAGAGCGACCACTATTGCCACCGAAGCTATCACCAATATCAGGACTGTGTGCGCCTTTTGTGAGTAGAACCTGTAGGACAATACTTTATGTGGAAACTTAACTGGAAAATTACTCGACAATTTGAATATACTGGTTTTTTATTGGTCGCCTCAATACTGGGCTGGTACCTGGTTTAGGAAAAAGGAAAGGACATCATCAATTTCTAAGCTTAAGTACAGTGATTAATCACACCATGAGAGGTAGTGCGAATTGGGTTCACCCGTGCGTTTTCCCGTTAAGTTGGAGATGCACTGCACCCCCACCTTACAGAATACCGCAATCAAATAACGCTTTTTTTGATGTAGTGTTGTGTTTCTGCGGTAATGTTGCCAGTGCTCCACAAGGATACGCTGCGCTAGTAGTAATACTGCTAGCACAGTGAGTACTCATCAAAAACAATTGACAACTCGGTAGTGATATCCTTGGTATTGCTAGCGGCTATAGGCTACGGTGACTGCTTACCATCAGGTGGGCTGTATGCTGGGTGTGCCTCCTTAGTGGTATAAAAAAAGGGATGTTCCTAATATGCTGATATGTGAATAATCCAAATATCTGAATGCCCTACCTAACATCATGAAGGTACGCCTCTAAATCATACGCATATCAGAAATGTGATTATAATAATTTGTTACAATATATTGTATTGTTGGTGTACCTATCTAAAAAAAATAAATAAATAAAGGTGGCGAGGAGGGTGTGCTGGCGCGGTACCACGACGCGGGCGCGTACGCGCACAGCACGGCGCGCAAGAACCTGCGCTGGCGCGGCTCGGTGTTCGCGTTCGGGCAGACCGCGCCCGTGGCGGGCTACGCCCTGTCCCTCTGGTACGGCGGCGTGCTCGTCGCCAACCGAGAGGTCGAATACAAGTCGGTTATCAAGTGAGTTACGGATCGCGCCCATATTTCTTTTTATATAGGTACTGTGGGGCGTAGCGCGTGGGCGCCGGCAGCAAAGAGGATACGTTTATTATTTATTGGGGATATATCTTGTACGCATCTAAGTCTCTTTAAAAGACAGAAGGCAGATTTGAATTACCTGCAGGGGGGGGGGGGGGGGGCTGGGCAAGTAGTAAGGCTTGAACCTCCTTCTATGCAGTAAATATGTATTATAAAAAATAGGTAATTCAAATCTGTAGAATGTCTTGTTTTAAACTTGATGATTGTATTCTGTGACAGGCAATGGCCTAATAAACACGAAAATTAATATAAATAAATGTTTTATTGTACAATTCAACCGGGCCCTCACGCGCTACGTACTGAGGTGATGTGAGGTTATCATGCTTAGCCGCTACAAAGGAAAGATCTTCAAGCCAGACAGCTGTTGTGCTTGAATATCCCTGGAAAGGCTAAAGCGGGTCACATAGCCTAGGTCTATTATATACAGGCTCCAATTTCGATTACAATATAGTGAATCGAACTACAAAAACAAAAATATTTTTATATACATCTAAATAATTAAATCATGGATGATACAATAATATTACAAGAATAAAACAAGACGGAGATTGTTATTGGAGTTATGATAATCGGCGATTGTTTGACATGTGTTTATAAACGGGTTAGGTTAGGTTAGTGATATTTCGGCGACGGCGGGGCGGTGGCCACAGACGCCCCAGACCGTTGACCCAATAAGCCAGGGTCGCTAAGAATTTGGCTATGGTATCCCCTGCCTGTCGTAAAAGGCCCCCGGGACGTACGCAGGCAAAGTGCAGGAGGGCACCGGTGCGTTCCACTGGAGATCCCGGAGCCCTCCTGGAACCGGGGGGGTTTTAGTGAGTCAAAAACTCACATTCCCCGTCTGCTCCCCTTAAGCAGGCGGGTACCTTTGGAAGGTTTCCCCCTCGTCAACAAAAAAAAATAAAAACTTAGTGATATTTACCGATGTCTAATCACACATTAAAATTTTGCACACTAAGGACCGCCGATAATACAATAATCCCATATCTTAGTCCATCATGATGACGACGATGATGATGATGATTATCATGATTATGATGATAATTATGATGATGATAATCATGGTGATGATACCCATGGCGATGGTAATCATAATGATGATAATCATGATGATGATCATTATGATGATAATCATGATGATGGTAATCGTGATGTTGATAATCATGATGATGGTAATCATAATGATGATAATCATGATGACGATGTAGGGTGTCGGAGGCGTTGGTGTTCGGTGCGTGGATGATGGGCCAGGCGCTGGCCTTCGCGCCCAACTTCGGCGCGGCGGTGAGCGCGGCCGGGCGCGTCATGACGCTGCTGGCGCGCAAGTCCGCCATCACCAGCACGCATGCGCCCGCCGTCGCCGAGGGATACGTAAGACACATACCATTTTTTATCCATACTAATACTTAAAATGCGAAAGTAACTTTGTTTGTTTGTTTGCTGCCTTTTCAGGAATAAACGGCTGAACGGATCGTAATGAAATTTGCCAATGAGATAGATTATAATAACCTGTGGATGGACTAATGGATTGGATTATATATCACTATATGCTTGTTTGCCACCTTATAGTAGGGCTAAGATAAGTTTTTTTTTCATTTACAATTAAGCTTAGAAAAATTCATCTTTAGAAGCTACAGATAAAAGGCGGTCGCTTCAACAACCATACGACCACCACGGCTATAGCAGTGAAAGAATATATATAATATCTATCAGTATATCTTGTTCCTCCATTTCAGGTGGCAAATGGCAAGATTCAGTACAAGAACGTGAAGTTCCGCTACCCCACGCGGCGCGAGGTGGAAGTGTTGCGAGGTCTCACCCTGATGATCCCCAGCGGGAAGCGAGTCGCCTTCGTGGGACCAAGTGGCTGTGGGAAGTCAACCCTGATACAACTGCTGCAGAGATTATATGACCCTGATGACGGCATGGTGGTAAGTACAAGTAGCTACATATTGAAACCTTAAGAGTTTTTGGTAACTCTGTGGAAAACATATTTTTTTGTTCTGCTAAGATGGCGGATACACGTAAGGCCTGGTGACACGGGTATTGTAGCAAAACGGTCAACAATTCCAATGAGTGTATTCAATTACCTACCTATAACAATTTAAGGACGATGACGAAAATGATGACTTTAAGGTCGGTGTGGTCGTCACCTGCAAACATCTGAAATTATTAACTATGCGAGAACTTTCTCTATTTAATTGTCCTACAACGATGTTTAAGCAAAAGCAAGTAACAATTAAAAAACAAGTACAAAATAATAATTTGTATATTTTTTTGCAAATAATGAAATATAATATTTTGTACTAGTTTTCGCACGTGTCTTCGCACGCGTGGTAAACAAATGTACCTAAATACGAAGTCAATATGTACCTAAATACAAATAAGCATTCATCCTCTACTTTACCCCCTCAGGGATAGAATTTTCAAAAATCCTATTTTTTTTTACTGAAAAGTCAAATGACAATTTTCATGCATCACTTCAAAAATAACGGATTTTTCATACAAACTTTCATCTCTATTTTACTCCTTAGGTAGGGGTGGCATTTCCAAAAACCCCTTCCTTAGTGGAAGCCTACGTCATATAAAGGACGTACGTACTGTCAACATTTCAAGTCTCTAACCCCAGCCTTTTACGCTGTGCATTGATATGTCAGTCAGTCAGTTATTTCTTTTATATAATATACCGATACAGATTTCGTAGTAGACTAAGTTTTTATTTTAGTTTAAAGCCGTGATAAGCAACTAGCTTATATCTTTTCAAATATTTCCAGTACTTAGACGACTACAGCATCATCGGCGACATGCGCATCTCGACACTAAGACGCAACCTGGGCATAGTGTCGCAGGAGCCGGTGTTGTTTGACCGCACCATCGCGGACAACATCGCCTACGGGGACAACACTCGCGTGGTGCCTATCGAGGAGATCGTGACGGCTGCTAAAGCTGCCAATGTGCACAGCTTCATCGCAGCGTTACCTCAGGTGTGTATACCCTCCAGGAGTCTTCTAGATCAGTGTTTTGCAAAGTCTCTTAAGGGGCCCGTGGTGGCCTTGTGGTTGAAGCACCGGCCTGTCATCTGATGGGCCCAGATTCAAATCCCGGCCTGTACCAATGAGTTTTCTAAGCTTAAGTACAGTGATTAATCACACCATGAGCTAAAAAGGAGAGGTAGGGCGAATTGGGATCTCCCGTGGGTTTTCCCATTAATATTGGAGCCGCCCGACTAGGGACTGTACCTCCGCCTTACAGAAGACGGCAGTGAAATAACACTACTTTGATGTAGTGTTGTGTTTCTGCGGTACCTAAGTAAGGTTACCAGTGCTCCACGAGGATACGCTGGGCTAGTAGTAATGCTGCTAGCACAGTGACTCCTCATCAATAAAAAGGGGTGGTAACTCGTTAGTGATATCCCTGGTATTACTAGCGGCTATAGGCTACGGTGACTGCTTACCATCAGGTGGACCGTATGTTTGTGTGCCACCTTAGTGGTATATATGTGTGTTACATTTTCAGGGCTACGACACCCGCATAGGCGCGCGCGCATCGCAGCTGTCTGGTGGACAGAAGCAGCGCATCGCCATCGCACGCGCACTCGTCAGGAACCCAAGGGTGTTGCTTCTAGACGAAGCTACCTCAGCTCTGGACACACACAGCGAGAAGGTAATATACCTACATTTATTTTACCAGATGGTACAGTCCGGCACAAGAGTAGAAAATAATAGGGGCTGTACTGTGCTGTTCGTATGGCAACCCGCAGCTCGTATAGAGCATCAACCGTCTTGACTGATTTATTTACAGTAAACTTCATATGGATTCCATTCTGTGAAGATTGCCAGTAGACAAAAAATATAAATAAAAATTATAGTAGCCAAATAAACCTTCCTCTTCAATCACTCTATTAAAAAAACGCATCCAAATCCGTTGCAATTGTAGTTTTAAAGATCTAAGCATACATAGGGACAGACAGACAGGCGGGAAGCGACTTTGTTTTATACTATGTACGTATACCCTCGGTGCGCGAGTTCAACTCGCACTTGGCAGTTGGTCGATTTTTCTTCTACTTTATAGGTTCTAACTTCGAACATAACCCAAAACCGCTTAAATTTGTGTATCGCAGGTGGTCCAAGAGGCCCTAGACCGCGCAAGCGAGGGCCGCACGTGTCTGATCATCGCCCACCGTCTCGCCACGATACAAAACGCGGACATGATCTGCGTGGTCGACAAGGGCGTGGTGGCCGAGTCGGGGACTCACAAGGAACTGATCGCACTCAAGGGCATCTACGCGCGTCTCTACGAGCTTCAATGCGGGTTTGTTGAGGAGAGCGAGGAAAATCTTGCCAGCGATAACCCACCGCAACTGCCTACAACTTCGACCAACCCAAATGATATCACTGATTAGACCAGAGATTCCTAAACTGGGATCCGCGAAATTATATTTGTCTATGAAATAATAATACTTTTTTTTAATGGCGTAAACTATGTGACGAGAGGAATGCTTTATTGTTGTATAAGTAAATATACTGTAGCTGAGCAAGAACAGCTTTCGATAACGTATTCGTATCGCTTTCGACTATTTTTGTATAGGAAAAGGAACGGCGAAAAGTGGAACTAAAAATTCGTATGAAAATAGCCAAATCGGCTATCTTAACTTTAATTACCTTCGTTTTTGTTTATATTTTAATTGCAACTTTGTACCTACCTACACAAGTAGTGTTCCATAGAATAAAAGGGATTTGATGAGTGTTCCATTCCCCTTAAAGTTTAGGCACCCCTGGATTAGAGTATTAGTTAACAAATTGTATGCCGACAATTAATCCTTGACAATTGCTTGAGTAGAAAATTTATGCATAAACAACCCGTGCCAATTTTGTAAGCAATCAAAATATCGATGTATATGGTTGTTTGTGTAGATGTATCGCTGAGATTATTGTTGTCACACTCGACATCAAATATCATCTTTCCTCCGCTTTACTGGGAGTGATTTCGTGAAATTAATTTTGTAACAGGAGGGGGAAGCCCGCCATTTGATTTGACCAATGAGCGCCTGCCGTGTTACCGTTGGCCGTTAGATGTCAGATGTCATCATTTGCGACCGTTTTTTTTTAAATTATTTTGATAAAGGAAATGTTTATAAATGCACTTGCCTGTACCATTAGAAACCCGTTCCAAATATGTTAGCCATAGTACCCAGCATTCCTAATACCCTGTCATTCCCCATTTTAAAAGACACTCTATATCCTAAGAGCTGTAGTATAAATTGCCTTAACAAAATTGTATAAAACATATTTTCATAAGGTACTTAGCCACTACAGCATATTCGTATTCTTTATAAACTCGGATACGTATTAACGTAAAGGATTATTTTCAAAGCTATCTTGTTAATTGAAATTCAATATGTTAATTGCACGCCCTTACAATTCATGTTGTCTTGTATTTTGTCATGTTTGTAAAACGCAGAGGGGCGCTTTTTTAGCTTTAACGATCTCTGCCACTGTATGTTCATCGTGTTATTTGTGAGTTATAAGTATCTTTATACTTTGCTTGTATTGTAGATTGTTAGAGTAATGTACGACGTAGCTCATACACAACCATATTTTAGGGTCGGCAACGCGCGAGTGATACCCCTGGTGTGGCAAGCGTCCATAGGCTGCGGTAACCGCTTGCCATCAGGCGGGCCGTATGCTTGTTTGCCACCTTAGTGGTATAAAAAAAACAATATATTTTCAGTTGAATTTAATAAGGATTACCAACTTTATTTGCGGTCCAAAGACACGCCACCATAGACCGCGAGAGCAACGCGACAGCCAAAACAGCTTGGTAATACCAAGTTGCATTTGCTGCCGCGCCTTGTCGCAATGTAGGCACGATGTGTTATTGAATCATATATAGATATTTGTAATCATTATTAAATGTATTGGGAACATAAAGTATAGAATATAATTATTAAATCATATGAAAGCTTCGCATAAACATTGAAAGATTGTGCCTTCGTAACAATTATCTTACCAAAGATTTTTCGCTATCAAACGTAAACTAAATTTTGTATTGATTGTGCCCTATGTGGAATGTTTTAGACTGTCTTTTAGTGCTTATAAAGCATTTTAGATTCAACAGTATTTTAATTTGACGAAAGTAGGTATACATAATAATCGTAAATTTATATAGTTTTAAATGTTAAAACTGCAATCGTGTTTATTCATTATTATACGCAGCGTATATTTGAAAGCATTGAAGTTTATATAACATTTATATTAAAATTTATTATAACCAGGGTTTCTAAAAAAACAATATCTGTAATGATTATGCGCAGCATATATTCAAATACCTATGCTGTGAATTGAAGCATCTATAATAAAATTATAAAACATTTTATATCACCTTTTGTAAAAACACCATGTATTTTTATATGCCTGCCAATATGATACCAGTATAATAATTATTATATACTTAGTACATAAACCCCACGCACATAAAACCAGTAACTTCTGCAGAAGCATATAAATTGTATTTAGCATTTCTAGGTGTAGTAAGGAATTACAAATGAGTATTGTCTTTAATAGTCCCAAGCCCCCTACAATTTATAGGGCGAATGTCATTTATACAAATGTTGATACTTGTAGTTTTTTAGATTGGTGTTGCTAATGGACGTAAGTACCTATTTAATTAGTTGTATATAAAGTGAGTTAAATCAAAATGTTGTTTTTATTCACCTTTTACACTAAGTTGATACGAAAAACGTCACATCAAGTTGGTTGTTTTTTATTGTGTCACATCACATGTGTTGATGTGACAGAATGTGAATTATAATCCCATTTTTTGTCCCTATTTCTGATTGGGTCTGAAAAACTTATACCTCAATAAATATATGTAAAAATAAAATATTTAAAAAAAGTTGCAAGTTTGGAAAAACAAATCATCATAATTTATTTAAAAGCTACGCTCTTGTCGGTTGAACAACCGCCAAACCGTATTATCTCAGAGTAAATATACGAATTATCGTTAGCCCTTTGATTATAGACAAGTATATAATCATAGCGTTAGCCGTCTGTTTGACCTCTTGGTACGACATGACGTTAATTCATTTCCTTTAATAAATAAATAAAATAGATTATCGCGAAAAAAACGCGTCATATAAGAGAAAATTCAAAATTATTTTGAAATTCACAGAAATAATTAACCCTAACCTATTATAGTGAAACGATAAGTAGTCGGTTCGTTCTTAGTTGCAATAAAAAACGCATTTTAATATAACATTCTGTATTAACGTGCTTTTAGATTAAAATAAATGACGAATATTATTACAACAGCGATATTTGTATGACAATTTTAAACCCCACCGTTCGGGTTACGTACACTTATATACTTGACGTATATACACAGTATATAGCGGTTGAAGCAGGTATATAGTACGAATTCACTTTGAAACCCTTTGAAATTGGATACAAAATCATCGATTTCGAACAGTTTATTTCAATTTTATTTTATTTTTACTTACATAAACCATAACTGGTCTATTATAAAATTATATTTTTTTACCAGATAATTAAAAAAAAAGAGTGGGTCTACAATTGTCAAAGAAACAAAAAACAAGAAAAATATAAGTTATTTTATTATGTTTCCCGTCGATGATAAATATTTGTACATTTATTTCGATTTCTATACATCTCACTGGAAACTATAAATACATTTATTTTACAGATACATATATTTATATCATAAAATAAACGATAACATTTCTCGTATTTAATAGATCCTTTGTCACGTTTGTTGAACGGTTAATCACCATTGCGTCAAATTATCAGAAGCGATATTAGACCTTACAATAAATGCACTAAGTCGATATTAGAGCGGTGACAAATTTATAAATCAGAACACATTTCAGTTTTATATGATGCACTCAATAAACAACCTAATACAGTTTCATATAAAGTTTTAATTAAAATGTTGGCAAAGTTACGAAACAAAGTCCCCACTCCGTCAGATAATACAATAAATAATCTCAATAACATAAATTTGTGAGAACAGACCTTATTTCCTTGGGGATAGGGTGTTTAATTGCGTGCAGATACCTCGAGGTGTGTTAGAGGCGCGTCGGGGTGTACCCCCCTGATAAAAGGCTCCAAGTTATTGTAGTAAATGTCTCCAGAAAGTTCTTCCTCACCAACTTCGGGGTCGGCTTTGGCGATCTTCGTCGCTTCGTCTACTTCCTTGCGAACCTTTGCGTCAATTTCCTATAGAAAATAATAATAATAATAATAAGCGAAGAGTCTCGACCAACACCTCAAGACTATCTCGCTCGATGGTTGGGTCAAGGGTCGGATACAGAAGGCAGTACTCCTCGACACGGCACGCATTGTCAGGAGGTTCCTCACTCTGTAACCCTAACCACCGGTAGCTTGGGCTCGCGCCTCGTTATCGGTGGCTCCCTAGTTATGTTGGATTTTTTTATAATGTGTTTTTTTTTTTGTAAGAATATTGTAAAATAATCACCTAAAGTAAGATGTAAAAAAAAAGGGAATAATAAATTTTGTGTGCACATACATTACACGATATAAAACATTGTATTACAATAATAGTTGAGCATTTTAAGTTCATTTACATTTTTTTTTATACCACTAAGGTGGCAAACAAGCATACGGCCCACCTGATGGTAAGCGGTCACCGTAGCCTATAGACGCTTGCAACACCAGGGGTATCACTCGCGCGTTGCCGAACCTAATAAACACTTCTACATCTACATCTACACTCATATTATAAAAAGGAAAGATTTGAATTTTTGTATTTTTGTGGGTTTGTATTGAAAAGGCTCCGAAACTACTGGACCGATTTCAAAAATTCTTTCACTGTTAGAAAGCTTAATTATCACTGTGTAACATAGGCTATATATTATACTAGCTGCCCGCCCCGGCTTCGCACGGGTGGACAAAATATTTGATAAATGTCTATGCTCCGAAACGCAAATCAAGCCGTATGCTTGTTTGCCACCTTAGTGGTATAAAAAAAAAGTTTATAAGTGTAGATAGTGTAGATTATAATATTCGTGTAGATTAGTATATTAGTGTAGAAATACGTACCTTTAGTTGTTCGGCGGTGACCAGTTCGCTGGTGATGATCTTGTCCTTAAAGGAGGTGATGGGGTCCCGCGTCTGGCGCACCTCTTGCACCTCGTCGCGCGTGCGATAAGACGTGCCCGGGTCGGACATCGAGTGGCCTGAGTACCGGTACGTCTCCATCTCCATCACTAGCGGGCCTGCATAGCACACACAACTATATCTAAACATCTCATCACTAGCGGGCCTGCATAGCACGCACAACTATATCTAAACATCTCTTCACCAGCAGGCCTACATAGCACACACAAATATATCTGAACATCTCATCACTAGCGGGCCTGCATAGCACACACAACTATATCTAAACATCTCATCACTAGCGGGCCTGCATAGCACACACAACTATATCTAAACATCTCATCACTAGCGGGCCTGCATAGCACGCACAACTATATCTAAACATCTCTTCACCAGCAGGCCTACATAGCACACACAAATATATCTGAACATCTCATCACTAGCGGGCCTGCATAGCACACACAACTATATCTAAACATCTCATCACTAGCGGGCCTGCATAGCACACACAACTATATCTAAACATCTCATCACTAGCGGGCCTGCATAGCACACACAACTATATCTAAACATCTCATCACTAGCGGGCCTGCATAGCCCACACAACTATATCTAAACATCTCATCACTAGCGGGCCTGCATAGCACACACAAATATATCTGAACATCTCATCACTAGCGGGCCTGCATAGCACACACAACTATATCTAAACATCTCATCACTAGCGGGCCTGCATAGCACACACAACTATATCTAATCATCACTAGCGGGCCTGCATAGCACACACAACTATATCTAAACATCTCATCACTAGCGGGCCTGCATAGCACACACAACTATATCTAAACATCTCATCACTAGCGGGCCTGCATAGCACACACAAATATATCTGAACATCTCATCACTAGCGGGCCTGCATAGCACACACAACTATATCTAAACATCTCATCACTAGCGGGCCTGCATAGCACACACAACTATATCTAATCATCACTAGCGGGCCTGCATAGCACACACAACTATATCTAAACATCTCATCACTAGCGGGCCTGCATAGCACACACAACTATATCTCAACATCTCATCACTAGCGGGCCTGCATAGCACACACAACTATATCTCAACATCTCATCACTAGCGGGTCTGCATAGCACACACAACTATATCTCAACATCTCATCACTAGCGGGCCTGCATAGCACACACAACTATATCTCAACATCTCATCACTAGCGGGCCTGCATAGCACACACAACTATATCTCAACATCTCATCACTAGCGGGCCTGCATAGCAAACACAACTATATCTCAACATCTCATCACTAGCGGGCCTGCATAGCACACACAACTATATCTCAACATCTCATCACTAGCGGGCCTGCATAGCAAACACAACTATATCTCAACATCTCATCACTAGCGGGCCTGCATAGCACACACAACTTTATCTCAACATCTCATCACTAGCGGGCCTGCATAGCACACACAACTATATCTAAACATCTCATCACTAGCGGGCCTGCATAGCACACACAACTATATCTCAACATCTCATCACTAGCGGGCCTGCATAGCACACAAACTATATCTCAACATCTCATCACTAGCGGGCCTGCATAGCACACACAACTATATCTCAACATCTCATCACTAGCGGGCCTGCATAGCACACACAACTATATCTAAACATCTCATCACTAGCGGGCCTGCATAGCACACACAACTATATCTCAACATCTCATCACTAGCGGGCCTGCATAGCACACACAACTATATCTAAAAATCTCATCACTAGCAGGCCTACATAGCACACACAAATATATCTCAACATCTCATCACTAGCGGGCCTGCATAGCACACACAACTATATCTCAACATCTCATCACTAGCGGGCCTGCATAGCACACACAAATATATCTCAACATCTCATCACTAGCGGGCCTGCATAGCACACACAACTATATCTAAACATCTCATCACTAGCGGGCCTGCATAGCACACACAACTATATCTAAACATCTCATCACTAGCGGGCCTGCATAGCCCACACAACTATATCTAAACATCTCATCACTAGCGGGCCTGCATAGCACACACAAATATATCTGAACATATCATCACTAGCGGGCCTGCATAGCACACACAACTATATCTAAACATCTCATCACTAGCGGGCCTGCATAGCACACACAACTATATCTAATCATCACTAGCGGGCCTGCATAGCACACACAACTATATCTAAACATCTCATCACTAGCGGGCCTGCATAGCACACACAACTATATCTAAACATCTCATCACTAGCGGGCCTGCATAGCACACACAAATATATCTGAACATCTCATCACTAGCGGGCCTGCATAGCACACACAACTATATCTAAACATCTCATCACTAGCGGGCCTGCATAGCACACACAACTATATCTTATCATCACTAGCGGGCCTGCATAGCACACACAACTATATCTAAACATCTCATCACTAGCGGGCCTGCATAGCACACACAACTATATCTCAACATCTCATCACTAGCGGGCCTGCATAGCACACACAACTATATCTAATCATCACTAGCGGGCCTGCATAGCACACACAACTATATCTAAACATCTCATCACTAGCGGGCCTGCATAGCACACACAACTATATCTAAACATCTCATCACTAGCGGGCCTGCATAGCACACACAAATATATCTGAACATCTCATCACTAGCGGGCCTGCATAGCACACACAACTATATCTAAACATCTCATCACTAGCGGGCCTGCATAGCACACACAACTATATCTAATCATCACTAGCGGGCCTGCATAGCACACACAACTATATCTAAACATCTCATCACTAGCGGGCCTGCATAGCACACACAACTATATCTCAACATCTCATCACTAGCGGGCCTGCATAGCACACACAACTATATCTCAACATCTCATCACTAGCGGGTCTGCATAGCACACACAACTATATCTCAACATCTCATCACTAGCGGGCCTGCATAGCACACACAACTATATCTCAACATCTCATCACTAGCGGGCCTGCATAGCACACACAACTATATCTCAACATCTCATCACTAGCGGGCCTGCATAGCAAACACAACTATATCTCAACATCTCATCACTAGCGGGCCTGCATAGCACACACAACTATATCTCAACATCTCATCACTAGCGGGCCTGCATAGCACACACAACTATATCTCAACATCTCATCACTAGCGGGCCTGCATAGCACACACAACTATATCTCAACATCTCATCACTAGCGGGCCTGCATAGCACACACAACTATATCTCAACATCTCATCACTAGCGGGCCTGCATAGCACACACAACTATATCTCAACATCTCATCACTAGCGGGCCTGCATAGCACACACAACTATATCTCAACATCTCATCACTAGCGGGCCTGCATAGCACACACAACTATATCTCAACATCTCATCACTAGCGGGCCTGCATAGCACACACAACTATATCTAAACATCTCATCACTAGCGGGCCTGCATAGCACACACAACTATATCTAAACATCTCATCACTAGCGGGCCTGCATAGCCCACACAACTATATCTAAAAATCTCATCACTAGCGGGCCTGCATAGCACACACAAATATATCTGAACATCTCATCACTAGCGGGCCTGCATAGCACACACAACTATATCTAAACATCTCATCACTAGCGGGCCTGCATAGCACACACAACTATATCTAATCATCACTAGCGGGCCTGCATAGCACACACAACTATATCTAAACATCTCATCACTAGCGGGCCTGCATAGCACACACAACTATATCTAAAAATCTCATCACTAGCAGGCCTACATAGCACACACAAATATATCTCAACATCTCATCACTAGCGGGCCTGCATAGCACACACAACTATATCTCAACATCTCATCACTAGCGGGCCTGCATAGCACACACAACTATATCTAAAAATCTCATCACTAGCAGGCCTACATAGCACACACAAATATATATCTCAACATCTCATCACTAGCGGGCCTGCATAGCACACACAACTATATCTCAACATCTCATCACTAGCGGGCCTGCATAGCACACACAAATATATCTCAACATCTCATCACTAGCGGGCCTGCATAGCACACACAAATATATCTCAACATCTCATCACTAGCGGGCCTGCATAGCACACACAACTATATCTCAACATCTCATCACTAGCGGGCCTGCATAGCACACACAAATATATCTCAACATCTCATCACTAGCGGGCCTGCATAGCACACACAACTATATCACACGTTAAATACAATATTAATGTGGAATCAGATTAGACTGGCGTTTCACTATTATATAGTTAGTGCAAAGTGGGATAGTGGATAGGATAGTTAGTGGGATTGCTTTGGGATAGTTAGTGGGATTGCTTTATGATACGTATGGGATAGTTTGTAGGATAGTTAGTGGGATTGCTTTGGGATAAGTATGGGATAGTTTGTAGGATAGTTAGTGGGATTGCTTTGTGATAGGTATGGGATAATTTGTAGGATAGTTAGTGGGATTGCTATGGAATATGTATGGGATAGTTTTTAGGATATAAAGCGGGATATCTATTAGGAAAATAAAAAAACATTATCTAATCACAGCTTCATTACAAGCAATATTCTACACAACTAAATCTAAGAACACCACTCACCAGAGATGATTCTGAACTTATAAAATTTTTTTATACCACTAAGGTGGCACACAAGCATACGGCCCACCTGATGGTAAGCAGTCAACGTTGCCTATAGCCGCTAGCAATACCAGGGGTATCACTAACTGGTTGCCAACCATGTTGTTGATGAGGACTCACTGTGGTAGCAGCAATACCACTAGCGCAGCATATGCTCGTGGAGCACTGGCAACCTTACTTACCGCAGAAACACAGCACTACATCAAGTAGTGTTATTTCACTGCTGTCCCAATTTAAATGGGATTGCCCACGGAAAATCCCACATCGCCCTACCTCTCTTTTTTAATAATACTTAATGATATGAGTCAGTGGTATCATAGGTACCTTTCCCAGTGGTGCAGTAGTTGATGGCGAAGCGGGTGGCCTCGCGCGAGGCGAGCACGTCCATCCCGTCCACCCACAGGCCGGGCACGTAGTCCCCCCGCGAGTAGTATTCCGTGCTCGCGGACGAGCGGTCTACGCTCGTGCCCATGCCTACACACATACAAAATTACTAGCTTCTGCCCGCCACTTCCTCTGGGTTGAGCTTAGAATCCCAAAGGAATCTTACATCATCCCGAGATTTTAAAAAACCGGTATTAATGTACCCTATATGTTAATCCAGATTGTGCACTATATTTGTTAAAATATTTCATCCTAATCCGTTCAGTCGTATTTGCTTGAAAGAATAAAATAAAACATTGGCATTTTTTTTTCAGGGTTCCGTAACCGAAGGGTCACCAACGGAACCCTATTACTAAGACTTCACTGTCCGTCCCGACGTACGTCCGTCTGTCCATAAATTAGGCAATCCGTCCATCTGTTTCTCATGATCCGTATTAGGTAGGCATTTGAAACGACATCGTCCAACCAAAGCCGTAGGACCAGTGTAGTTGATTTTATTTGAGTTCGAAAATCTGAATTTTCATACATTTTTGTTGAAAATAGGAATTCAAAATCACCAAAACAAATGAAATTCCTGTAATGCCCAACTTTGGTGTCATAGTAATAAATGCTCAGACGGACAAGCTCTAACAGAATATACAAAAAAAATGCGTAGGCCGGCACTTCCAGATTTGGACCAAATATCTATGAAACATAGATGATGTCCTTTTCACAGTTTGTGTATTTATGTTGCCGCTACAACTGAGCGAGGAAAACATTGTGAGGAAACCTGTAGGTATAGCGTATATAGTAGGGGAGCCCAAGCGGGGATTTCGGGATTTACTAAAGCGCGTCAGATTAATATACAGGGCGATGCCTTGTATCCGGTTAAGATCCTCCACCAAATATGAGCCCCATATATAAGGCCGCCTGTGAAGGATAAAGGATCAGATTAGTAAAAAAAATTGATCATTAGAAATTCTCGAGCGCGTCAGATTAAGGTAAGGTGAGTTAATTACATGCTAAAAAGTGTATATTCCACTAATCTGACAATTTGAGAGTGACGCAAAGAAAGGGGAGGGCAGCAAAGTTGTAAAAAAAAAACGTCATCTCGACATTCTCGAGCGTAGCCAATTTTTTTTAATTTTTTAGGAAATAATTCAAGGATAACGAAAAATATATAATCTGACGATTTCCGTAAGCCGAAATAATAAAAAATCGTCGATAAAGTTTAGTGCGTGCAGCTGGGTGATACCTATATTTCCCTCTCCGCGTTTCTACTCCTGTGGGCATTTTTTTAAATTATTTTCTTATAAATACAAGTATTCTACTCAAAAAACATATACTTATTTATTTGCATGCTATTTCCTGAGCTTCTCAGTTAATTATGTCAATGATTTAAAAAATTTAAAAAAAAAAAAGTTTTTTTATCAGATTAGGCGAATCCCTTTAGATAATCGTCAGATTATGAGACAGCACGTCTAGAACAATAAGATGAACAACATATATCTTAATCTGACGCGCTTGAGTATTTCAAAATGGCGAATTTTTTTTGCACATTATAATAATGGCCGCGAGTTTGCGTCAAATCGAAATCGTCAGATTATTGAATGAGAGCTTTTTTTTGGTGCACTTAACACCCCCTTAGAAAATCTGACGCGCTCGATAATTTTTTTTTTTTAATTTTTAACCCTTACGTACAACCACCCGCATCATGCAAATGATCAGATTAACATACGTACATCATTAAAAATACGTAGGACATTGATGCTATCAATATCTGACGCGCTCGAGTATGTCCATGCAACAGTTTTTTTTTACATATTTAAAAATCTATAGCCGCTTCCCCCACCGATGAAAAGGTATATATTATATAACATTTTTTTCTTTTTATCATCTAAGCTTTGCAACCTAATAGGTGTCTATGACGCTCGAGTAAATCCCCATTTAACATCGTGGGCTCCCCTACTAATACGTCAAAGCAGCAAATTAACGGCACACGTAAAATCCAACAAAAGTTATTGGAACTATAGTCCGACACCAAGGCTAGGAGATATGGATAAGTTGAAGGATTTCAGTTTAAATATATATTTTTTATAAACAGCTCACCGTATCCATTGTTCTCGCAGACGAACACGCTAGACTAAGTTGAAAAGTACTTGTAATGCAGCATGTATGAATCGTGAGAATGATTATGATCAGTGCCGGTAGCATGAACATTGTCAACAACGTTTTCGTATCGCCTTCGACTATTTTTGTATTGGAAAATGAATAGCGCTGCGGCGGTGAAAAGTGGAACTAAAAATTTGTATGTAAATTTTGACATTTCGCGAGTTACGTTGTCGACAATGTTCCTGCTATCGGCACTGTATGTATTCATCAAAAGCGTAAGTAAGTGAGAAACAATGTAATCTCCTTATAATCTCTGCCTACCCGAAATATAGTATTAGAGCAAGAAAACGGTCTAAAAAAAGGAAAATATAGATGAAGATGAAAAACAAAATACTTAGAGTAAAATCATCGCACCGTATCCATTGTTCTCGCAGACGAACACGCCGGGCAGGTCCCATAGCTTGGCCATATTGTAGGCCTCGAACAGCTGGCCTTGGTTGGCGGCACCATCGCCGTACAAGGCGAAGTTAACACCGCCATCGCCCTTGTATTTGTGGGCAAACGCCACACCCGCTCCCAAAGGCACCTGTGGAAAATACCTCCCCTTTAACCGACCTCACAAAAGGAGGAGGCTGTATAGTCCACGACTGCGCGGTTCCAAGGGAGCTTTCTCCCGCGCACAATCAAACTATGGATTGACCTCCCCGTCATAAGGAGTACAGCATGGGGTTCTTCAAGGTTGTGAAGAGGTTTCTAAAGGGTCGGCAACGCGCAAATTACCCGTGGTGTTGCAAGCGTCTATAGGCTGCGGTGACCGCTTACCATCAGGCCGTATGCTTGTTTGCTACCTTAGTAAAAAAAAAGACTTGTAGCGTTTTCGAGCTACTAACAAGCGATATGCATGATACAACAATAAAATACATAGTATGTAAATAAGTAGTTCTGCAGTAGGCATATTGTATCCTCACTGCTTTGATTCATTGACACCATATTTAAAAAATATACCCTGTCTCTCCACAGGTTACCATGACTCATCAAGCCATTTAAGCTACTACAAAGCAAACAAATGTTTGCTCTTTTATAATATTAATAAATTAAAAATAAATAATCCAAGGTATTGATGAATAAGAGAATTGAAAGAGGTGTGCAAGCCGAGAGTGAAATGGCGCTCTATACTGCGTGCTGTGCCGGTAGCAGGAACATTGTCGACAACGTTTTCGTATCGCCTTCGACTATTTTTGTATTGGAAAACGAACAGCGCTGCGGCAGTGAAAAGTGGAACTAAAAATTAGTATGATAATTTTGACATATCGCGAGTTACTTTTTCGAATACGTTGTCGACAATGTTCCTGCTACCGGCACTGGTAGCAAGAACATCTTTCGACCACGTATTCGAAAACGTAACTCTCATAATGGCAAAATGTTCATATGAATTTTAGTTCCACTTTTCATCGTCGCAGCGCTGTTCATTTTCCCATACAAAAAAGTCGAAGGCGAAACTAATACGTAGTCGAACGTTTTTCTTGCTCGGGCTATAGAAACTGAAATTACTTTTATTTCTGACCAACACACACACAATGTCACACATTAAGTAGAGGATCATCCCATATAGAAAATAAACACAAACAGTATCATGTGATATTGTGTGAATGTCGCAAAGGAGTTGGTGTGATGGTATCATCATCAGCCAATAGACGTCCACTGCTGAACAAAAGCCTCCCGCATAGATTCCCACAGTGACAGATCCAATACGGCCCCTGATGATATCTATACTATCTATACTAATATTATAAAGAGGAAAGATTTGTATTTTTGTAGGTTTGTATTGAATAGGCTCCGAAACTACTGGACCGATTTCAAAAATTCTTTCACCGTTAGAAAGCTACATCATCACTGAGTAACATAGACTAGCTGCCCGCCCCGGCTTTGCACGGGTAGACAAAAAAATTGATATAAATGTCTACCCGTGCGAAGCCGGGGCGGGCCGCTAGTGTATGTATACAATTAAGATGGATGGAGAACATGTTTCCTCACCTGCGCACCAACAATACCATTCCCACCAAAGAAGTTCCTAGTGTAGAGATGCATAGAGCCGCCCTTGCCCCTGGAGCAGCCGGACATGCGTCCCGTGAGCTCGGCCAGCACTCCAGCCACGGAGATCCCCATCAGGTGGGTCCAGCCGTGGCAGCGGTACGCCGTGATCACCGTGTCGGCCGGTCTCATCGCTGCGTGCATACCCACCGCTATGGCCTCTTGACCTACACATACCAAATTAAATAATACAAAATTACTAGCCGACCCAGCAGTCTTGCTATCCCTTTCTCATGTGCTGGGTTAAATAAGGATAGCAATACCTTTTGAACTGTCAAATTGGTTTAGTTTAGTGATTTTGTACAAAACAATTGGCACCAATGTCACACATTACGTAAATTAACAAGGTAGTAAATAAAATACAAAAAGACGACATTGCAACATCAGAAATAGGTCCCAACTCAGTATACAACCAAAGCTGCACTCAACAGCCTCAGTTACTGATTTTCAGTTGGAACCTTCTGACATCACAGTCTATAGTTAATTAATATTAACAATACCATACCTGAGTATAAGTGGCAGAAGCCTCTGATGATTTTCTCCTTATACAAGTTGCCTGCGGCGGTCTCCAGTCTCCGCAGAGTGGCCAACTTCACATACATTTGGATTGCATCCTCAGCTGTCAAGGTTACCTTGGTCTCAGGTCCACTTTCCAACTTGTGAAGTTTGTATGGCTAAAACATATCATTTTTTTAAAACTTCCGCACAAATCTTCCGCAATGAATGACCTCAAATGAATCAAATAAAAAGGTAGATCGAAATTTGCAAACAACAAAGTGACATCAGTTTTGAAACATGTAGCGCCTAGGCATGGCATAGTTTCTTTGTACTCTTTGTAGGTTTGTATGTGTAGTTGTGTATATGTATGTATATGTACACTGCATGGCATAGTTTAACCCAATTTCACTTCATTGTTTGCAAAGTTCCTTTTTTTTTTATTTGATGTAAATGAATGACTTACAAATTAATGCAGCTACCAAAAATTACAGACAATATAACTAAGTAAACACTAAATACCTTTCTGTAATAGACCCCTAAAAATGTTTACATATATCTTATTTATAGCTTAACACAAAATTGATAAGGCAACACTATTAATACAAGAACTGCTTATGGTACCCACTGATGTCAACACCACAATTTTCTTGCTCTTCTAAATATACACAATAGGTTAATTTCAAACACTAAGTGTAGATAAGTCATGACAATAATTTACCTTTTAAAACTGGAATCACTAAGGTCCACCATAGCATAACTAACATTTCATTAGAGTGCAGAGAAAGCCATGTGTAAGAGAAGAGTGAAGTGGCTCTCTTTAAATTGCTTACCCCAAATACAGTCTAACATACATAAGTAGTCGTACATACATAAGCCTCAATGGTTTCTTAGATGCTTGTATATAAGATGTACCAAAACTTTAAATGTTAACAGTGCTCCATGAGGATACGCTGCTTTAATAGTAATGTTTAATAAATTAGTAACGCACTAATAGTGAACATTACTGATATTGCTGGTATTGCTAATAGCTATAGGCTATGGTGACTGCCTACCATCAGGAGGGCCGTATGCTTGTGTGCCACCTTAGTGGTATAAAAAAGAAATGTAGATGGAAGTTGAATCTTAAGTTAAATTAATCAATTACATACAAAAATGTCCATGAATAGATTAGACAAAGTTTAAAAGTGAGTTACATACATACATCTGCTTCATTTGCAGATAACAAGTACGTACAGAGCCTGTCTAATATAAATAAATGAAAAAAGCAAGTCTTTTTTTTTTATTACTAGAAATAAATTTACTAATAGGTACTATACATAGTCAATTTAAATTACTAACTGGTCTTGATTAGAGAATTGATAACAATCAAATTAATCTGAAATAAAGTAAAATACAAGTAAACAAAACTGTAAATAAATAATGTAATAATTAAAATTACTCGATTTATTAGCATTTAACAGTTGCGTACATACAAAGTGAAAACGCGTGGATTAACTAGCTTACGTCAGTCTCATCTCGGGAAAACATACACTTGACATTTTGAAGGTTAAGTTACATAATTACAGAAAATGATTTTAATTGAAAACTAAACAAAAGTGGGCAATAATATTTTACAAAATAACATTTCTTTCACAGTTAAGTGTTGTTTAATAAATAATAAGTACCTTAATTTCGAAAGTCGCCTCTTTCTTCGTACTGTATTTTGATTTTGACGTGACAACAGCCGGGGCGGCCGCCTTCTAAGAACAACATTTTGATACATTTTACACACGCCGTCAATGAGAATTTTACAATTAATTACAACAATTTGACAATATAATAGTTCCAAAATACACTTACAGTAACTACGTTGCCAGATAGCAGTTTGGCACTCGAAGCTATAATTTTACTCATTTTTAACGCTAAATTCTCTATGAAGCCCAGATTTTATTCCAAATCCTCGTGAAGGAGGATCTTATTAAGCTTGAGATAGGTCGTTTAGGAAAATAACTTTAATTATTACATAGGAAACTAAACAAATTAAAGGGAATATCCTAACAAACAGCTGGGTCGATTCGAAAATGACATTCGCTTAAATTTGCTTGATCCGTTCGTGTCACGCGTGACATTGACTTATCAATAAAGCATTCTTCTCTTCTTCTTGATTTTAGTTATGGCAAACAAATCCTCTACAACAGTGTTTCCCAAACAGAGTTCTGCCATGGCCCGGTAATTTTCAATCTGCCCCTCTGTGAATTGTGACCCACTCAATTGTGTGCTTGTAACCTTCTTGTAATGTAAATAACAAACATTTATATATTTTTTCCAAACAATCCAAGTCCCCCAAAGCAAATGCAACTTCGCTTCATCAATCAGTGGTGGCGGCGCTTATGATGCGTCGATTGATGGCTATTATTATTAAATTTAAAAACAAGGCGGGAATGCTGCGTGTAACCCGGTATTTTATTCTCATATTATACTGCCAGCCTGCTACTAGGTCGCGACCCACCAAATGGGAAACACTGCTCTACAAGAACGCGTTTTATAGTTGTTATTCTTAAGGCTAGATCACTGCATGTTACGATTACAATATCATTTTGTTATATCTGCGCATTTTACCCAAAATTTTACAAAGTAAGTAATGTGCGTACTTCATAGCACATTTTTCTATTCAATTGTAGTTAGGAACTCCTAGTTGCGTGCAGCTACATTGAAATGCTTTAGTGGTGCGCCGGGGTAGCAGCCTCGGATCACAGGTTCTAGATTATTGGAATAAATATCGGCGGATAGCTCTTCCACAGGCACTTCAGGATCTTCTTGAGCAAGTTTTGTCGCGTCATCAATTTCCTTGCGTACATTTACGTCGATTTCCTGTGAATGAAACAAATTTTAAAGAATTTTGATGAATCGTAAAAAGCCTAATCAGCATTCGACATAAATATTTTTATGCTATGACATCATCCGCGTGACGGATCATAGTACCAACAGCTCCTTGGGAGCTACCTGCTTTTATCCATTTAGTTCATATTTATTTTAAAGCCATGAAAATATCCTAAAGTGCCCAAAGGCGAGGCGTAATGAATTTCTAGCGTCTATATGGCGCACTCGCAGGTCAATATGACCGATAACCAGCGGGCGCAAACAAACTAAATAGGATCCGCCCGATTGGGGACAGGTACCTCCGCCTTGTAGAAAATCGCATGATGACATTACATTTTATAAAGTAGAGTTATGTTCTTGTGGTAGGAAGTTTTGAGGTTTCGTTAAATTAATCGATAGTAATTTTATTTTAGTGACCTATTAAATTTAATAGGCGTTCTCCGTTTTTGTTACGCAACCAGGTATTTTCCCTTTTAATCTTAGACATATTTATTGTGTTAGGCTACGATGTGGAACCTTAAGTTGTTCAGCGGTCGCGAGCTCGCTGGCGATTATTCTATCCTTGAAAGAAGTGATGGGGTCCCTGGTCTGCCGGACTTCTTGTACTTCTTCACGGGTTCGGTAGGATGTACCCGGGTCGGACATTGAGTGTCCATGGTACCGATAAGTTTTCATCTCCATTAAAACGGGTCCTGGTGGCAATGAGACCAAAAGAAAACACATGGGCGTATGGTTGAACTAAAAGATCAATATTTGATGTGGTCTGGATTCGAACCTCCACGGTTTGTACCAGTAAGTTTTTCTCATGTCACACCACGAGCTTAAGAGGTTGCGCGTAAAAGGACTTCAAAACATACCGTCCAGTTCAGGGCCATACCTCCAAGAGAACTTTACAGTCAAACTACTACACTCTAATTTAGTGTTGTGTTGTGTTCAAGGCTTACAGTCAGAGCGGTCCGATCGGTAGTATATTTACTTCAAATATATATTCTTTACTTGTAATTAAATGAGTTGCTTGATACCTTTGCCGCTAGAACAGTGTTGTATGACGAACTTGGTAGCCTCACGGGTGGCGAGCACGTCCATGCCATCCACCCAAATACCTGGCACGAAACCTCCACGCTTATAGTAATCGGGACTAGCCGACCCACGAGCTACTTGTGTGCCCATAGCTGTAGCAACAAAAAAAACAAATTAATCGTATCAATCAGCGTAGAACTAAAAGTAATATGAGAGACTAAGTTGAAAAGTACTTGTAATGCAGCATGTATAATGAGTGACATTGAGTAGTATAAGTATGGATAAAACGGTCTAAAAAATTAAGGTAAAAAAAGCTGAATAAAAGACGAAAAACCAAAATCTTAGAGTAAACTCATCGAACCGTATCCATTGTTCTCGCAGACGAACACGCTGGGCAGATCCCATAACTTGGCCATATTGTAGGCCTCGAACAGCTGGCCTTGGTTGGCCGCACCATCGCCGTACATGGCGAAGTTAACCCCGCCATCGCCCGTGTATTTGTGGGCAAACGCCACTCCCGCTCCCAAGGGCACCTGCAAATAATAACCCGGACATCAAATCGGACGACGTTATGGAATCATTCAAACCGCCCTGATGCTACCTAAAAGTCTTTTTATCTTTGAATTGTTCATAGTGCTTTTATCCTCGGTAAAGAGATGAGATGAGGCCGTTGCCACTAAGGTGGCACACAAGCATACGGCCCACCTGATGGTTATGAATAAACTCAAAAACTTCTGGACCGACTTTAGGATTTCTTTCACCGACAGGATGCTGTAATATCATATCACTGAGTAACATAGGCTATATATTATATTGCTACATGGGTGAAGTCACGAGGAAAAAGCTGAAAGCTAGTTTAAGATAAAGAGCAACTAGTCTTAACTATTTAAGTAGTGTTTCAAATTTCGGGTCAAGCTGCAAATAAATACCAATCTCATTCGTGTTAAACTGTATAGTGACTCACTTGCGCGCCGACAATACCATTGCCACCAAAGAAGTTCTTGCCGTAAAGATGCATGGAACCACCCTTGCCGCGCGAGCAGCCTGTTTTGCGTCCGGTCAGTTCTGCCAGGATGGCTAAAGTACTAACACCCATCAGAAACGTCCAAGCATGGCAGCGGTATGCCGTGATTGTCGTGTCCACGGGTCTCATTGCTTCATGCATGCCTACCGCCACCGCTTCCTGACCTTTGCACATCCAATTGAAATTGTTACACCATAAAATGTCTACTATTTGTTTCTCATGCATCAAGAAGTAGCAAGTTCTTTCAGGTTCTTATGTAGGTATAATGGCAAGCTTAGATTACCTCGACTAAACCAAAAGGAAAGCTTGTGACAACACTGTTAGACACAGGCACATGACTCTTGTGCCTGAAACCGCTAGGTTGAGACTTGCACTATGTGCTAGATATGGGCACAATATGTTTGGGTAATGAATCACCTACAGGCCATTGTAACAGGGATGACTGTACTATTTTTTTTTAATATAAGCGTTCAGCATCTACTGTTTGGCATCTAAGGGTGGGATGATCAGTGTAATATCGTGTTGTGCTGTGTCGCATGTGGATGAAATATATCTATATTTATCTATAGCGAGGTACATCTGTACCTGAGTATAGGTGACAGAATCCCCTAACCATTTTCTGTTTATACAAGTTGCCTGCAGCTGCCTCCAGCCTGCGCATAAGTTGCATCGTATGGTAAATCTTAATGGCATCTTCAGCGGTCAATGTTGTTTTTGTGTCCGGACTACTCTCGAACAGGTGAAGTTTGTAGGGCTACAACAATACTTGATATGTATTCCTACACGTATTTAAATTCAACCGACTAAATAATTGAACAAATATGACCTCAAATAATATGATCTCTTGATTTTGATATAATCAAAAAAAAATTAATAGACTAAAAAAAATTGTTTACTTACTACTCCGGACTCGGTTACTTTAGTCTGAAATAAAAAAGTAGGTGTGTACACATTGCATACAGAGATGTGTGGATATACAGCTATTAACAAATGTCGCAAGCAAGGCTAAATTGCCTGCGAGTATTGTAATAATTTTTGACCTTAGTGACCCAACTGCATTGGTAGTTGGACGTAAATACTATACAAAGGTATGCTTAACATTATACTACTTGGTTCCTTCAGCCTGATAGTACAGAGTATAGACGTCTACCCGTGCCACCGCGCACACTGCAGTTGCTGTTTCAGTTGGTCCCTATTTAATAGACAACTAAATGTGTTTTTATACCACTAATGTAATGTGGCACACAAGCATACGGCCCACCTGTCACCGTAGCCTATAGCCGCTAGCAATATCAGGGGTGTCACTAACGAGTTGCCAACCCTGTTATTGAATGTTGATGAGGACTCAGTATTTTAGCAGCATTACTACTAGCGCAGCGTATTCTCGTGGAGCACTGGCAACGAAGTGACAAGCAGTTACATACCGCAAATTACCTAAAGGTACTTATGCTAATTGTGGATAAATCATTTCTAGATGAAGAATTGTGACCGTTATATGAATTTGAACATATCGCGAACAGCGCCATGTGTTATTTTGTTTGTTCCATTGAAATGTAGCAGAGGATTCCGTCAGTAACACTTAACGAATTAATCGTATATCGTGTAACCTCATATCTGAGTATAATTATAATCCTGATACTTTAGGAACTGTTGCAAGAATACACATCCAATTTGTGCTCACCTTGATTTCAATAATCGCTTCTTTCTTCGTGCTGTATTTTGCCGTGACAACAGCTGGGACGGCTACGTTCTTTAAAAATCGATAAATATAGTTACATATCTACTAAAATATGAATATTTACGTTTATCGCGTGAGTTATCACAACAAAAACTTACAGAATATATATTACTCAGTAGGTGTTTAGTGCTCGCAGCAATAATTTTTCTCATTTCTATTACAACTTGTTCTATAAAATCCAGATTTTTATATAATTAATACCTTAACAATCGTTTTTAAATTATAAAGTATTATTTTGATACCTAGTAAATCAAGTGCCACCTGTAATTTTATACGTATTCGTAAAATAACTCATATTTTAGATAAATTCAATATTTAAAATTAATTTTATTATATAGGTATGTGACATAAAGTTTTATTAGTTGCGAAGCGGTTGTATTCTCTTAGGTCTGCGATTCACAGAGTTCACAATGTCTGCAGTTACATTTTTTTACTTCTTCCTACTCTACATCTTCTACTTATTTTTAGCTAAAAGACAACTAAAATTAAGTAAAAAAAACCCTTTTCTTCTTCTTTTTTTTCCTCTATGGCAATCAATCCTCTTCAAGGACTATTTTTACCAGTGTCGAGCCAAGAGAGAGAATATAAACGCTACGCGTAGTGACCCTTAATGTGTATTTTTGGTGTCGTTATGTGCAGTAAAGTTTCATTCAGTGACCGATTCATATGAGCATTGGAAATAATGCCATAATACGACTTTTGGGATAAGTGATTTATCATTTTGGTCTATAGGTTACCTCTGACCTAAAAGCGTGTTATGATCTGCTATTGCCGTGGATTGTCTCCAGAAAATCCATTAAGCATTAGAATGCATGACACTAGGCATTTTAACGGGCAAACACGAGACATTTTGAAACTTGAAAATTCTCTAATACTCGACACTGGCAAAAATAGTCCCTGAAGGGATTGATTACCATACTTAAGAAGAAGAAGAAGAAGAAAGAAGTTGAAGTTAGAGAGCAATGACAGTCAATGACAACAATGACAAGTAACATGACAATGACTTTCGTTTTTTAAATACGTCGTTTTGTGATTCATTCGGTGGTGCATGACGAGACGTAGTAAAAATATTTTGCAATTCAACCGACATAAAAAAATATTTTCGCACTCCTTTGGTCATTTACTGAAGAGGACCGAAGCCGAAGACAAGTGTGAAATATTCTAGATTTTGTGAATTGTAAATATGGAGTTTCCGCACATAGGAAAGAACTGTTCTTATAAATATTGCAATAAGCTGGGTATGTTTAAAAAAATTGTCTCTTTTCAAACTAAACTACAATTTTACTCAGACCTTCATATCGTTTGATAATGATCTTGAAATTGCTTAAAAGAAAAAGGAAATAGCCTTAAAGTCAGTGCTTACAGTTAGTGAGTAACTATTTGCATATAATTTTCATATTTTTCAAGGACTTTATAGCACCTTCCTTACTTTGATTCTTGCATCAATTGTTTGTTTATGACATTTATAATCTGATTCATAATTCGATGCGAGGACAAAGAACAAAGCCAGTAGAACAAAACTTAGATAAAATTATACTGTATATTTTTTTTTATACTACTAAGGTGGCAATCTAACATACGGCCTGATGGTAAGCGGTTAGCGTAACCTTGGACGCTTGCAACCAGGGGTATAACTCGCGCATTGCTGACCCTAAAAAAAATGTAGTTACAGACAAATAATTATTATGTTGTACTAGATTTTTATACATCTGTGTTTACAGATTTCTTGCCTATGAAATGTGGGGCATGCAGAGAAGTTTTCTGGTGAGCATGACTTTTATATTATCCATAGTTTATGTATGCAGTTTCTACTGTCTAGGGGCAAACTTTTTTTATTTCAGGAGTGCCTCTTGTGTATGAAAAGTATTGCATAGGTAATGAATTTGTTTTAATGTTTAGGTGTCTGCTCAGCTTAGTACAGTCTGTAGAAAAATCAAAGGAAGGCTCTTCCTTAACATAAAAGTTAAAGAATAATACCATGTGTACAAAGTCATGGGCACTGCAAATGATTAAATATGTGTTCATTAGTTAGAATTAAAAACATACTCTCAATGTTTCTAAAATGTATCCAACTATAGATAAGAATACATAATAAATGGCCGCAGGGCAGCTTGTGGCGAGCTGTTGGTGAGTAGCGACACCACGGACCCGAGGCCTCCAGGGGGCGGTGCCTAGGCCCCCACCTCTGGCTTGCCTTCACTGGCCGGCCAGAGTGGAGCGCGAGAGCTATAAAGGGTGCTCGAAAGGGTGGAAGTGCTCAATATGCGTAATAGCAGGGAAACCCGCTCCGGGGACTGCTATGCCAGTACAGTACCCGCGATGGTGAAACCGGTGCACACCTCTCCACACCCTTCAGCCGCCTGCGCCCATGTTGCCCCTCAGCGGCATCTTCTTCTTCTTTAAGTTAATGGCGACGAGCTTATCAGCGGCATCTTATACGCCGCAAGTAAGGGGGTCCCATCTAGCAGGTGGCGAGTCACCGTCTGCCAATTTTTATCCAATATTGAGACATTCCATGGCAGACGTCCGTAGTCTCATCTCATAGCCCAGTATCCTAATCCATTAGGTTCACCATAATAGACCAATTTTAGTTTTCCCTCCCTATAAAATAGTCTCTGCACTCGGCAAGGATCATCCCCGGAATACATAGTGATGATACTCGCCACGTGTATCCCTTACCTAATATTAAAATTCTCGAATGGGCCTCTACATGTTGGATATATATCCCCATGCAAGCCTAGATAAAGGACCAGACCTTACAAGTCTGCGAATTTAAGAGAAACATCTCTATATTATAGATTACAATAAAATGAAAATATCTGTTTAATAGTTCCCTTCAATGAAATGTTTTTTTTTTATAGTATCATAAAAATTCTTAAAAGAATGTGTAAGAAAGTTCACTAAAATTACTGTATTCTTTACAGGTATGTCATGTACATTTTTAATAAAGACAAATATATTTTTTCAGTTCGGAACACTTTGCATATGCCGAACATGAGTGCCCAGAGCCCAATACACGTGATGTACAAGTACCGGTGTGTCCACTATGTGGGGCTATAGTTCCGGGCCGCCGGGGGGAACCACCCGACTTAGCTGTAGGTGCACATATTGACAACCAGTGCACCTCTGATCCTGCCAGAGAGAGGCGCAAGAAGGTAACAACACAGTTCATAGCTCTGTTAAATATGTACTAGCTTTAACATCTGTTTTTCATTCATATTAGACAAAGATTTTGTAAACACCTCAGTGTTTCAGAAATTACCCCTTGTGGGTAAGGGGTAACCCAAACTTTCCTATATTGAATTGATTCAGGTTTTACTTTGCGGAAATTCATTTTTATAGAATACAAAATATATTATAATTTGCTTTTTCCGCTTAATGAGTGTGATACGGTCGAACGGCCTGCGCCCAGGTGTGAGCTCAGGCGTGGTTTCTTCCGACACGTGTTTCAGGACTTCCACGTCCCATCATCAGGGTGCCGCCGCGTTGGTCGAGCAGCGTGATGTCACATCGAGGTCCGGATGCTGGAGCAGCGCCGCAGCACGATGGTCGGCCATAGCGGCGGCACCCTGATGATGGGACGTGGAAGTACTGAAACACGTGTCGGAAGAAACCACGCCTGAGCTCACACCTGGGCGCAAGCCGTTCGACCGTATCACACTCATTAAGCGGAAAAAGCAAATTATAATATATTTTGTATTCAAACTTTCCTCTTGATATATTAGT
The DNA here is from genome assembly GCA_951449985.1 of Falcaria lacertinaria. NCBI lineage: Eukaryota > Metazoa > Arthropoda > Insecta > Lepidoptera > Drepanidae > Falcaria > Falcaria lacertinaria. The sequence continues at coordinate 7,064,682 of OX602129.1, forward strand.
ATAGATTACACATTTGATTTGTGGACCAGCTAATTTCTAACAACTTCATATGCATGGGTAGAGAAAGTGTTTCTCATGAACTAACTTTTATTAGCTTAACCTGTGGTTATCTATCAATGTAACAAATATCTCACTATAATTTGTACTGAATTCAACATGTCTATAAGTAAATTCACACACACTATTAGGACAAATTACAGTAAAATAGTTCCATAACTTTGTTCTAATCTCCTGGTATTGGTAGCGGCTATAGGCTACGGTGACTGCTTACCATCAGGTGGGCCGTATGCTCGTGTGCCACCCTAGTAGTATTAAAAAAAAAATGTAATTTACAATTTGAAGGTATTCACGAACCGGTGTTCGCACAAAGGCTGCAAGACGAAAGAAATGGTCCCTCTTGTGTGTGGGGAGTGTGCCCTGAACTTCTGCCTGAGACACAGACACACGACAGACCACGCCTGCGAAGGGAAACTCGCCGCTAAGAGAAGACAAGCTGCGTAAGTTTTACATACTGCTGTTTTACCAGATTGGTGTAAGAAAATAGAAAAAACTTTAATGCAAGGGTTAACTTTAAAATTAAAAAGAGTAGTTGTAATTGGCTTTGAATAGAATACAGGATTCTAAAACGACTTTATTGTACTGACAGCCTTTCGTAGTTTATTACTAGCATTCCCACATACCAATAGAATTGAGCCTGTGTTAGTGATATGTGACTTTAAACTATTTAGTAGTTCCAGTGTTCACACCAACAAAAACAAACAAAATTCCCTTTTTATAAAAATAAATTTAATATAGATAAAATTTGACAATATATATTTACAGACTTTTGTTTGTTGACCATTAAAATACAGTTCTAAAAAGACTTCTTAATCAGTGTTTTTACTTTCAAATCGTCAGAATCTACCGCCGTATTGGGATGTCGATTTTCCCCATAGCGGTAAGAAGCTAAAATGAATGTGAGTTTGTCTGCAATAACTGTATTATTCACTAGCCTTTTCCCAGCGACCTGGCCCGCATAGCAATATAATATATAGCCTATGTTATGTATTGATAATATAGCTTTCAGTTGGTGAAAGATTGTTTTTAATCGGTCCTGTAGTTTTTGAGATTATTAATTACAAACGTACAAAAATAATATGAATACAGACTAATATTGTGTTTTCTTGCTTATAGTGCTGCTGCGATGGCTAGAATGAAGGCGAATGAGAGTAGAATAGCACAGAATACACCCATCACTGCTACTGGTGGTACCTTTACTGAGGTCCAAGGCAATATGGTAAGACTTATATTAAAAAAATTACATACCAAGTACCCCACGAGGTGGGCAGTACGGCCCACCTGATGGTAATCAGTCACCGTAGCCTATAGCCGCTACCAATACCAGGGATATCACTAACGGGTTACCAACCATGTTGTTGATGAAGACTCTTTGTGCTAGCAGCATTACTACTAGCCCAGCGTACGCTCGTAGAGCACTGGCAATCTTTCTCACTGCAGAAACACAACACTACACCAAGTAGTGTTATTTCACTGCGGTCTTCGGTAAGGTGGAGGTACAGTCCCCAGTCGGGCGGCTCCAAGTCAAATGGGAAAACCTACGGGACATCCCAAATCGCCCTACCTCTCTCTATAGAATAACAGAGTATAGAACGTCATTTCACTCTATAATTCGTCTATACGTCTTTCGCTTTACAAACTTTTATTAAGTTTCACTTGTCCTGTGTGTATGTTATCTTGCAAGTTTGACCCACATAACAGTGTCCGACTGAGCTGAGAATACACGATTACCCAAATGCCGCCATTTTGCAATATGGCGGACGTCACAAAATGTAGATGTATCATTTACACAGTGAACCCGGTGGCATGGTTATCCAATGAAAGGGCGAAAAAAAAAACATAAAAAGCTTGTTTAAAACCAAATAGGAATCGTATTTATTTCTCCTTGTTTTCTTTCTTAAATCTTTTCATACATACCAGCCCCGAGTACACTTACCTTTGTATTTTTGTATACTCTTACTATGTGTTCTTATTATTTGTCCACAGACTGAGGACGAGGCTCTGGCGCACGCTCTAGCATTGTCTCTGCAAGAACAACCGTCGGCTATTCACGCCAGAGACAACTCCTTCGCTAGAGCACTCACCCGCGCTAGAGTAGGGGGCGAACAAAACGCGAGGTGTACCATCTCTTAGCGACCAATTGCAACGATTAAGGACCATTTATGAGGAAGTTCTACTATTATGACTGTGCGTGAGTTGGTACATTGCTGATGACGTATAATAAAAAAAAAATAAGACAGGATTTCTGATGGAAACCTTTTGGTGGGGACAAAGCTGGCGTGCTCTTAGTCGATATATTAATATTAAAACCTTTTTAAATAAATTAAAAGAAAAAAGTTTTTGCCGAAGTAACGCATTATGCAGGATTGGAAAGCTTTTCTTTTGAAGCCTTTCATTTCTTCAATAATAATAACAAAAAAGACAAATTGTTTACTCTTAAAATTAATTCCGATATATTTATAACATTCGCTCACACTTATAATTATGAATATCACTAGCTAGAACAGGATGGAGATATCCTTAAAAGTAAACGCGTACGTTAAGATGTCGAGACTGCTGAGCCGATTTTTATTAAATTGTGCACAAAAATATATTTAAGATTGTATAAACATATGGCCCTTGTTAAACGACTTCAAAAAAAAGGAGGTTCTATGTTCGTCTGTATCTTTTTTCTTATGTCTTCTTTTAGGCGTAAAGTAGCAGGCTAAAGTGAAAGCGCACCTAGATATTGACTAAGCTAAAGCAATATTTTTTTAACTTGTGATAAAAGTAAATCAGAAAGGACATCATCCATTTTGGTCCAAATCTGAAAGTGCCGGCCATCGCAATATTTTTTGTATATTCTGTTAGAGCTTGCCCGTCCGAACATATATTGCTATGACACCAAAGCTGTAAGTCCTCGATTTTATTTAAGTTTGAAAATCAGGATTTTCATATATGTTTGTTGAAAATAGAAATTCAAAATAAATGCTCAGACGGACAAGCTCTTAACAGAATATACAAAAAAAAAGTGCTGGCCGGCACTTTCAGATTTGGACCAAATCTCTATGAAACATGGATGATGTCCTTTAACTAATTCTGTATCAATTAGAAATTATATGTATGATAAAGAAATGATTTTAAGAGTAATAATGCTAAATAATAAATGTAAAGTCTGATTAAATAACATCTCATGTAATTGAAAATAGTTTAATATTAATAAAATATATGTATATGATGTAATAAAGCAGTGATTGTAATAAAAATGTCAAACAATTTATAAAATCTATCAAAATCAAAATCAAAAATCATTTATTCAGTTTTGGCCCTAATAAGGCTCTTATGAAGGTCTTAATTACCACCGGTTCGGAAAAAAAGCCACCTGAGAAGAACCGGCAAGAAAGTCAGTGCTCTGTCTATTTTTTTTTCATTTAACAATCATTTTATAACAATTTGTAACAAAATTCTTCTAGACATTGGTATGAAATTACAAATATCAAAATGAAAGCTACCAAGTTGGTTTTGTCCCTGCTTTCATGAAATACATATTTCAACTATTACAACTACCAGGAGCGGGGAGCCACTTGTGCAGAGTGAGTCTATATATTCCAAGCATTTTTATCATTTACATAATCATTAATTTTATAACAGGCTTTATTTATCAAAACTCTTTTGACATGAGTCTTAAACTTATCGTATATCCTTTGACTTCTACTAAACAAATGCGATATTCTCCTCACTCACTCTAAATATTTTTCCACTAAACGGATACTTCAAGATATTAATAAGATAAAACCTTTTTGTACTTTTCTTAGTTAATTTTTTATTAGAACAATACTGTTTCTTCTTGAAGTGTCTGAAATTTAAATTACATACATAATTTGCTTTCTCTCACACTGGACCAAAAAAAAGTCATTAATCCCTTTCATTAGGAGTTAATATGAAATTATAAGCCGCCATCTTGCGGCGTGGCCAGATATGGGTTTAGAATGACGTCACTTTCTGTGTTTCGCTCATCAAGCATTCATTTAATACCCATGTTATAGGGAAATGATAAATCTCCATTTTGTGACGTCCGCCATATTGGATCAAAAATGGCGGCATTTAGGTAGTGCGTTGTCTCGGGCACCAAATGCAATCAGACACAGGGATGTGGATCAATTTAACTTGCAAGATTTGATTTAATTACACACATACCAGGGACAGGTGAAACTAAATAAATTCTTGTAATGATCGGGAGACAAGCACGTGCGACGCCTTTTTTTAAGTAGTTGCTATGACGGGGTTAAGTTTGTTTAATTATGTTAATAAATCTGTGAATATTGCTAATTATTAGTATTAAGTTATTGTATGAGGAATCTTTAACTAGTTTTAATTGTTTCTTTTCCTACGTTTTCTCTTTTGTCGCCTTATTTTCTGATGTTTCACGATTTGTATTCAAAATAGAACTCAATACCGTTTTTAACCCCCAACGCAAAAAGAGGGGTGTTGATATGTTTAAGACTTTTAATATACCACACTGCTTGTACTGTGTTCAGCTGTATACAACACTAATTACATTTGAAATTATACATATTTTTGAGATAAAAACTATAAATGTTCAAATAAAGATAATATATAAAGAGAATTATTTTTGTTATTCCCTACGTTTAGGGTAAGTTATCCACATGTTATCCATACTAATCACTACATACTATAAAACAAAGTCGCTTCCCGCTGTCTGTCTGTCCATATGTATGCTTGGATCTTTAAAACTAAGCAATTTTGATGCGGTTTTTTTAATAGATAGAGTGATTCAAGAGGAAGGTTTTTATATATAATGAATTTAGGTTTGTGTTAATACGTGCGAAGCCTCGCTAGTATTATAAATGTGAAAGTAACTCTATTTGTTTGTATGTTTGTTTGTGGTTTCAGAACTAAACGGCTGAATGGATCGTGATACAATTTGACAAGGCGATAGATTATATCCTGGGGAAGGACATACACTATCTTTTGTATTTAAGCAAATGCAGACGGAGTTGCGGGTAATAGCGAGTTCAGTATCTTTCTCAGAGTAGATGATATACTACGTACAGAACCGAATGCTGAAATTGCTAGTGGTTGTCGGAAAATTATCTTCAAATGGTATACGTTATTTTTGCTGCCGGGCCACGTTCACAGTGTAAGCACGATGTCCGATCATTTATGTGTCAATAGAATTATCTTTTGACTTCTAAGTTTATTTGAAACTTGTCTTTTGATGTCACTACCTCGAGCCTGCTGTTAAATCTCTAATTAATCCCTATTTCCCTTGGTCACGGCATCACGCGTTAACGGCTGGGCCAACATCGCTAATGCTTTTTTAAAATGAAAAAAAAACCGGAACCTTTTTAATTTCGGGATAAACTAAAGGTCCTTTTATCTATGGTGTATTTAACATATGAATTCATAGTAATGACATGAAAACGGGTCTTATACCGAGTTGCATCGGCCGTGATCACGGGCTGACTCAACAATAAACAATTTAATATCGCGTATAAGACCCGTTTTCATGTCATTACTATGTGTTTAAATCGCGAAAGTTTAAAATACAGTATATGAATTCATAGCTAAGACAGGACATCGCCTGTCGGATCAGCTAGTTGATATAATAAAAAGGCGTTTGATAATGTAATAATATATTTATGCAACATTTGTATATTAGGTATTTTAAATAGATTAAATTAAAACATTGTAAATAAAGATTATTTTTCAAAAGAACATATATTTTATCAAAAGTGGAATGCAATTGAATATCACAGCAATTACGTAAAAACATCTTAAAAAGTCAAAAACTGTTTTGAGTTTTGGAATAAATGTCTTTTCATTTAATTAAACCATTGATTTTTCACGGTGACAAATTTGCATTTGTTTTTAATCTGTGGCACACATGCCTCATAATATAATGACAGGAAATTATAGGCATTATATTGTCAAAAAGTATGGAAGTTTTACAGAATTTTCGTATACCTATTATTGTCCACTTATCAGTCAGTATAATAAAATAGGAAATATTTGTTATACCCACATTAGGCAAGATAAACTTTGGTATATAAAAACTAGTTTCGTAAATATGTACTACTTCATATAAGTGTATAATATTTATTTTAAATTATGACTACCTACATATAACACTGATCAAAATGTACATTTTATAATCGAATCAAAAGTCCATATTCAAGCAATCGTCAGTTGGGGGTCCGTATAACTTATAAGTAGGTTACCATGGAACAAATACGTTCTAGACCAGCTATACTGGACCTGCGGCTTTTGTGGTTGGCCCATATGGTATTTGTTTACTTCAAACCATTTGAATTTCCCGCCCACAAGAAATCATCAGAATCATAGATTACTGATCAGCGCCTTATTATGCAAGGTTCTGAACTTGTGATTATCGTTCAGGTAACTTGTGATGAACTCTGGGGGATTCCTTGCGAGAAATAGCTCTAGACTCATGTACCTGGCGGCGGTGAGTCGCTTGCGTTCAGCGTTCGATCGGCAGAGGTTCTTGTGCGCGTGAGCAGCGAAATTGCTAGCGGTTTTCTCTACCAGTTGGACTGTCACGTGCTTCTTAGGGTCGTCTTCTAACGGTGGCTTAATAAGGAAAAAGAAGTTTTTTGTCATAATGTCAAATTAACACAGCGATATCTGGCCCCGAACTACGCAAAGCTTGTACTATGAGAACCAGCAGCTGATATAACACTTATATACTTATTTTTTTGTAAATAAATACCAAAAACCCAGACGCAAAGTATACAAAAATGTTCATTACGCAACTGTTTGCCCCGGGGCAATCGAAGCCGCGACCCGTAGCTTATAGCTTTACAAAAAAATCCAAAAACAGAACAATTTTTTTTGCTACTGGCAACTTTACAAAATGCAATCTATGTTATGACGTTTACTGTAAAGAAACCAATCAAGAAGGTGGCATACGAACGGCACAGTGGCGCCCCTATTACTTCCTACTCTTTTTTGCCAGACTATACCAGTCAGGTATGCTAACCATTAAACCAGTCCATTATTGATACTTACAGCAAATCGAATCCACTGCCAAATTTGCGAGCGAGATATTTCAGCCGTGGCTGAATCTTCTACATTTCCGCTGTAGAAGAAATGCCCCGTCCCCGCCAACCAGTAGTAGATGAACAATATAGAAATGGCCACGTTGTGCTTCAACCCTTGCAGAGTGACCCCGCCGCTGGGTATCGATAACAAATCCTGGGCCGTTATGTTAAGGTCGAATTTCCTGTGTATCTGGTTGGCAGTATCGCCGTTCTTCTTCCAAAGCTGTAAATAATTCCTGTATACAATTGTTGCTGATACAAGCTCTTGTACTAGGTTGGGTGCTCCTTGGCAACTCGTTAGTGATATCCCTGGTATTGCTAGCGGCTATAGGCTACGGTGACTGCTTACCATCAGGTGGGCCGTATGCTTGTCTGCCACCTTAGTGGTATGCTCCGCTAACCGTGGAATTTCAGCTGCCAGAAAAGAGTTCTGGTTTGAGTCTGGAGTCAGGCACTAGTCCCCACTAAACACATTAGTTCCACCCATGCGCGCATTCTTGCTCCACATGGTAAAAGTTGGCATATTTTATATTTTCTTTTAAGTACCTACTTTAATTTCTATGGTTCGGTAAATCCTCACTGCGTAAGTGCGCTAGGATGTCACAAAAAATATAGATTTGAACAACTTTTTTCTGAATCAACCTTCAGTGGTGTGATTAATAGTTTTTGCTTAATATAGGTACTTCGTTGATTTTTCACGCTAAGCGTTTTACGTCATAGTTTCTTTAATGAATAAATTAATTCTGTAACTTTCCTATGTTGAACAACGTACGCAATTTATCGGGATGAAACTGTCCTTTATGCGACTACCATGCTATGATGCTAGATTATTACTTATCTGTATTAACTTCAGGCCATATACATTTTATTGGCACTTCTGTCTAAATACATTCTCAAGTAAGCATGCCATATGTAGTTTTTTTTCAAAAGGGTCTTTTTACAGAAGACTGCAGTCAAATAACACTACTTTGATGTAGTGTTGTGTTTCTGCGGTGAGTAAAGCTGCCAGTGTTCTACGAGGATACGCTGCACTAGTAGTAATGCTGCTAGCACAGTGAGTCCTCATCAGCAACAGGGTTGGCAACGCGTTAGTGATACTGATATCCCTGCTTGTGTGCCACCTTAGTGGTAAAAAGAAAACTTCCCAGAATTCGCTTATTAGCGACACTATCGAATCGTTTAAAAACCAGTAGGTATGTGCTTCGATTCCTGTCTAGGAATACCTATTGGTTTTTCTGTATAATAAAATGTTATGATACAGTTTTAATTTACAAAATCGGCCCCTTAACTCCTTTTAGTATTATTCGCTATTGCTCATAGTTGAGACATGGCAATCCACGCTCTCTTAAAAAAATCAGCCTGTGTATTTATTATATTTACTAGCTGCCCGCCCCGGCTTCGCACGGGTGGACAAAATATTTGATAAATGTCTATATGCTCCGAAACAACTGGACCGATTAAAAAAAAAGATTAGGGGGATGAAAAATATATGTTGACCGATTCTCAGACCTACCCAATATGCACACAAAATTTCATGAGGAATCGGTCAAGCCGTTTCGGAGGAGTTTAACTACAAACACCGCGACACTCGTCTCACCTCATTCACGTGAGAGACAACTCTGGAATCGTACACCATGAAACCATCCACTCCGCATTTGATTTCTTTCATTTTAGCTTCTAGAATCTTCGTGATAATCACTTTTGACCTGAAAAAAAGATAACCTTAATAATGGCTATTAAATAGGTACCTCAAATCAGATAGATAATTTTAAGCGAGGTAGGGCGATTTGGGATTTCCCGTGGGTTATCCCATTTAAATTGGAGCCGCCCGACTGGGGACTGTACCTCCGCCTTACAGAAGACCGCAGTGAAATAACACTACTTGATGTAGTGTTGTGTTTCTGCGGTAAGTAAGGTTGCCAGTGCTCCACGAGGATACGCTGGGCTAGTAGTATTGCTGCTAGCACAGTGAGTCTTCATCAACAACATAGTTGGCACCCCGTTAGTGATACCCCTGGTATTGCTAGCGGCTATAGGCTACGGTGACTGCTTACCATCAGGACCGTATGCTTGTGTGCCACAGTAGTGCTATAAAAAAAAAATAAGATAGAATATAAAGGTACATGAAACGTTGCGGACAACGAACTGACGCCGGTTTTTTAAACATGTAGTGCGTGAGCAACTTCATTCGTGTCCCCGTGGACCATTTTTAGCGCGGGTTTAAAATTTTCCATAGTCAGTTTTTTTTATAACACATTTTTCCGTGGGCGGCTTACTTTTTTTACAATATATTTTTCGGCTAACCGTCTTTTTTAAATACTTTTTCCGTAGTAGGCATAACGTTTTTTTTTAATAATATTTGAGATGCTCACTCCTTGTCGGTGCCATCGGCGCCCGGCACGAGCGTAGCGGCGGCCATGCCCCCAGTGGCGGGCGCGCTACGGGAGTGACACACGCTCACCACCAGCCGCAGGTAGCTGTTCAGGAAGTGCTGCTCCATGCTCACATACTTGTTCCTGTCTGGGAGTAGGTACTCTTTGCGGTCTCCTGAGAAAAAAATATTATTGTCAGCGATGTGCATAGGCTAGTCAAGTCATAGTGGTGCTAATTCTGTTGTACCAATTTCACAGGACCTAAAGTATTGCCATCCTTATTCAACCCCGCACATGAGAGAGGGATAGCAATTAGCAAGTCTTTTAGTCCTATCAAATTAGCTTCGATGAGTTATTTTATTTTTAACCCCTGACGAAAAACGAGGGGTGTTATATGTTTTGTAGTATGTACTTGTGAAAGTCAGTTTTGAATTAAGTATAATTTCTTTTTTTAACAAGAAATATGTGGCACTTCCACATCCAAGAATCCTATGGGGCAATACTAATCTATAATTTAAAAAAATAATTGCTGAATGCGTTGCTAAGCTCAAATCTCGAGAGCGGCTGAGATTTCGCTATTTCTTTTTTTAAAATATTCCTTGAAGTACGAGGATGGTACTTAAGAAAGAAAAAATAAAAAAAATGCCGGAAAAAGTCTAAAAACGGGTAGACAAAATATTTGATAAACGTCTACCCGTGGGAAGCCGGGGCGGGCCGCTAGAAATGCATATCTTTGCATTTACTTTTGCTTGGGCGGAATACCTTTAGGTTCTTTAGAAATAATGTTAGAGCCAATATAATCAATAATGCCTCACCAAATTTTGCAATAATTGATGCACAGTAATCCCAAATTCCACAGTTAAGTCCCAGGGAATGATCTTTTAACGCATACAATATTTCCTCTAACTCAAAAGATGACACAATGTTTTCGATTAGCACACATGCTTTGATAGTTCCATGAGGCAAGTCAAGTTCTTTCTGGGCCCAAATGAAGATTTCGTTCCACAACTCAGCCTCTGATGAACCTTCTAGCTTGGACAAATAGAAGTAAGGACCACTGTTGGCCTCATATAGATTTTTAGCATTGTGGTACATCAGTACACCAAAGTCCACCAGAGGTCCAATGGCTTCTTTGCCTTCGATCTATAAAAAATACTTTAGACTTAAGGCTGTGTCCCCAGTAGGCAATCTGTTAGCGGCCGACTGAGTTTGCAGCGTATCGGCTTAGTACGCCCTGCCATATATTTGAAATGGAGTGTTCACAGTTTGCTGGTTTGCGCACACTCTACGCAGTTTGCAGCGTTACGCACGCCGACTGATACGGTCAGCGGCCGACAGCAAAACCGGCTATTTGCCAGGCGTAGTAAGTCTGTTAGCCGCAAAATTGCGGCTCACTCAGTGGGCCGCTAACAGTTTGCCTACTGGGGACACAGGCTAATACTAAGCACTTTCAGCCTATAGTCAATACAGCGGATCCGTGGGGTCATGGAGGTCAGACCACTCCCCTATGGATCTACCCTATCAAGTGGAGGAAATCATCACTTGTTTCAATAGAAGACAAAAGAGAACAGAAAATGTATACTTTATTTAAATGATTTAGAATTTAGATGTATAAATGAAATATCTTTGTAATTTTATTGTAATTGAAATTGGAGCATGTCATGACTAGAGTCTAGACCTCGAAGTACCTTGAAAGTTAGATCTGCCTTGTTCTGATCTATGTAACATGTTTTTAAAATAGAGAGCTCAGAGAAATGGTTACATACCAAAATGTTATGCTCAATCATATTCCAAGCTCTAGGTCTCAACATCAACAAGGGGCATGTGGTGATACTAAGTGGTGCTCCCGCCAGCCTTCCCTTAACTGCCAAGCTGATGTTCTGGAAAGCCATAAGCTGGTTCTTCCAGATAGGGCAGTGGCCATCATCGAAGTCTACCTGTATACCTTGAACATCTGCATTCAGTGCTGATATAAAATGTGCCGTGTTCGATGCAGACACATCCCCAAGATCTAAGTGTCGGTTCCTGTTGATGGAATATGTCAAAAGTTATGCATCCACTTCAAAAATATATTGACATTGCTTATTTATTTAAAGAAAACAGAAATTGTAGACAGTAGGAAACAGTTTTCTAAACAGACAATCCAGACAATTTAAGTGTTGCTGGCATCATTGATTAAAATAGTAGTGATTTACTAAGGAGCAATAATATAGATTAAATATTTTTATTTCCTTACTTTTATTAAAATCAATAATTTAAATTACTTTATTATTTTTATTTAGTTTTTCTATATTAAAATGTAAATTGTAATGATTAATATGTACCTGATCTATTCCTATGCTGTATTTCTTGGAAAAATAAAAAGTTTATGAATCTTGGTAATAAATACAAACCATAATCTAGAGGGCAGAGGGGCGATGGTCCAGGAGCAGTCACTTCTCTCAACCGACTTTTTAAAATCCAATGTAGCTAGAGATTGGATCTCCACCGCACGTCGTAACCTATTCTTAAACAGCTGTTCAATTTTAGAATCAAAATGTACGTGTAATTTTCCTATAAACTCCAAGGCACTCTCACTAAATACTGACTTTTGTACATCTTCTAATTTTGGCGGCGGTGATTGCAATAGCAAAACCTTAGCAGCCATAATAAATGTACAATTAATTAATTAACAACTAATTGAACAAGCGTCCGTACGTAAAATATACTTTGAACTGTTTGTTTAGTATCTTATCAAAACTTGGCTTCTTATCACAACTACAAAGTTCAAAAGTTCAAGCTAAAAACTTAATTGTTTGTTTGTCTGTGGTTCAAATCTTCTTCTTCCAACCTATGCCAATCAGTCCTCTTCAAGGACTATTTTTAATGCCAGTATTGAGTGCTAGAGAGGAGTTTTTGGCGGGAATCAGGCGGAGCGGATGATTTTTTTCCAGTGTCTCGTAAATTGTGTTACAGTGATCTTTAATGTATTTTTGGTGTCGTTATGTGCAGTAAAGTTTCATTTAGTGACTGATTTATAGGAACTTTGGAAAGAATGCCATAATACGGCCTTTGGGTCAAGTGCTTTATCATTTTGGTCAATAGGTTACCTCTGACCTAAAGGCGTGTAACGATCTGCTACTGCCATGGATTGTCTCCAGAAACTCCATTAAGCATTAGAATGCATGACACTGGTTATTTTAATGTGGCAAACACGAGAAATTTTGAAACTTTAAAATTCTCTGACACTCGACACTGGCAAAAATAGTCCCTGAAGGGATTGATTGCCATATTTAGGAAGAAGAATAAGAAGAGTGCTAGAGAATAAGCCAAAAAGCGGCCAAAAATCCGGTGTATATAAATTATCATGTCAGGAATGCGATAGCTTTTACGTAGGACAGACAGGACGTAACTTCAATACTCGTTATAAAGAACACATATCAGCCTATAAAAACAAATATCCCGAAAAATCAAATTTCGCCAAACATCTCTTAGAGACAGGACACAGCCTAAACGATAGTCACACATTTAATATTTTACACACCTGTAATAAAGGCCAAAAGTTATGTGTTTTGGAGAGTTTAGAAATAATCAAACATATAAATAATGAATCATTGTTGAATGAACAAACCGACGTTACACATTCCCCTCTATTACGTATGTTTACACGATAAAATACGATGTGACACGACATACGAGTTCCACCACCACTCTACTACTATAAAAGGACGGGACGCACCGCTAAACAGTCACTCATTTCTCAGCTTTAGTTACAGAAGGGTCTACGTGCTGTCGTGGCGTCTCACGCCACCATCATGCTGTGACGCTGCTCCAGCATCCTGTGACGCTGCTCCAGCATCCTGCGACGCTGGTCCAGCATCCTGTGACGCTGCTCCAGCGTCCGACCATCGTGCTGCGGCGCTGCTCCAGCATCCAGACCTCGATGTGACATCACGCTGCTCGACCAACGCGGCGGCACCCTGATGATGGGACGTGGAAGTCCTGAAACACGTGTCGGAAGAAACCACGGCTGAGCTCACCTGGGCGCAGGCCGTTCGACCGTATCACACTCATTAAGCGGACAAAGCAAATTATAATATATTTTGTATTCTATAAATATGAATTTCCGCAAAGTAAAACCTGAATCAATTCAATATATGCTAGAGAATATTCAAGGTTCTCAATTTTTCGGGTTCGTTGCATGACACTAACCATAAAATGGTTCATCATGCAGATCGTAACATGCCTCTAGGTCAGAGGTATCCTATTAACCAAAAAGGTTTATCACTTAACCCAAAATTCATTATTTACAAGGTTCTTATAAATCAGTCACTAAATTAAACTTTACTGCACGTAACTTTATGACACTAAGCATTTTAGTGCAACAAACACGAAAAATTTCGATATTTGAAAATTCTCACATACACGACAAGTCGACAGATGGTGCACTCGACTGGCAAAAATTGTCCCTGTAGAGGACTGATTGCCATAGTTAGGAAGAATAAGAAGTGAATACAAACTTTACCAACACATCTATAGTATATTGTCTATGCTAGAAACTTCTTCTATTTTGTAAAATTGCTTTTTCCTTTTCCTATTCCAAAATTCCTACCGCGCGCATACACACGAACATACCACATAGCCAGCGCATTTATTTGATTTGTTGACCGAAGAGCCAAGAGAATACAACCGCTACGCTTTGTCTACGTTGAAAATGGAAGATCAAGAGAAGGTTGAACATGCCGAAGTAAAATTTAAACCGATAAGGAAGAAAAACCTTCGTCAGAGAATAAAGGAAGACGAGGATTCGGAGGACGAAGCATACATTCTTGCGAAATTAAGTGAGACTAAGGAGATACAGAGGCTGCGAGAGAGACCTAATGGCGTCAGCGTCATGGCTTTGGCAACCGGTGAAAAAACTACTATAGTGGACGAAATCACATGCAAAGATCCTTTTAAAGTGAAAGCAGGTGGAATGGTGAACATGCAAGCGCTTAAAACCGGGAAAGTGAAACAAGTAGATGACGCGTATGACACTGGGATCGGCACTCAGTTCTCAGCGGAAACTAACAAACGAGACGAAGACGAGGAGATGATGAAATATATAGAGGAACAACTATCGAAGCGAAAAGGTATTTTTATACATCACGCTATGACCCTCACGGGTTAGGCAGATAGTATAAAGTGCCATTTTAATCTTGACTTGCACACCTCTTTTGCTTATTTTACATGTATATATAGTGAATCCTTACCAACAACAGGGTTGGTAATGCGTTAGTGATACCCCTGGTATTGTTAGCGGCTATAGGTTCGGTGACGTCTCACCAGAAGCCATTTGCTAGTGTGCCACCTTAGGCGGGCCACACACCTTCAGTTTTAACTGTACAGTCGAACTGTGCAATTGAACTGATGATCTAAAAGAATGTGTATCTAGGGGCGTCAGTTATAAAAAAAACTTACCTCTTCATACATGCCTGCCAGTTCCAAGTACTCTTTACCTTTCTTAAATACTATAATGCTAATATAAGCAAGAAGCGTTTAACTTATCCCTTACCCTTGGTCCCACTTTTCTGCCGTATGTTGTCTGATTGGTGCTTACATTTCAGTAAAGATTATAATATTTAACAAAATTGGAAAGTATGCATACAGCCTGTATGGAGGTAAGCAGTCACTAGCCTATAGACACTTGTATCTGGTATCACTAAACGGAAAGAGTGAACTGTGGTGGCCTTGTGGTATACAGCATTGCCTGCTGTTCTAGCCATGCAAGTTGTAATCCCACTGTTCTGTACCAATGAGTTTTTGTAACTTAAGTATAATTTAATCTTTACTTTACTTAGCTAGTGAAGCTTTACATTACTTAGCTTTTTAGTGAAGAAATACAGACAAGGATAAGTAACATATAAAACAGTGCATTTTTATATATACCACTAAGGTGGCACACAAGCATACGGTCCACCTGATGGTAAGCAGTCACCATAGCCTATAGCCGCTAGCAATACCAGTGGTATCACTAACGGGTTGCCAACCATTGTTGTTGAGGACTCACTGTGCTAGCAGCATTACTACTAGCCCAGCGTATCCTCGTGGAGTACTGGCAACCGTACTTACCGTAGAAATACAACTACATCAAGTAGTGTTATTTCACTGCGGTCTTCTATAAGGTGGAGGTACAGTCCCCAGTCGGGCGGCTCCAATTTAAACGGGATAACCCATGGGAAATTCCAAATTGCCCCATCTGTCTTTATGGGAATAGTTTATTTCCCATAAAAATACATATATTATGTTTGTTTGTATGAATTTCTGGGATATGTATATAAGCAGGTATGGTGTGTGTTTAAGGATGTCTGTACCTACTTTTATTGACATACTTGGGATTCTCTTTTCCACTGGCTATTCTGACTTTATCCTCAGAACTCCCACTTAGTAGGTGTATAAGTATGTGCGAGTGAATTGTGTAGCTTGGTGTGTGTGTGTTGTGTACCTGGGTGTGTAAAATAATTATGTTTGTGTTATAAGAGACATGTGTATGTTTTTTTTTTTTTTATACCACTAAGGTGGCAAACAAGCATACGGCCCGCCGCCTGATGGTAAGCGGTTACCGCAGCCTATGGACGCTTGCAACACCAGGGATATCACTCTCGCGTTGCCGACTCTGAAATGTGTGTATGGGTTGTGTGTGAGGGTGTGGGCATCATGCATGTGTGTATGTTGTTATGTAATAGAACTTACTTAACTTAAATAGTAAATACTATTATAGTGACTTATATGCTAGGATTAACTACTGGGCTGCCCCTGGACCCCAGATGGTAAAACTAGAAGACATAGAACTAGACTGCCCTGGAAAGACCAAGTAGCCTAGTATCAGAGCTTATATTTTATATCTCTTTGGCTTAGTAGGTATCTTAGTAGGAGTCACAATTGGTTGGTCCTGAAGAAGGTATAGATTATATATAGGGTAGGGATTGTGACCTTTCTAAATTGACAAATGACAGGTAAGTAAGTAGGTCCTGACCCATGATGTCCAATGTCCATTGCACAGTAGGTATCTTATTTTTGAACTGTCTAGCCAGTAATATGTTGCTGCTATTCTTATGTTTTTTTTTCTTTTCAGAAGGGCACAATGAAGACCAGAGAGATGGTGATCAAAATGAATCCTTAAAATACCTATCACCTGAAGAAGCTGCATTACTCTCCTTGCCTGAGCATTTACGGGTGTCCTCAACGCATAGATCTGAGGAAATGCTGTCTAACCAAATGCTTAGTGGTATACCAGAGGTAGATTTGGGTATAGATGCTAAAATTAAAAATATTGAAGCCACAGAGGAAGCCAAAATGAAGTTACTATGGGAGAGGCAGAATAAAAAAGATGGGCCATCTCAGTTTGTTCCCACCAATATGGCTGTTAATTTTGTGCAACACAATAGGTTTAATCTAGAAAATGACTCTAAGAAACGGAAAGCAATCAAACCCGATGTAGTTAAAAGTGAACCAAATGTGATAGATCAGAGTGTTGATAAAATAGTGAAGAAGGCTAAAGGAGAGAGGGCTACAGATGACTTCCATTATGAAAGGTTTAAGAAACAATTCAGGAGGTATTGAGTAAAGTGATATGCAACTTGTTCTGTATTGGGTTAAGTGTAATGGTCCCCACCCGCTTCGCCTCGTCGCTCGTCATCAACTCGTCCGCAGGTGGTTTAAGCGTGGACGCCGCGTTATCACCAGTTCACTCGGGTCTATTGCGTTGGCAATGCGGATCAACGCAAGGCAAGCATGCGACCAGCGAGTTGTCTCTCTTATATGTATAATAGAGTCACTCTTGATTTGATGTATGATATCCTCCTGAGACC
Source organism: Falcaria lacertinaria (assembly GCA_951449985.1). Classification (NCBI taxonomy): domain Eukaryota; kingdom Metazoa; phylum Arthropoda; class Insecta; order Lepidoptera; family Drepanidae; genus Falcaria; species Falcaria lacertinaria. The sequence goes on from OX602129.1 coordinate 7,082,001, forward strand.
CAAGGTATAAAATAAAGTCGTATCCTCGTAATTTTTAGCATACGTAGTAGTCTGAACCTAAGGACTACAGCAAAAATAAAAATCAAAATCCCCTCCTCCCCAGAGGCCAAAAAATGGGGGTATCACAGATGATACTTTGGGTTCAAATGAAACTCAAACATGTATTTTTTACTTTAAATTTAATATACTTTAATTCTTAATTTATTGCAAGTGAAAATCATAAAAACAGTTTCTATTGACATTAAAACATAAATATATGTTACAGGTTGAACATTTCACGAAAGTTAGTTGACTGCATCCTTTCATTCTACATTTCGATCTATTGTTTTGATTGCCTTTGGCACATACAGGCAAGTGCTTTGCTTCTTTTACCCTTTGTGACGTATGGGGCACTGGTTCGACAAGTCTATAGGACCTTTTCCGGTTCGGCAGTACTTGTTCTTCTTCCATTGGTAGCGGCGATTGAAAGCTCGATGTCAGTCTGGGACTCATACGTGGGCTGTTACGAGATAAATGCTCTAAACTAGGACTGGAACACTGCGATTGAAATGGCATGGTCCCGCCATAGATCAAACGTTTTGCCAAGTCCATTTTGAAATCTAGGTACTGTATTATTTGCTTTCGGGGAAGACCACACCTCACAGCATCTTGACGATATTCTATCCAAGCTGCTGCAGATGCAAAATCAAAAAAGTGAAAGATTGCGCGTACGGTTTATTTACCCGTTCTGCCGCGCATTGCATATTTTCCAATAATCCGATCTAACAGATCAATGCCTCCCATGTACTTATTATATTTTTTTATTGCCGCCGGTTGTGGAATATCAAGATACTGGCGATCTTTCTTGCTTCAGCGACGGCACGTTCCAAGAGGTTCAACGGCAATTTCTGTTGATGCTACATGAATTGGCTTACTATCGATCCATTTGACTACCGCTATCTTTCCGTCTTGCCTCACCACACAATCATAACTTCCTCTACCGTTCTTTTGTAAAGTCCTGTCAGTTTTAATTAAAGCCTTCTTTTTCTTCTGCTGCTGTTTAGGATGAACATATCCCGGTACGCGGTTTTTCATGAGAGTACCAGTACAGTTGATGTTTCTTTCCGTTAGGTTTTCCAACAGAGTAATGGAAGTGAAATAACGATCGATATAGATTGTTTTCTTTTGTGGCAAACTATCGACCAGTTTTAATATAACACGTCCGCCGAGATCAAGTTTCTCTGGCATTGGATGTAAGGCCGATTCAACCAAAGTCCCTTGACCCTGGTACAAGTATAAGTCTAAAGGCAGACCATTAGGATTTGTCATCAAAAATACTTTAATCCCCTCGGGATTTGGTTTTCCTTTAACGACCTGCTTCATCTTACATTTCCCAGTAAACGGTATCATTTGTTCGTCTATAGATACACATTTCTGTCTTTCGTTTTCTCTGCAGGCTCTCTCAATTTCAGATACTACAGGGCGAATTTTCCAGAACCGATCTACATCTTTCATTGCTGTAGATACTTTGTGATCTTCCACAACTTTCAGGTTTGCTCTGATGCTGAAGTATCGATTACGAGTGATCGTCTCTGCTATGAGATTTACTCGTGTTTCTGCGGCCCAGAACATTCGAAGCCGAGGAAGACCAAGTATGCCTACTGCCATAGAGCAGCCGATGAAAGATCGTATTTCTTCAGGCGTCGTATTTAAAGACTTGCCAGTTCGTTCTACACTGGATGTATTCGTACAGGTCGACACAATGTCAAAAAAGCCGGGGTGAATATATTTCGAAATGTATTCATAAGAATTTAAAAGTGAAGGTGGATTTTCCGTGGGCTGACTTTCCAATGGCGGGTTTGCATCAAAGGTATTATCAAAAATTTCTGAACGATTCCATGTCAGTGGTCGGTTAATGGCTCGTCTCTGATGATCACGACTAACAAAGTTGAACAAAGGCTCGACATCTGATTCCTCCCACTCACTTTCAGGATCTTTAGATATAATTTCTTCGAGGATCTGATGGTCCTGAGGGTATTCATCCACGCCATCATCGTCTTCGTCGATGTCTTCGCAATCGGAGACATCTAGATTCACCAGAAACTCTAATATCAAATTGTCTTCCAAACCTGCAAATACAATCAAAAAAACGTGTTGAGTGCCCAAAGTATCATCTATGATATCGAAAAAAAACGGTTAAAATAAGTACGTTTATAAGCCACTTTTACAATTATCTCAATGTCAAATGCAAATTTAGTCATTTTTCTATTCGAAACAGTTAAAAAAATTATACAACGTCATTAAAAACCAATATTTACCTTTTTTATTCGCCGACATGTCGTTAACTGCAAAAAAAAAAATCACGAAAGTGAATAAAAATAACTGTCAAACTCAGTTGAATTATCCGAAACGTCATTATAACGACAAACAATCCTACCACGTAACTTACTATGTACGTAGTTTACAGCAAAACTGCTAGATGGCGCGGAAAAAAAAAAATTAATCCCGGTATCATTGGTGATACCCAAGGGTCTCAGGAGGATAAAAAGATATCTTAACAAAATAAAGAAAGCAACTGCAACACAAGCAAAATGGTAGGTCACTGATCTATAATAGTATGTCTATTTGGTAGGTAATATTTAATTCCATTCTTTAAATAGTAAATATGCTGTAATTTAAAAAAATATGTTTAGTTTTCAATCATGTTACATGTTAGCTTCTTTATGGTCTATAAGATATGTATTAAAGTGAGTATTATAAATATGCATTTGTTGACACATGTGTGAGGTTGACAGTCCTATTTTCTTTTCATAAACTTGAATATCTCTATTGTTTAAGATGTTTGGTTATAGGTACTTCTCTTCGGTAAACTCTATTGCCTAATTTTATTGCTCTTGGTTTATTACCATACTGCAATGGTTGTGTAGAAATGGTTGCGGTTCTTTCTTGGCTAGGGTATTGGTTTGAATATTATTTCGCAAAAGATCTTAGGTTGAAAGTTTCTTATTGAAATGAAAAAAGGTTTTGGGTGTCATTCGTAATTATTTTTATTAAAAAAAAACTGTTTTGGATATAAGATGTGAGGTAAAGTTTTCCGTTGACTTTGGCCTGACCTGTTTTCAGTGTTTAGTAGTAATACGTTGTATTCTAACGAAGGCAATTTAACCCTTAGGTGCATGATTTTTTATTTTGGATTGAAAAAAATATTAGGTCCTTACATATGAAATTGGCGTTTTGTATGGGAGGAACAAAAAGTCGAATATTTTTTAATATAATATATTTAATTAATCAAAGTATGAACCATTATTTTCTATGCACTTTTGCCATCTCATAGGTAGTTCATTGATCCCTTTACTAAAAAAACCAGTCGGACGGGAATCAATAAAATCTTTGAAGGCGATTTGGACTGCCCCATCGGAGTTGAATTTTTTTCCTTGCAAGAAGTTATCCAAATTTCGAAAAAAATGGTAATCTGTTGGAGCAAGGTCCGGGGAGTACGGAGGATGTCTTAGACTTTCCAATTGAAGCTCTTCTAATTTAGTAGCCGTCTGTAGCGCAGTGTGTGGTCTAGCGTTGTCGTGAAGCAGCAGTGGCGTGGAGCGATTGACCAGCCTAGGTTGTTTAGCCGCTAGCTTTTCCATCATGGTTTGCAATTCCTGACAATAGACATCAGCCGTAATAGTCTGGCCAGATTTGAAAAAACTGTAATGAACAATACCGGCACTAGTCCACCAAACGCTTACAAGTAACTTTTTTGGGGTTAATTTTCGCTTGGGGCAGGATTTGGCTGGCTGGCCAGGATCTAACCATTGCGCTGAGCGCTTCCGATTATCGTAAAGAACCCATTTTTCATCACAGGTAATGATTCGGTTTAAAATACCTTCATTATTGTGCCGGTTTAGTAATGTAACGCAGCAGTCGACGCGCGTTTGCCGGTTTGTTTCAGTCAATTCGTGAGGTACCCACCTTTCAAGCTTTTTAATCTTCCCAATTTGCTTCAAGTGAATTAAAACAGTTTTATCACTAACATTGCAGCCTGCAGCTAACTCGGACGTGGTTTGCGATGGATCCGCTTCCACAATAGCCTTCAACTCTTCATTATCAACTTGAGTCTCAGGCCGTCCACGGGGCTTGTTCTGCAGGTCGAAATTTCCAGAACGAAAACGTTGGAACCAAAAACGAATTGTGTTTTCTTTTGCAACACGACCGCCATACACATCATTCACCCTTCGAGTTGTTTCCGCAGCACTAGTGCCACGGCGGAACTCGTACTCGTAAATAATGCGATATTTAAGGTTTTCCATTTTGTAAAATGAGTGACGCAAACAGAAAAAAACAGAAGAAAAAAAACAAATGAATGACGATCATCGAAGCACAAATACATGAGTCTATAGCTGTACAAATTTGAATTTGGAATTCCTTACCAAAGAGGAGAAATTCGTGATTAAAGTGGCCAGTACGAAAAACGCCAATTTCATATGTAAGGACCTAATATATGTGAAAAAAAAACCAAATTTTCAAGAAAAAATAATAAATAAAATCCTAATAGCTTTTATTGGTATTATTACTAATTAAAAAACTTATTATCATTTTTGATAATCTATGCATTAAGCATTGCATTTTAGTATGAAATAAGAATACAGAGTAATTTTCTAGTGAAATATCAATTTATTATGTAAATATAAAATAAACAAACATAGAAATGGCTTACATAAAATGAAAAAGATGAAAACAGTTGTTCTTTCTGTTGTCGCTGTTTCTGGTTCCTTTTTTCGTGATATGTTTTATCATGACCCACACCATCCTTACGTACATCCTGAGGGGGTAATATTTGGGCACCAACTCTCTGCTTCTTCAGGGTAGCACTTGGTGGTCTGTTGAGACTTGGTCGACCTCTTTTAGTCTCGGACACGGCTCCATACCGGCACATTGTGTTTGCCAAATCGGTTCTAAAGTCGACTAACTTCAATATATTTTTGGGATTGATGTTTTTCTTCATATTAACTTTTTTATAAATAACCCAACTGTTTATGACGGCCATATCCAGCATGTGATGGAACAGTATATTAGTCATTGTTTTTATTTCATGCGTATTCTGTATCTGCCTAAGTAGCTGTCCATGGTATTAACACCGCCCATGCCGCTATTATACTCTCGTATTGCTTTAGGACAAGATATAATCACGTTCGTTTTCTGCTTTTTTTTTTTTTTTTTTTTTTTTTTTTTTTTTTTTTTTTTTTTTTGTACTACATTTTGCAGCAGGAAGCGACGCAAACGCCTAATGAACACGCTTATCGAAACGAGCGGGGAAGCCACTCATTGCCTATACGTTTAACCTTGACGTCCATTCTTACTACTTTCTGCTTCGTTGAGAACCTCTATTGTTGGATAAAGGCTTCGAATCTCATTTCGAGGAAGGGGCTGCACATTGCTAATCATAGGTGACAATTCAACTTCATTGGATGTCACTCTAACACCATCACGTTCAGGAAGGTCATAAGATGGGATGGTACGTTTGAGTGCCAATAGATAGGTCGTCATGGCGTCCCAAAAGGCACCAACTAGATGCCAGGTACAACCATAGACCTCTCGTAAAGTTGCCGCGTGTACAATCGTATCAAAAACGAATTTTATTATGCGAAAAAGCACCATCGTCGTAATAATGGCGGCACCGAAGTTCCCCATAAATAGAAAAGCGCTCCAAATTCGCGACCACGCAGATCTTATTTTCTCCTCAATGAAATCTGTATCCATAATCGATCTTAGCCGAAGAGGCGAAGCAGACACCCTCTCTCCATTGAGAAGACTCGTCAACCTCTCTCCCTGAGCTTGACGCTCGATTGGCGCCATAATCTGTTTTCTCAATTCTTCTAGTTGTTCCTGTGTATAAATTCCCGCATTCATGATGTCTACGGCCGAGACGTAACTCCAATTAGCCTTTACTAACGGAGCCAACGTTTGTGGTGGAATAGAAGCGGATAAACGAGGTATGGAAGAATACCAATCGTTATTGATACGATATTGGGGTTTCAAAACGCTGTCGCAGGGTATCGGCGCGCCAGCTTGTTGCAGAATCCGATTGCGTGGACTCATGTACATAGTTTGATTTTTATATGATACGGGGAGCTCAACAGCACAATCGTTAGTTGTCGCAGCAATAACTTCTACAGGTATGCACTTGATTATATATATTACTTCACCCAGGAGCGTTGCCGTATAGCCTGGAGCTTGCATATATTAAAATGCGAAAGTGGGTGGCGACACGAAGGCGACCGAAAGCTTTGTATGAAGCGTCCGTCTCTCCTGCTCACACATTTCCTTTACCAGCGATTGATACATCGAAGTCGTCATCGATTTAACGTTATGCTCGAGATATGAAAATTTCGTATTGATATACATGAACATATCCATATCCACAGTTTCAAGAGGTTCCTGTTTAAAATAAAAGTTATCTTTCACAACTTCATGAATGAACAGTTTCCTATGATCTGTGGTCTTGATATTAAAGAAACACAACGCTTTCTCACCTCGTGAAGTGAGCGTGAACAATGTCTGTTCATTGTTTACCGTATAAATTTCTGTCTTTTGTCTTGTTAGCTTATCGAAGACCGTGGCCTTTCGCGCCATTCCTCTGTAAAATACATAGTGACTATCGGGTTTGCAATCCTCCTTCGTTGCAATATCCCAGAACGTGTAACCATAATCATTGTCTACACACTCAGGACTGGATAAAGAACAAACGCTTCCCGTCGGAAAACGTATTATGTTTTCTTTATCGTCGATTCTACCACGCTGCTGCATGGTCGAGATTTTTATTGTTCCCGTAGCGGCTACAGAGCCCCAATGCTTATCACCGTCTGTAAAATCTGATCTATCACACGCTCCGCGTTCGTCAACCCACCCTGCGAAATTGTGTTCAAAAGTCGCGCTTGTGTTGACCTTCTGCGAGTTGAAGTCGCGTTCATACAATCTAATGTATCCTGTCTGATGTAGTCGTACGCATCGGTCTTTCGTTATAGGAAATATCTTTGAAACGACACCGCCCTTCACTATGGAATTATGCGAGTGCATTCCACAGTAAAAGACTATGTAATTAACTTCAATCTTGCAAGAATAAGCTAAAGTGTCTCGCGTCATTCTGGGTTAAAGAAGTTGTATAACTATCTCCTCTTCTTTACTGACATCTGGGCTCGTATCACATTGCGCAATTTCGACCATTGATATCGCAGTATAATTTGTCGCTCCTGATCCACAGTCATAAGCTTTGAACGTTTCTCCAAACTCGTGCAAGAGACAGAACATCATTATACGAATCAAACGCATGGTTGTTTCGACGTGCGCGTAAATCACTGCAAAAATTCACCTTCTTCTCATAACGGGGGATACCAGTGAAGAAGTTATCGAAAGCTACAAGAGTATTGCGTGGCACACGTTCACATAGTTTCATTATCACATTACAACCCGGTCACAATATCTGTGCACCTGACCTCGTGAGTCATATTGGCGGTCTGGGTACGGTGTGAAAAAAAGTTTTTTCGAGAAATGTGGAGGTAAAAAAAATTTACTAACCTTTTCAAATCAATTTATTATTGATGAAGGGTTTGTTATTAAATAATAATTTTGATTACAAAAACATTTATTATTAAACTCATTCACTATAAATTATTGACTCTATGCCTGACATTGTATCTTCCTCACTATCACTTTCTGAACTCTCCGAACTGTCTTCCCCTAGTGATATTAAAAGTTGTGTGATGTTGTCATCTGCTAGATGATCCTTTTCCCAGTATTCTCGCTGTAGTCTCTCCACGTGATTAACTTCTTTTTTTCCAGTCAGCTGGCGTAATTGACTTAATCGCATCTTTTGTAAGTTGTTCTATTTTCTTTTCCGATTGGTCAATGTTTTTATCTGCCACCCTTTGCTTTACCAAGTTCCATATATATTCGATAGGGTTTAGGTCACAATGATAAGGTGGCAGACGCACAACTTCTTGGCCATGCTCTCGCATCAAATCGTCGATGACATATTTTTTCGGCGGCTTTGTTCTCAGTATAATGGGATACAATTCCCTCTTTGTCATTTTGTCATTAAATGGAATATTGTGTTCACGTAGCCAATTTTGCATGACAGCTTTAAGAGCAGTACTAGTGGGGCGCTTTCACCGACTGCGTCGAATGGTAGGGTGCATTGCCTATGACAACTATACCGTTCGGCGGTAAATTTGGTATAAGCTTTTCACGGAGCCATTTTAAAAAATTGTTTGTGTCCATCTCGATCTGATAATCGCCGATTTAACTTTTACATTTATAAAGTAATTCTGCACCTTCAATGAATCCATTTTCTCCTCCAGCGTGCACAAGAATCCAACGTTGACCCGTATTTATTTTTTTCTTCACACTGCTGTCGGTATTATTTTGCAAGCATTTACTGACCGTATAGTGGGAATGGATCCACGTCTCGTCCAGGTAGGTAACCGGTTTTTTATCAGCGCCAAGGTCATTATTCTCTTTCATACGGCGTAGGTAGCGAGCCCTCCATGCGGCGATGTCCGGCTTTTGTGTCAATACACAACGGATAATTTTACACTTTTTGAACTTGTAGCCCAATTTGTTAATTAAAATATTTCTTAAATATGTTCTCCCACCTTGAAAATTCAGGTCTCTCTTAACTGCTGCCAGAATTTTCTTCAAAGTTGGGATTTCTTTTTTTACAGCATAAAAACTGTTGATGATATTTCGTATTGCGCAAATGTCAAAATCATCTACTTCGATGCGTTTTTTGTACTGTTTACGCTTCTTACCCGGTGTCGATAATTTTGGTTCTGGGTGGGTTTCTAAATTATGACTAGTAGTTGGAGTCGGACTAGCGCCCGGCGAAGTAGGTGGTTGTAGTTTGGCTTCATTTTTAATTTTCATTGGAGTCCTCTTTGATGTCCCAGTTGCAGCACAGGTTCGTTTCACTACTTGGTCTACAGGTATGGTGTACTGTTTATTTGCTTTCTCCGATTCAAAAAACTTGAGCACTTTCAAGATTAAATTTCTTGATTCGCTGTGTATTGTTTTTCCCATGACTTCAGTTTAACAGCTACAACAATTTTAATAACAACCAAACCAGTCCAAACTTAACATTAAACAGTCTAAACTTAACAATAAATATTAAAAAACAAAACAACAACAAAGCGAAAATATCAAAATTATTGGGACGTGTATCGGCAACGAAGATGCTAACCGTACTGTCGCACCGTGGAGTGCGCGGAGAGGTGACAGGGGAAGCGGGAGAGGCGCCGCATTCCAGCGTGGTGCACAGATATTCTGACCGGGTTGTATATCCTAACCCTCCTCACTTGATGCATTTTCGTCTGCTTTCCCGATATAGATATCGAAGACATAAATGTATCCGGTCTTAGAATCACACCGAGCCCATACCTTATAACCCCTTTCTTAGGGTGCTTCTCCGCTTGAATTTTACTATGCATTCGTCCACCGATTGGGTACTTGATTGAGAGCACTTTGTCTGGAATACTTCGTTTAGTTTTTTACAAATTTTGTTAGTTTAAATTTACAGGATCATCGTCCATTCGTTTTTTCAAAATCTCGACACACCTCTATATGCCCTCGTAGACTTCTCTGATTGCATACGCTACGTCCATGGGGTTTCTGTGTGTACACAGCAGGTTTTTCGTGATGTCGTTTCTATTTGGGTGGGGCGGTGATAGGACAGTGGGAAAAGATTTTCCCGTCGATGTAAGGCAGCGGTTAGCTTTAGTTGGCTAGGTTAGGTTAGGTAAAGTAAAAAAAAACTGGCACCACTTATTCCTGAATCGCGCACGCCGTTACAATTTAGGTTATGTAGCAATTAATCCTCTATTTGCAAAAATTATTCGTAAAAATAACAATCAATTATTTTACCTTCGATAACAGTTAGTTACAGATTTAACCTTCTGCGGCTGAGCTGAAATTATTGTATACATTCGACTGAGGTGGTGTCTGTCAGACGTCATTTTAAAATGTAAATATCTTATAAGTTTAAATAGATATATACTTTTTTATATTTAAATTACTTTGTGTTTTATATAGAAGCAATAAAATAAAATAAATTGTTTGATAAAATGAAATTCTTATAGTTATAAAGAGTCTTTATTGAGATCAAAAACTTGGTCTTAAGGTAAGTAGGTATTATAATATATTTTATTTCTTAATTAACAAAATCAACTTTAAAAAACTTAACATTTCAGTTTAACAGTTACGGTACTTTTTTTACTCAAATTTGCAATCTTCGCAGATTTGGGCCGAACATTGCAGACAGATTGGCTTATTACAGGCACAGCAGGCAAATCTTGTCTGACGTTTCAATTTGCTTGGACAAATGCTGCATAATTTTCTAGGCGGAGGTCCAGGTTCAGGTGCAGGTATAGAATTAGGAGGCAAGTCTTTACCCAAAACTCTTTTTATGGTCAGTCGCAGTTCTCTTGGTAGTCGATCATTGTAGACTCGCTGCTTCAGAATAGGTAAGACTAATTCTCTTGCTAGAGATCGTAAAAAGTCTCCTCTCCTCAATTTAGCTCCTTGACATTTTTTATACAAAACATAAGCATTGATAGCAGCGAGATCCAGGATCCTGTAAAATATTACCATAGGCCAGCGGCGCATCTTACGGCTGCAAGAATATATTGAACACTTTTTGTCAATTTCATCGACTCTACCTTTAGCATGATTGTAATCTAGAATCATGGTTGGCTTCTTGGTTGCATCATCAGTACTTGCTGAGTGGTGAGAGGATGATATCATAATTACAGATTTGTTTTTCTTTGAGACATGAGATAACAATGTAAAATCTTTGGTGAAACCATAAATAGAGCTACCCACTTCTCTTTGATTTGGAATTCAGGCGGAATTTCAAGCTTATTATTTTTTAGTGTTCCTGTGTAGGTCAGTTTTTTTGATAGTACGAGGGGAGGTAAATAAGTTCGCGAAATGGGGGCTAAAAAAGACACCATCTCCGACTTCTCCTAGCTACAGGATATGTGCCTCGTTTTTGGTCAAACCGGTCCACTCCCCCCATCCTCTTGGTATATTCCACAATACCTAGTGGACAAGACACCTCTTGTTTGCTTCCATCCTTTTGGGTCCTCTTGCATGTCACTTTGTTCTTAGGATGAAAGGCAGTGCTAAGAATGTTGACTAGTTTAGTATCCATCCATGTAAAAAAAAGCGACATTTCTGTTTACCCGCCATTTATAATCCCCTTTCTTCATGTTTTTGGCTGACTTACCTTTCTTAGCAATCACTTTTTTTAATTTTTTGGGTAAATTGGTTCTATTGGGTCTTACTGTTGCTGTAGAATATATTAGGTCCTTACATATGAAATTGGCGTTTTGTATGGGAGGAACAAAAAGTCGAATATTTTTTAATATAATATATTTAATTAATCAAAGTATGAACCATTATTTTCTATGCACTTTTGCCATCTCATAGGTAGTTCATTGATCCCTTTACTAAAAAAACCAGTCGGACGGGAATCAATAAAATCTTTGAAGGCGATTTGGACTGCCCCATCGGAGTTGAATTTTTTCCCTTGCAAGAAGTTATCCAAATTTCGAAAAAAATGGTAATCTGTTGGAGCAAGATCCGGGGAGTACGAAGGATGTCTTAGACTTTCCAATTGAAGCTCTTCTAATTTAGTAGCCGTCTGTAGCGCAGTGTGTGGTCTAGCGTTGTCGTGAAGCAGCAGTGGCGTGGAGCGATTGACCAGCCTAGGTTGTTTAGCCGCTAGCTTTTCCATCATGGTTTGCAATTCCTGACAATAGACATCAGCCGTAATAGTCTGGCCAGATTTGAAAAAACTGTAATGAACAATACCGGCACTAGTCCACCAAACGCTTACAAGTAACTTTTTTGGGGTTAATTTTCGCTTGGGGCAGGATTTGGCTGGCTGGCCAGGATCTAACCATTGCGCTGAGCGCTTCCGATTATCGTAAAGAACCCATTTTTCATCACAGGTAATGATTCGGTTTAAAATACCTTCATTATTGTGCCGGTTTAGTAATGTAACGCAGCAGTCGACGCGCGTTTGCCGGTTTGTTTCAGTCAATTCGTGAGGTACCCACCTTTCAAGCTTTTTAATCTTCCCAATTTGCTTCAAGTGAATTAAAACAGTTTTATCACTAACATTGCAGCCTGCAGCTAACTCGGACGTGGTTTGCGATGGATCCGCTTCCACAATAGCCTTCAACTCTTCATTATCAACTTGAGTCTCAGGCCGTCCACGGGGCTTGTTCTGCAGGTCGAAATTTCCAGAACGAAAACGTTGGAACCAAAAACGAATTGTGTTTTCTTTTGCAACACGACCGCCATACACATCATTCACCCTTCGAGTTGTTTCCGCAGCACTAGTGCCACGGCGGAACTCGTACTCGTAAATAATGCGATATTTAAGGTTTTCCATTTTGTAAAATGAGTGACGCAAACAGAAAAAAACAGAATAAAAAAAACAAATGAATGACGATCATCGAAGCACAAATACATGAGTCTATAGCTGTACAAATTTGAATTTGGAATTCCTTACCAAAGAGGAGAAATTCGTGATTAAAGTGGCCAGTACGAAAAACGCCAATTTCATATGTAAGGACCTAATATTTTATTTTCAAATAGTCTGCATCAGTTCAGTAGAAGAAAAAAAGTTATCAAAAGCAACATGAATGTGATCCATCTTTTCATCAATCAGTGCTTTGCAGAGACTATTTACTACAGCAGCTCCTAACCCAAATTCTGTTTCATTCCCCTTTTTGCCGGTATATACTTCAAATTCATATAAGTAACCACTGTCAAATTCAAATTCAAATTCAAATTCAAAAATCATTTATTCAGTTTAGGCCCTAATAAGGCTCTTATGAAGGTCTAAATTACCACCGGTTCGGAAAAAAAGCCACCTGAGAAGAACCGGCAAGAAACTCAGTGCTCTGTCTTTTTTTGCAATTAACAATCATTATATAACAATTTGTAACAAAATTCTTCTAGACATTGGTATGAAATTACAAATATCAAAATGAAAGCTACCAAGTTGGTTTTGTCACTGCTTTCATGAAATACATATTCCAACTATTACAATTACCAGGAGCGGGGAGCCACTTGTGCAGAGTGAGTCTATATATTCCAAGCATTTTTATCATTTACATAATCATTAATTTTATAATAGGCTTTATTTATCAAAACTCTTTTGACATGAGTCTTAAACTTATCGTAATTCAATTCGGTAATAGATTGTGGGATTTTATTGTAAAAGCGGACGCAGTTTCCCATAAATGATTTGTTTACTTTTGTAAGTCTAAACCTAGGAGCCACAATTTTGTTTCTGTTTCTTGTATAAATATTATGGTTGTCTGAATTTAACTGAAAACTTCTAATGTTCTTTTTTATAAACAACAAGTTCTCAAAGATGTAAAGAGCCGGTAACGTGAGAATATTAATTTTCTTAAACAATTCTCTTAACGATTCTTGGGGACCCATTGCAAAAATTGCCCTGATTGCCCTTTTCTGTAGAATGAATATCGTATCCAGATCCGCCGCAGATCCCCATAATAACACGCCATAAGACATGAGGCTGTGGAAATATCCGTAGTAAACTAATTTTGCAGTATCAATATCTGTCATTTGTCTGACTTTCCTAATGGCAAACGCAGCTGAACTAAGTTTCTTTGACAAAGTCTCAATGTGAGAGCCCCACTGCAATTTTGCATCTAGTGTTAGACCTAGAAAAATCGTGTTATCAACTAAATCAAGTTTTCTGCCATCTAATTGTACATTCGTGTCTACCTGCGATGAGTTTGGAGGAGAAAACCGTATACATTTTGTCTTTTTTGAATTTAAAACTAGGTTATTGGCGTCAAACCATTTAGAAACGGATGCTAGCGTTTCATTTAGACTTATCATTTCTTTGTCTTTTCTGCTCACTCTAAATACCAGAGACGTGTCATCCGCGAATAAGACTATGTCACAGATATTATCCACTACAAGTGGGAGATCATTTATGTATGCCAAAAATAAGAAAGGACCTAATATTGAACCCTGCGGAACTCCCATTTTTATTAATGTGCCTTTGGAAGTTATGCCTCCGACACCGACTTTTTGCTGACGACCGGACAAATATGAGGCTACAAGATCAAGGGCATTTCCGCGGATACCATAATATTTTAGTTTGAGCAGTAGCGTACTATGTTCAACGCAATCAAATGCTTTAGATAGGTCGCAAAATACACCTAGGGCATCATGTGAACTTTCCCATGCTTCAAATATATGTTTCAGTAATTTTGCCGCCGCGTCACTTGTAGATCTACCTTTAGTAAAACCGAATTGGTCTCCATGTAATATATTATGCGCATTAAAGTGACCTAACATTTGATTTAACATAATTTTCTCAAATATTTTACTCAAAGCCGGCAGTATTGATACTGGTCTATAATCAGAAGGATTTTCTCTAGATCCCGCCTTAAAAATCGGTATTATTTTACTATATTTCATTAAATCAGGAAATATTCCTTGATCAATGCAAGTATTAAAAATGGTTGCCAGTATAGGAGCAATCGTTGGTAGAATTGCTTGAATAACTTTAATCGAAAGTCCCCATAAATCTTCCGTGTTTTTAATTTTGAGCGTTTTAAATGTTTTAATAATATCATTTGCATTTACATGTCGAAAGTAAAACTCTGGAATAACTTTATTAAACGATTTCTTAAGTAAGCCTTCGGCTGTATTTGCACACGAGCTAAGGTTTTTTGTAATTTCGGACGGAATATTGGCAAAGTAGCTCTCAAAAGCTGCTGCGACGTCTAACTTATCCGACACAAGATTCTCGTTAATTTTAAGTGTGCTTACTTTTTCTTTAATTCCATTCTTTCCCGTTTCCCTATTAATAACTTTCCAAACCGTTTTTATTTTATCATCGGAATTACTTATTTCATTACTTATATATTTTGATTTAGCTATTTGACAAACAGTTTTAAATAATTTAGAATATTTTCTCACGTAACTATAAAACTCTTCATTAGTTGTATGAGATTTCTTATAATACAACTCATACAAAGTGTCTCTACTTTTCCTTATACCTTTGGTTGCCCAGTTACTAAATTCCAATTTGTTATTTAGCTTCATCTTTCGTTTAGGACAGGCCTTATTAAATTCACTGCATATAACGTTTTGTAATTTTTGAAAACATTCATTGGGCTCACCAGACTTAGAATTATAAATTTTTGATTCTAAATTCTTCCTAAACCTTTCCATTCTATTCTTAGACAGGGGTCTACACTCTTTCATAGAGGTGCTAGGTTGTGCACTATCATGCAACTCAACAAATTGAGCCATATGATCTGATCTAATGCCACTTATTAACGACTTATTTTTTATATTTCCATTTGATATTATATTATCAATGCAGGTAGACGAAGTGGCTGTTATTCTTGTGGGCTCATTAAATATAATGTCTAAATTAAATGATTTGAAAAGATTTTTAAATAATCGGGCCTCAGTTGACATTTTTAAAGTATCTACATTAAAATCACCACATATAACTAGTTTTTTATTTGTATAAAATAATTTTCTAAGCATTGCCTCCATTGTTGAACAAAATAAACGAATATCCGAATTTGGAGGTCTATATACACATAAGATTATGTATTTATCTATCTCTGCACAAGCTGCTTCACAAACCCGCTCAACAGACAAGCTAGTGATATCATTTCTATCTTTGCACTTTATATTACTATTCAATAATATAATCGATCCACCACCCTCCACTGAGAGTCTGTTAAACATACTGGCAATTGTAAAGTTACTAATATTGAAATGCATGGTGTCTGGTTTTAACCAAGTTTCTGTAAAACATAGTAAATCAATTGGAAATTTGTCTAGTAATAATTCTATGTCGAGAATTTTGCCAGAGAAGCGGTTAATATTTTGGTGTAAAAGGTGTATATAACATGCATCCGACTTCTCTCTTGTCTTACGGACTAGTTTAAAGTGTCAAAATGACTATTCACAGTGCTAGTAGAACCACTACCTAGCACTGTTTCGTCTCTTAAGCTATTCGTTGTTATATTAGATATAACAGAGTTAATATAAAAACCTAACAATGTAGCAATATGCAGTCTGCATTTCTTAGGGATAAATAGTGATTCCCCAGTCGGTCTTACACCACAAATAAAATGGTTTGTGTCAAATAGACTAAAAGTTTCATTATATGTCGTCATAATATGCATTAGATTATTTATATAGGCTATCTGTTTATTCTCAGTCTCAGTGTAGTATGCACTATAAGGAAATGTACACAATAAAATTTTACCAGCATTTAGGCTTGTCAAAACATCAAAACTACTACTAAACTCTTTTCTGCTTAAGTTTAGACATTGACCTACTAAAATTATTATTATTGTGGAACTGTCATGGTTATTTTGTCTTATTTTATCTACAATTTGCCTATATGAGGCTCCTGGCATACAATAATTAATAACTGTGTGAGCTATTTTATTATTTAAAATAAAACCTAAATCTTGACCTACTTTGTCAGAATACAACACTATTTTGTATTTAGTGGGACATGAACTCATTTGTTGCACAGTCTCACCCAACTCAGCAACCTGCAACTTACAGGGCAGTGTCACAGGCTCAGGTTCAGGCTCGCTGGCTGATGGTATATTATATGCACAGCTACATGTGTGCTTGGTTGTCAATGAGTCAAAACGGTCTGCATTATAATTACACAAGTCTACCAGCTCTGTTGTTGCCAGAATATGTTCACTTATTTGTTTCTGAGCTTTATTGTATTTATATGTCAAGTCAACTAAGTATTGTTCTTTACTCTGTAAGTCAGATTGCAATCGTTGGGTGTCTGTGTCATAGGCAATTTTCAGGTTACTTAACTCACATACATATGTGTCAAGTGTATGGCTCAAAGATATGCACTCCTTTGAAAGCTTAATGCTGTCATATAACTTTTTGTTAGATTTAATTAATTTTCTTGTTTTCCTAATGTACCTACGCACCCTAATATACTTTTTTAACTTATTATGGCTAGCCAACTGTATATTTGAGGACATATCATTGGTTAAGTCAATTGTTACTAGATGGTCAGTAGGCACAGCTCCAGAATCAGTACTCATCAATTCATCGTAGAGACTGAGTGTTGTGTTGGACTGGTGGGTGTCCCGCTCCGTTTCCAGTTTGTTCACCTGAGTGTGGGCCAGACTCAAGCGGCTCTCCAGCTGGGAGATGCGAGTCAGGGCCTGCTCATGTGTATCACTGCACTCATTGAATGATGAGACTATGTGTTGTAACTGATCCCGCTCATCCACAACTTCAGTATATTTGTTGTGTAACTCGGCCATGTCCTTCTTCAATTGACTATTTTTCCTAATGATTTTACTGACTTCCTCTTCACTCTCTTCCCTCTCCTGTAGAAGTTTGTCACAGAGGGTTTTAGAAGATTGAAGTTCTTGAAGTGCCTTCCTAAGTTTCTCCTCCACATCCCGGGCTGTGGCTTTACGGGTCATCATGTTATTCATTGTTGGAGAAACTGTAAGACACACAAGACTAGTGAGAGTATGAAATCAACAGGATTGTTTGAACTGATTATTGTTGTTTTGTACAGATGGAATCAAATGGAATTTCTTTATGGATTATGGTTGCAAGATTCAAAGCTAAAGTGTAAGTGTATAGGTATTGTGTGTGGCAATTGTTGTATTTGTCCTCAACTTTACTTCCACTAGATAGTCAAGCAAAGAGAGACTTACAGTGCCAGGTGTGTATTGGACGTGGCTCACAGGTTATGAGCTATGTTATGTTTTACCTACTGGATACAGTATTTTTGTTGTATTTTAATCATTTATATTAATAAAAGTATTAAATAAACACAATACTCCCCGGGATTAGATAATGTTGTTCCATGAATGTTCAAAATTACGTCCGTTGAATCTTGACAGTTCACACAAGTCGATTAATTTTAATTTGCGTCAATAATCTTGCACAAATAGTTCCGCAAACATTTATAGCTTATATTTATACACTAATAAGTACATTTCACTAACTTATAGTTTATATCCGTACAATTATAACAATAAAAAATAATTTAAAATACGGAGCCTATATATTTGACATGTCTGGCCAGTGTTGCCAGTCAGTCAGTGTCACTATCACACCTGGCCCAAATCTTGAAGCCCCTTTTTACTGGCTTATTGGGCATGTACTGTTTCAAAGTGCTACGGCCCTTGAACTTCACCATACATTCGTCTATGCTTTGGGATGTAGAGTTCTTTGCTCCCTTTTGAAAAGCAGTGTTCATGCTGTTGACTACGGGCCGAATCTTGTAGAGTTTATCATACTCTGGTTCTCCCCTTTTGGGCATTTTTGTGTTATCATTTAGGTGTAGATTTCTCAGTATCATTTTGAATCTTTTTGAAGTCATCACATCTGCAATTTCCCTTACGCAAAATAGTGGGTCTGTTGACCAATATAAATCTATATTAGGAAGAGAGTGCACACCCATCAGTACCAACATTCCGAAGAAGGCCTGCATCTCTTCAGCAGAGACATCAATCCAGTTTTTTTGTTTATTCTGTGCAGCATAAAGATTGGTCTGCTCTAAAATTAGAGATAATACATCATCAGAGAAAAAACATCTAAAATATGCAAGAGGACTACTTCTGTTTGGGAAGGTTTTGTTTGCTTTTACTGGAATTTCATCAAATTTATCAATAGGTGCATTATGAGGGAACATCATTTTCTTCCAATCATCATCGATATCATCTTCATCTTCTTCAGATTCCGATATAGACGACTCTGCACTATTGCTTCCTAGAACATCATTATCTGTATCACCAGCTCCTGAGTCCTGCCCTGCAGAGGGAACTTCCAATGGTTTACTCCCGGAAGGAATTGGCGAGTTCTGTGATAGCAAATTTATGGCAACCTCAGGCTGTCTTCGTGAGGCAGATGGTGAATCCAAAATACCCTCAAGCTCTTCCTGACTTAGTTCCACGAAAATCGCCTCATTTTCTCTTTCATCGCTTTCGAATCCATCCTCTGACTGTTCACCATCTGATAAGCCAAAAAGCTCTTCTAAAGTTTCCTCTAGTCTATCTAGAGGTATAACTCTCTGAAACAGAAAAACCGGTTGACCAAACGGGCTCTGGGCAATATATGGACGTCATAACTTTTCTTCAAATCTGTATGTTTTTTTTTTGTAAATGTTGAAATATACTCATAAATGATAAGTATACAATATTTCTAATAAATTGTAATTCAAAACTTACCCTTCTACTCATTATTTTCAAAGATTTTTCTAGATTTGTTTTACCAACGATAAACCACCAAATTTTGAGAGAAAAGTAACAGCTGTTTGCAATTTGGTCGCCATTTTTTTTTTTTTTTTTTTAAGTTTCGTTTCGGAACCCTTCACGTTGACGTTTGTTCTTATGTCAAATTCAATTTGACGAATACTGAACGAGTAATTGAACAAAACGTGTGGTGTCCATTATATGGCCAGAGCCTTAAAAAGGGTTAAACGCCATATTACACTTTGATTCATGATGCGCGATCAATGATTGACTCATTTTGATTGTTTGTTTATGTTAACACTGTGATTTCAAACTAATTTATTCAGTTAGAACTTGTTTACGAAATAAAAACACCGCTAAAAGATGACAGATTTGTTTTGATTGTTATTAATGTCACAAACGTCAAAGTTAAACACACTTCTGATTGTCAGTGTCACTTTATGAAATGAAACGTCACTGTCAGTTGACACAGACAAAAGACGAAGAGGAAAAAGAAAAAGCTAATTTTGAAGAGTGAGTGAATGAATCACGGAAAGAATGGTAAACTTAAGATGTATGATAAAAGAGAGTGAATGAATGAACGAACACAAAAGTTATGGAATGCAATGAATGTTAAAGTTGTGGAGTTCGAAAAGTTCAAATACCTACCTACCTACTTTGAGCAAAATGAAATACGCGATAGAAAATAGGTACCTACTTATAACGTGGATTCGCAATTATTATGTTTGGTTGATGATATCCTAGTGCTTTATGTTACACTGGATTCTAACACAATATAATATGATAAAATGTTCTGATTGCCGTATGTTACACACAAAACCCGATTTCACAATAAGTTTTGTTGAAATTCTTTGAAATTATATTAAATAGCGAGTATGTTTAGCTCCAACCACACAAAAAATATGTTATTGATAATGATATATCGTAATCCTGAGACACGAACTACTCGCCCACCAAATGAAACGAGAGTTTACAAGAATATGAATTCCGCCATTTTTATGATATTATAAAATGAGTAAAAAGCCGGCCATATTGATAAAACTGCACCGATACTGTTAATAGTCCAATGTGGGCTGATATTACCTTTCAAATCCGGTCGACGAGGACCATAATAATGTTTGTGATATTTGTAAATAGGCAAGTGGACTGTATCTAAACTTTATGATCGAATTGGAAAGGATAGAAAAGTGGATCGGTAGTTACGGTTCCCGTGCGGTGATGATGCTTATTTTGGAGGATCCTTGTCTTTGGGGGCCCCCTTGGCTAGAATGTGTAGCGAGAGTTCTCTTCTGGTTCTTGTATTGTCTTTTAATGATTGTTGACGTTGTGACACCACTTTAAAGATATTTTTACCGCAGCGGTCAACCGCACACGCACGGGAAAGATGGCGGAATTGGTTTTTGCTTGGGCGGAAGGAATTCAGGAGGCGTCACGTCTGGACTACGTGGGGGCCATGGGATATCACCTCTTTTCGAAATCAGTGCCAGGGAACATCTGTTTCACAACCGCCATGGAGTCATTTGATGTGTGACAGGTAGCTCCGTGTTGTTGAAACCAAGTCCTAGAATTCACTATTCTTGAATTTTCAAGCTCTGGAATCAAAAAACTTTTTTTTTTTAGATCCGCGTCCCTCTGACATGGATCAGAGTCTTATCTTATCTTTTCTTTTTTTTAGTTGTTTTACATTGTATATTTTGTTACTATTTTGTTCTTGTGATTGTTCATATTTATACTTATATCTTTACAATAAAATTATATCGTATTATTTCTATGTTTTTCCTTTCTATACTTATTAATTTCTCATTATATACCTAAATTATCCTATTGATTTCTTGCTATAATTTTTGATGCTACGTTTGTACTAAATTCCATAAATATTTTTCGAGTATCCTTATGACTTATTAAATTTTGAAAACTTTCAGTTGCAATCTTTGTTCCCAGTTTTTGTTCGGCATTAAACTATGCAGTGGTTTCTGGTGCTTGAGTTTGGGATTCTCACTGTTCCAGTAACGACAATTTTGACGGTTTACGAACCCATTGATATGGAAGTGGGCCTCATCTGAGAAAAGAATATTGTCAAAATTGGAAAATCGAT
Source organism: Falcaria lacertinaria (assembly GCA_951449985.1). Classification (NCBI taxonomy): domain Eukaryota; kingdom Metazoa; phylum Arthropoda; class Insecta; order Lepidoptera; family Drepanidae; genus Falcaria; species Falcaria lacertinaria. The sequence continues at coordinate 7,103,397 of OX602129.1, forward strand.
TAAGCATTTCATTAGCAAATGCGAGCCTTGCTCCGAAGTCAGACTCGTTTAATTCTTGTGTTAACTGCAGCTTGTAAGGATGCAGTTTAAGATCCAGGTTTAAAATTCGTTGCAAACTTCGTCGCGATAGTCGTGTATGGCGATCGGCTTGCTCTTTCCGTCCGACCTTGTATGAACGCCAATGCCATGGCATGTTGAGATCATAGCATCACAGTTTTGATCTCGCCGAACCATGACATCGACGCCCCCACTGGTCGAGCCAGAAATTTGGCCAACCGCCATGGCCTGTTTCCTTAGGGCTGCTGATTGTCGGTACACCTTAGCGGTTAGTCCTCAGTGTACTATGGGGACGTAGCGCGTGAACGCCGGGTTTAATTATAAATAAAACTATTAAAATGGTTTTCGTTTATTATGCGACTGTCTGTCGCCGATACAATATTGAAGTCCTTCATACAAAACACACTACTACCTTCTTAATAGATACAAATTGTATGCCTTTTTTTTATATTACAAATGATACTTTCTGTATCGAAAGAGGTTCAAGCCTTTCAGTACCCACACAATCGAAGCCCAAGGAGTTAAGCGTTCTTGCAAGGGCTGGGCTGTTATAGTAATTGTCCATCGACACCGTGTTGCCCTTGCACTCCAGCCCCTGTAGGAGCTCCGGCACAAGGGTCGGTATCACTCCCGATACAGACATCACCCCACTCTCAGGCACTTCCGTATCTTCTCGCCCAGCATGCACCTTGAACCTACCTCCGTAAATACCGGTCTGGGATTCAGATAATTCGTACGTTTTAATGCCAGCCGATGCGGCTTTATTCTTATGTACAGCATAAAACTAAGCCATCCTTTCCACTGTGTTAGTGATTCGTCAATCGCATTGTTGCGATTGAGTCGATAGAGAGTCGAAATTGTATGGTTTAAGTGTTTAACGATGGGCTTAACTATAAATACCTTCGCTTCGGGACGTATCATTGTCTGTGTGTTTGTCCTATTGTAAGCGAAGTGTAAGCAACGAGAGAGGAGCACGAAACGGTTACAACTCATGTATTTTCCAATCTTGGGCGTTGCCCACATTTCCTTCTGGGAAGTCTTCCCACTTCACAGCAGACCGGCGCCACTGGCTCCTCCTAAACTTCAAAAAAGGGGCACTCAGCCCTAGGCACACACACCGGCGTTTACAAGTTGTCGTCGTCGTCATCGTCGGTGACGCTGTCGTCTTCACTCCCTGTAATAAGTAGAGTGGAATAAAAAATCTAGTAATCAATTATGGCCACAGTTAGGCATATAGTTTCAAAACACTTACCGTGGTTTAAAAAAAGACAATAAGTCTTCATCCCGCAGCGCACGATGACGGGAGGAGGCGGAACCACATGTTGCGTACCTGAAAGTAACATTTCAGTTACTAAATAGCTCAATTACGTAACCAAACATCTTCATTAATATAGTACGAGTAGGTACTTACGCCGCGGGAGAGGGAACCTCTGTGTGAGGGCTCGGTGCCGATGTGGAGCAAGAGGCCTGGGGCGTAGTAATCTCTTCATCCAGCATCGGCGCCTGTGCAGGTGTAGAGGGGGCCTCGGAAGTGGAGGCCGAAGGGCTTTCGAAGGGGCCGAACTCAGGTGCCCAAGAGGTGCTCGCTGAGAAGGTGGAGGCCCAAGCGACAGAGTCGTAGATCCGTCGTCGCTTCACGTGAAACGACGTCTCCAGAGGAACATTGCGAAGAAGTCCCCTGACATCCCGCAGCGCACGATGACGGGAGGAGGCGGAACCACATGTTGCGTACCTGAAAGTAACATTTCAGTTATTAAATAGCTCAATTACGTAACCAAACATCTTCATTAATATAGTACAAGTAGGTACTTACGCCGCGGGAGAGGGAACCTCTGTGTGAGGGCTCGGTGCCGATGTGGAGCAAGAGGCCTGGGGTGTAGTAATCTCTTCATCCAGCATCGGCGCCTGAGGAGGTGTAGAGGGGGCCTCGGAAGTGGAGGCCGAAGGGCTTTCGAAGGGGCCGAACTCCGGTTCCCAAGAGGTGCTCGCTGAGAAGTAGGAGTGGGCGTTTTTTACAATAGCTGGTTTCAAAAACTATTTATTGCTTCAGTAGCAGGTTATACGTTTCACGTGTCAAATAAAACTATTTATTTTGAATAACAGGTTATATGCTGACTAAATATGGAGGCTTGGTAATAAAAACAAATCACTACTACAGATGTAGTTATTATAACATGGTAGCATTGCAAACTAGCTATCGCTGCTATTGGCCGATACGTACGTAGCAACGAGTCGCGGCGCCGCGCCGCCGGTAAAACGAGATAATCCGAAGTCGACCGATCGCGCGAGCAGGATAAAATACGAGGCTTTTTGAGATAGCATGAGCGGCTTGTTGAACTGACGCAATTTTTCGAAATGCATTGCACCTTTTATTTGATTTTATACCTTAAATTAATAAATTAATCATCTAAGGCGTCGTTGAATGTGCAAAAATAGTAATTAGGTTAGTGTATCAATGTCTCACTCAAAAGGGCCAGTTGACCTTTGGCCTTGACAGCGCGTGTCACGCATTTTTGTTTTTAATTGAAATTTATCCAGTCAAGTTGTTAATGTCTAATAATACTAATAAATAACGAGTGTATATATTGTGTCATCTGTACCCCGTAGGTACAAAAGTATAAACTGTAAATATTAGTGATAAAGTAAATATTTTTCTAAGTGTGTTTTTGATTTATCTCGAAAGATAAGCGTTTGCAATGCAAGTGTACAAAAATGTATTTTTACGGCATCACAATAACAAATATCTCTCCGCCTTTCTCTACTATAATATGCATATACATATATTATCCTTCCTCTTAAATCACTCTGTCTTTTATAAAATCCGCGGCGTACTTTGTTTTATAAGTAAGAAGATTATTGCGCGACGGTTAATAGCAAGGTTGCCCAAAAAAGCTACTACTGACAATAGATAGTTTCAGAAACTGGTATCAAAAACCAGTAGCGGTTTTCGTTTCGTTATAGCTAAATCCCGCTACTGCCCATCGCTACTGAGAAGGTGGAGGCCCAAGCGACAGAGTCGTAGATCCGTCGTCGCTTCACGTGAAACGACGTCTCCAGAGGAACATTGCGAAGAAGTCCCCTGACAGCTGTCGCTATCGATGAAGCCGACGGAGAGGCTAAAATAAATCAATCATGTCAAAAAACGCCAAAAACTACACAATAAATAATATTAGTGAAAAAGTAGCTTACCTCTCGGCCTCGACCCTGCTTGCCGGCTGAAGCCGTCCCTGTCTCCACGCGTCCGTACCCTGTCCCACCTTCGCCCTCCAGCGCCACGGCCTCGGCCTACGGAAGTAGTTAATTCTGCATGTCTACTAAATTAAAAAAAAAAAGTGGAGTAATGCAGCCTGGACACATACAGCAGCTTCGTCGGGATGGCTGGAAGCAGCAGATGGTTTTGTCCGGTCGGTGCTTTACCGCACTGACTCCGACAAGGAGGCTTCTTTTCCTTTCTTTCTACTTTAATGAAGCCCTCCTTGTCACACACTTATATATGATATTCTACACTTAATTGCAACAATCCATACAAAAATCATGTCAAGAAAACAAAACGACGCCAAGTTATCGGCACCATGTCGGCGCAAATATTTCACTAGGTAAACTTTAAACACGAAATAAACTGAACAAGCACAATAACAAATAAAAAATGGAATGATAATTGAATCTACTTAGGTACGTATTCATTTTGTTTTGGCTTTGATATTATCACAACTGATCACAACGACGAAATGGCCGGGTTTTGGAACAGAGACACGAATTCAACTTTTTTTTTTTTTATTTTAGTTCCAAGAAATAACGTAAAGGAAAGCTGATACTGGCAGCTAATGTATGACACTAAGTTATGGTAAAGTTATGGCCGAATATAAAGCTTCTTGGTCCCAGAGAACCAGATGTCAGCTGCCCTTCCGCTACTTGCTGAGAAAAGAAGAGTTGTCAATATCAAGAAAAAAAAAATCTCTTAATTGAAGTATAATTCAATTTAATTAGTCTTAATCGAATAATAATATATTATACTGGTAAATTTTCATTCCTTATTATGCATAAGTTGTGTAGTATGCTGCATGCTAACACAAATTTGACTGAAGTTTGTAATTTCAATCGTAATCCTAAGGCTAACACTGGGAACCTTCTTTTCAATACTCCATATTGACGGTCAACTACATTTCTTGTCCGTATATGTGCTTCATTATATTTTTGTTGGCCTCGTGTAGTTGGATTTAAATATGGGGTCTATTAATTAATAGAAATAAAAACGCCCTTTAAGAGCCTACATATTTTTCCATTTATTGACATCTGACATTAAAAACTAAAACAAAAACCAATCATGAAGTAAATATAAAAAGGTTAATATTATAATATGAAGGAGGTTCGTCAACAGGGTCAAAAGATGAGGCTGAAATTAAATGTTAATATAGAAATAAATTGATGGGGCGAAATATTTAGTGGACTGTATTTGTAGCTATGGCTTCAACACGCTCTTCCTTAATCCTCGTTTTCTTCCGATTTGCATCCATGAAGGCGAGGGTGTCTCAGTCGTTGCATGAAACCTCAATAGTGCTTTAGGAGGCTCAAACATTAATTTTACAGGTGGTGGGCTGTCATTTCAAAATTTAAGTGGTGTGGAACCTAAAAAAGACCGATTTATGAAATGCAATAAAGTGATATATATAAATACACAGAACATTTATTTATTTTCAAAGGGTATCCACTATCTCCTAACAAATTTGCCCCTCTAGAGTAGCCACTTTCAAATTTTTGGTAGATGGTTGAGTCATGAGTAGACCCAGGCCATCTGCATACAATATCTGTTATTAATAAGTTTGCAGTACTTATTGTTTGGACATTCAATGACATACACACAATAAAACTTCCTGTTCCTAAATAGTTCTGCATCATTTCCTCCTGAAATATAGAAAAACATAATTAGGCTTTTAGAATAGTTAAAATTAGTTAATTACTGTATCTGTGTACTTGCCTGGTGATTGTATTTTGATATGAGAGCAATCTATGGAACCCAAAACATTTGGGAAACGAGCAATTCGGTTCTTTAACTGTGTCCTGTTCTTGTACAGATTCTGGAAACTTAATAAACTCATTACGCAGATTAATAATAGCTTCTGACACTCTTAACAATTCTGCTGCAGGTCGCTATGCTCATTCCACCTATGTCTGCTACTGTTTGCAGATGGCTGCCAGTGGCATAGAACCGTAGCGCACATAAGAGTTGGTTAATGGGTGGTACAGATTTATTCCTGAAATAAAATAGTATATATATCACTGAATCTATATCTAGTATGTCTACTTACTTACCTACCAAGTACCACCTTTATAATTAAATTGCATAAGTAGGTCCTTACTTGTTATCCTGGTACTCCAAATATCTCTTTATTTTCTCTAACAAAAACAACACGCTTTCTTTAGATAACCTATATCTAATGAAAAAATCTTTATCGTCGTATTTAGACAGGTAGTCCGGTCTATCGCGGTACACGCGATTTCTTCCGAATAAAATATTGGGTTGATGTAACATATCTATGGCTGCAACAGCATCTAAACTATCAAATAATTGTTCAAATTGTCCATCCATTTTCACTCGAAACTATCCGACTACAAAACAAACTGACGCAAATAACTGTCACCTAGCCGTTAGGGCCTCGATATTCGGGCTCCTTATTTTAAGAGATCCCTAACCGTCTTAAGCAACCCCTAAGCATTGGTGAAAACAAATTTACATTTAAGTAATCCCTAAATCTTGTTAAGTGTCACCTAAATTTTAAGAATTGTTGGTGAAAACGGGCCTTAGTCTGGCTTTTTTACAAATTTAGTTAAATTAAATTCACAGGATCATCGTCCATTCTTTTAATAAATCTTGGTAATGAAGTTTTATTTAATTCAAAATCTCGACATACCTCTATATGCCCTCGTAGACTTCTCTGAGTGCATACGCTACGTCCATGGGGTTTCTGTGTGTACACAGCAGGTTTTTCGTGATGGACGCTATTTGAGTGGGGCGGTGGTAGGACAGTGGGAAAAGATATTCTCGGTCAATGTAGGACAGTGGTTAGCTTCAGTTGGCTAGGTTAGGTTAGGTAAAATCGAAATACCTGCCGCCCCCAGCAGTATGTAGGCTTACCCGGGTATTTAAGGCTCTGCCCGGGCTGACCTGTTTTTCCTTTAGACTCGTGGGAATAGAATGGAAAGTCTAAATGAAAAAGAAAATGGAAACGTAGTAGGAGATGAAGGCGATGTGGAGGCGATTTCTCGGGAGGTGGCACCGCCGAGGTGCACCGACCGAGAAGCACTTAAGGAGCTGCGCGTGGTGGTGGAGCGCGCTCCATTTGGGAGAGAGACAAGGGGCCGGACGAAGTTCTGGAGTCGCTCAGAGTCGGAGGCTGGCAGCCGTAGGGCCAGCCCGTCCTCGAGCGAGGAACTCCCGGCCCCCAAGGAAAAGGACAAAGCGGCGAAGAAGCCTGCGACTCAACGAAGCCGCCGGCCTTCCACGCCGCTACCGACAAGGGATGACCGGGGCCGCTTCATGCGTTGCCCGGCCACCCCAATACAGGAGGTACAGGAGTCGCAAGCCGAGAGTGACTGCTCCTTTGCTTCGGCATCGTCCGTGCGAGGTGGTAGCGGTCGCTCCCGCGCTGATGGCGAGAAGCCAGGAAGAAAAGAGGAGGAGGAGGAGGACCTGGAAACGGACGTGGAGACGACCAAGGAGCTGCAAAGCGCGAGGGAGGCGCGGCAGCTGCTTGGTCTGGAGGAGGCTGCGAGGCTGCGGCAGCCGACAGCGGCGGCCCTCAACAAGAGGGTCCAAGAGGACGCTGAGTTAATCCTCAGAGTGGCCGCCAAGTCGCGCAACCTGAAGGGCACGTGCCAGCGGGCCCTAAAGGACGCCGCAGTCTCCATAAAGGAGGCAGTGGCGGTGTTGCTGGAGAGCTCCGCCTCCTTAGAGACTAAGAAGTTGCAGGCGGACAATGACCGCCTGCAGACTGAGATGGTGGAGCTCCGGAGGGAGCTGGCAGAGCTGCGGACCGAGCTGGCGAGATCCAGGCCGCAGCAGATGCCGGTGACCCCAAAACCGACAGCAACCCCGCCACAGAGTGAGGCCATGGCGGCCGTGCTAAGGGAGATGGCAGCTATGCGCTCCCGGTTTGAGGCCCTGGAACAGAAGACCTGTCCAGCCGTCAAAGAAGCTGCGCCTCCTCCGATTCGGCAGGACGGCCCGGGTCCCAGGGCCCCAGCCAACGCGCAGCCGGAGAAGACCCGCAAAGGGAAAAAAGGCACTCGGGCCGCCCCGGTGCCTGAGCTCCCCGCCGTTCCGCCTGGAGGCCCTCAACAGTCACAGGCTTCAAGCCAGTCAAAGACGGGAAGCCAAAGAAAGGCGAGAAGAAGGCCTCTAAGCCGGCCTCTAAGACGGCCCCAAAGCCGCCGAAGAAGAAATCAGGTGGGCTCCGTGCCCCTCGATCGGCTGCAGTGGTGCTCACCCTGCAGCCCGAGGCGAGGGGCAAAGGAGTCACCTATGCCGCGGTTCTCGCTGAGGCAAGGGCGAAGGTGGACCTCGGCAGCTTGGGCATCACGGCCCTGCGCTGCAAGGTAGCAGCAACAGGGGCCCGGGTCCTTGAGCTGCCGGGTGTGTCCACTGCTGAGAAGGCAGAAGCTCTTGCCGAGCGATTGAGGCAGGCACTGAGCGTGAGCGAGGTGCGCGTGTCCAGGCCGGTAAAGTGCGCCGAGCTGCGCGTATCCGGCCTGGACGACTCGGTGACTGCCTCTGAGGTGACCGCGGCGGTGGCTCGGCTGACCGGTTGCGCAGAAAGCGCCATTAAGGCTGGCGACATCCGCGTCGCTCCTTCTGGCCTTGGAGCGGTGTGGGTGCGCTGCCCCGTGGAGGCGGCGAAGAAGCTAGCGGACAAGGGTCGGCTCTTGGTCGGCTGGGTGAGCGCGAGGGTGCAGCTCTTGCAGCCCCGGACCGCTCGCTGCTTCCGCTGCCTCCGGCCCGGGCACATGGCGCCTACGTGCACCTCACAGGTGGACCGTAGTGCGCTGTGCTTCCGCTGTGGGCGCCCCGGACACAGGGCGCGCGACTGCTCGGCGGCCCCGCACTGCGCCCTATGCGCCGAAAGCAAGAGGCCGGCCAATCATGTGGCTGGCAGCAAGGCGTGTAGGGCACCGCCTACCAAGCCGAGCAAGCGCGTCGCGCCTAGTGCTGCCGGGGCTGCTGGAGCTGCGCAGCCGGCCAGCCAAGAGGCCGGCCAAGAGGCCAGCCAGGAGGCCAGCCCAGAGGCCAGCCAAAGGGCCAGCCAAGAGGCCAGCCAAAAGGCCAGCCAAGAGGAGGAAGCGGTGACCGACAATGGACAGTAGTCGCTCATACAGGGTTCTCCAGGGCAACCTCAACCACTCCGCTGGGGCGCAGGATCTATTCTTGCAAACCATGCTGGAGTGGTCTGTGGATATTGCGGTGGTCGCGGAACCATACTTCGTCCCGAACAGGTCAAACTGGGCGGGCGACGTCACTGGAACCGTGGCCATGGCGGGTGCTGGGGACCTTGTCGTCAAGGAGAGCGGCCAGGGTTTCGTCGTTGTAGCGTGGGGGGAGGTTGCCCTTATTGGGGTATACTTCTCCCCGAATAGGACCCGCGCCGAGTTTGAGGCCTTCCTGGACGAGGTTGGGGCGGCGGTGAGACGGGCATCACCGCTGCCGGTATTCGTCCTGGGAGACTTCAACGCAAAATCTACGGCGTAGGGTGGTCCTGCTACAGATGCCCGTGGCGAAACCCTGGAGGAATGGGCGGCCCTGGTGGGGCTCTCCATCCTAAATCGGGGATCCGTCGATACCTGCGTGCGGCAGCAGGGAGGTTCTATAGTGGACATTTCGTTCGCTTCCCTTGCTGTCGCGTCGCGAGTTCGGGGTTGGCGGGTCGTCGAAGGGGTTGAGACGTTGTCAGACCACAGATACATACGGTTCGACGTCTCCCCCACGATGGAGGCCGGAAGGGGCCGCAGAGGTGTCGGTCGGTCACCGTTTCCGAGGTGGGCGCTGGCCAAACTGGACAGGGACGCCCTTGAGGAGGCGGCTATTGTGAGGTCTTGGCTCACACAGCCTCAGTCGCGCCTAGACGTGGAGGAAGAGGCGGCGTGGTTCCAGGAGGCAATGGCGGAGATCTGCAACGCGGCGATGCCGCGCGCACGACGCCTACCACCAAAGCAGGAGGTGTATTGGTGGTCGGCGGAGATCGCCAGCCGCCGTGCAGACTGCGCCGCCGCGCGCCGAGCCTACGGACGATGTCGTAGGCGGCGCGTGCGCGACGAGGCAAGCGAGGGCCAGCTGTACAACGCCTATAGGGCTTGTAAGGAAGATCTGCAGCTGGCCATCGTACGAGCCAAGGCTAGAGGCCGGGAGGAGATGCTGGAGGGGCTCAACCGCGATCCGTGGGGTCGCCCATACCGGTACGCGCGAAACCAGCTGCGTGGAAGGGCGGCCCCGTTGACCGCGACCCTCCAGATATAAGAATTATCACAAGATGTGTGCAAGTCGAGAGTGAATGGGCGCTTTTCTCTCTGCCTACTCCGAAGGGGACTTGGCGTGATGATATGTATGTATGAATTCTTACCAGTATCGGTTATGACTGTAGAATTCTGGAAATTTTATTGTAATCCAGGAGAGTTTGAAAGACACTGAAGCACGTTCAGTTGAAAGGAATCTTTAAATTAAACTTTATTATAATTAACATACAACGCTAATTGAACATGTTTGTAAGTATCCTAGCGTGTGTTTGTGTTATTTTTATTGTATGTGTAGCATTTGTAGGGATATTGTATTCTAAATAATTAATGTTCATAGCTATAGTTATTGTATGTGTAGCATTTGTAGGGATATTGTATTCTAAATAATTAATGTTCATAGCTATAGTTATTGTATGTGTAGCATTTGTAGGGATATTGTATTCTAAATAATTAATGTTCATATCTATAGTTATTGTATGTGTAGCATTTGTAGGGATATTGTATTCTAAATAATTAATGTTCATAGCTATAGTTATTGTATGTGTAGCATTTGTAGGGATATTGTATTCTAAATAATTAATGTTCATAGCTATAGTTATTGTATGTGTAGCATTTGTAGGGATATTGTATTCTAAATAATTAATGTTCATAGCTATAGTTATTGTATGTGTAGCATTTGTAGGGATATTGTATTCTAAATAATTAATGTTCATAGCTATAGTTATTGTATGTGTAGCATTTGTAGGGATATTGTATTCTAAATAATTAATGTTCATAGCTATAGTTATTGTATGTGTAGCATTTGTAGGGATATTGTATTCTAAATAATTAATGTTCATAGCTATAGTTATTGTATGTGTAGCATTTGTAGGGATATTGTATTCTAAATAATTAATGTTCATATCTATAGTTATTGTATGTGTAGCATTTGTAGGGATATTGTATTCTAAATAATTAATGTTCATATCTATAGTTATTGTATGTGTAGCATTTGTAGGGATATTGTATTCTAAATAATTAATGTTCATATCTATAGTTATTGTATGTGTAGCATTTGTAGGGATATTGTATTCTAAATAATTAATGTTCATATCTATAGCTATTCGAGAGCGATTTATAGTAGATTTATTAAAAAAATAATTTATAATATTTAATTAAAAGATTTAAAAGAAATTACAATTTTAATTTAAAGTAAAAGAAACCTAGTCTAGTTCCTATCGATGTTACGCCTCCTCAAGGAAGTCGTGGCGGCGCTATTCCCCGCGTGTGCTGACTTTCAGCCACCGGAGATGGCGCCGCATAACACCGGATGTGACTTGGACGCTGCCCCCATACCCCCAATAACATCTGGAGAAATGGGAGCAGCGATCCTACGGCTCCGCGCCAAAAACACCGCCCCAGGGCCCGACGGGGTTCCAGGCCGCGCGTTGGTGCTGGCCCTGGGAGCGTTGGAGGCCCGTTTCAGGGGGCTGCTCGACGCGTGTTTTGCGTCCGGGCGGTTCCCCTCGGCATGGAAGCAGGGCTTACTGGTCTTGTTGAAGAAGGAGGGACATCCTCTCGACTCGTCAAGGGCGTTCCGGCCCATTGTGCTGCTGGATGAGGCGGGCAAGCTCTTTGAGCGCGTCATCTCTGCCCGCATCTCAGAGCACCTGCGCACAGTGGGACCGAACTTGGCCACCAGCCAATACGGCTTCCGGGAGGGACGATCCACAGTGGACGCAATTTTGTGCGTAAAGTCCCTCTCCGAAGCGGCCGTCTCGGGGGGTGGGGTGATGTTGGCAGTCTCGTTGGACATCTCGAACGCCTTCAACACCCTGCCCTTCAGCTGTGTGGCCGAGGCGCTCCGGTACCATCAGGTGCCGGGGTACCTGCGACGAGTCGTGGAGGATTACCTGCTGGGCAGGTGTGTCGTCTGCGTCGATGGGGACGGGGAGCTGCTGCGCCAGCGTGTGGTGTGCGGTGTTCCACAGGGATCGGTACTTGGTCCGCTCCTGTGGAACATCGGATACGACTGGGCCTTGCGCGGCGCTCTCCCCCCCGGGGTGTGTTATGCGGACGACACACTTGTCACAGCTGGAGCGAAGAGCTTCACCGAAGCGGCCCACCTGTCGGAGGTCGGTGTGTCAGTGGTTGTGGACCGGATCCGACGGTTGGGCCTCAAGGTGGCTCTGAACAAGACCGAAGCCCTTTGCTTCCACGGGCCTTATAGGAAGCCACCAGCGGGGGTGCAGCTGGACGTCGGGGGCGTGCCCGTCGGGGTCGGGACTGAGATGAAGTACCTCGGTCTCGTCCTCGACGGCCGGTGGAAATTCCACGCGCATTTTACGCGCCTCGCCCCCAAGCTTGTCGCTGCAGCTGGTGCGCTTGGCCGGCTCCTGCCCAATACGGGAGGACCCAGTGCGTGCTGCCGTCGCCTATATACCGGGGTGGTGAGGTCGATGGCCCTGTACGGCGCGCCGGTGTGGGCGGAAGCCCTGGACGCCCGTAATAAGACCCTGCTGCGTAGACCGCAGCGGGTCATGGCGACCAGGGTGATCCGCGGATACCGCACGATATCACACGGCGCAGCCTGCGTGTTGGCGGGGACCCCACCCTGGGATCTCGAAGCCAAGGTGCTCGCAGCCGTTTACCGGCGGAGCGCTGAGGCTCGAGAAGGCGGCGGCACGAAGAACTGAGGCGCGTGCGGCATAGAGCGGAGGAGCACGCACTGGAGAAATGGCAGGAGCGGCTCGCGGAGCCGGAGGCCGGGCGCCTCACGATAGAGGCTATTCGCCCGGTCCTCAAGGAGTGGTGCAGGAGGAGGCACGGGTCGCTTACCTACCGGCTGGTGCAGGTGCTGTCGGGCCATGGTTGCTTCGGCAGGTACCTGTACAGGGTGGCCGGAAGGGAGGCGACCCCAAGGTGCCATGATTGTGACTGCGACGAGGACACCGCGAAGCACACGCTAGAGCATTGTCCAGCCTGGACGATGCAGCGCGGTGCCCTCGTCGCCCATACCGGATTTGACCCCTCGCTGCCGGCCGTGGTTCGCGCTATGGTCGGCAGCCATCAGGCTTGGGACGCGGCCGTGTCCTTCTGCGAGGAGGTGATGTCGCAGAAAGAGGCGGCGGAGCGGGTCAGGGAGGATAACCCCCTGGCTGACCCGATCCGCCGTCGCAGGACCGGCCGCAGGAGGCGTGTAGCTATTCAGCACATGCCTCCTTAAGAGGGCTGCGGGCGTCAGTTCGGGGACACTGACGCCCACATCATAGGCCCTCGAGGTTGAAGGGCGCGCTCGGTGTTCCGGCGCGCCCTCCCTAGGAGTAAAGGCGGGCTTTAAGCCCGCTGCTCGAGAAGAGGCCCAACTGGCCGGTCGCTGGGGGGGGTCGCGGTTGCATGCGAAAGCGATCCCGTGGCCCCCCCTGTATAGCGAGCAGGAGGAACACCGTGGGGGTTTAGTTGGTAGGTCTGCCCTTTTCAGGGCGGGAGTCCAACATAACCAGTCTGCGCCCCCGAAGCAGGCTGTGTATCCATGAGGATTACCCACGTTAAAAAAAAAAAAAAAAAAAAAAAAAAGGTAAAATCGAAATAAATGCACCATTTATCCCTGAATCGCGCACGCCGTAACAATATAGGTTATGGGGCAATTAGTCATCTATTTGCGCGTAAAAATAACAATCAATTATTTTACCTTCGTTAACAGTTAGTTGCAGATTTAAAACAGTCTGAGCATGAGGGCAGACATGTTCAAGTTGATATTTCTTGTTGTTCTCACTATTTATGTGTCTAATGGCGATGTGCAAGATATACCAGAAAAGAAAAGAATGATGGGCGTAGATTCTATCCATGATAACCATGTCAAAATTGATAAAGACACCAAAATAAATCGTAATATGAAGTTAGATAAGAAAAGCCGTGGAGTTAAACGTAAGTACAAGTACAAGTAAGTATACTAGTCAGAACTAAATAAGGGCCACCACGTTTTTACAGTATTCTCATGAATTCTTGAGGTTCCAGGGTTGATTAATAATTAAATTGGATTAACTAATTAATTTTCATGGTAAACAGCATAAAAAAATGATGGAAGCAAAATAAAATGCAGCAGTGTTCTAAAAAAATATTATGTTTGAAAAAGAAACGGCGAGATAAAACATTAAGTAAAAAAAAAGTGTTGGTTGACTTGTGGATTTCAATAACTGGTGTGCCCTCCTCGTTTTCTGTTGCGCTCTTGAAGCCTGGAAGGTAAACTCTCTACCAGGTGTACTACTGTTTCTTGAGGAATTAGTTCCCAGCTTGTTTTGAGAACGTTTATTAGCTGTCTTTCATTGTGCACCGGGTTGCTTTGTGCTTCGAACACTGCGTTTCAGTAAATCCCACATATGTTCAATGGGATTCAATTCTCTGTGCATATGGGACCACATGGGGTCTGATGACCTCCTCGATATAACGTTGAGCTGTAATTGTGCCTTCGTTGAGAATTACCTTCACCGCCATTTAAATGCAATATTCTTATGTTAGCTAACTGCTCACTGAACATACACATTGCTAAGGATACACTAAGAACACAAAACTCGCAACAAACCCACTGCACACATAGTAATAAATGCTCAGACGGACAAGCTCTAACAAAATATACAAAATAATGCGTTGACCGGCACTTTCAGAATTGGACCAAATCTCTATGAAACATGGATGATGTCCATTATGAACTTTATTTGGATTTATTGGAAGTAGGCACTGCCTAGTTGGCTTTATGGAATGCACGCCCCTGCTTATGGCATGTTGCTCTTATGAGAAGCTGTTTGACTTTTGTGACGCGTATCTCTAGTTCTTTTGTCATTCATCTGGAAAGAACTTAGGCGACGAATCCAACCGCTCGATTCTTTGAATTTGGTCTTCATACGAACATACTTCACGTTATTCTGAACCTCTATGGAGTAATGGATCCTGGACATTTTGGCATAGCAGCGTCGTTGCGATAGTTAATAGTTATATTTTGTATGGTTTCAATAATAAATCTCTCAGAGATGGTTGATCAAAACTATCTTATTTTTAGCAAATCAACAACAAAATCTGGAGGATAAAGAACCTGACTGGTCCTACAGTCCTATACCAAATGAAGTGACTGACCACGTGACCCAGTTTAAACGGAACATGAGCGAATGTCTCCGGGAGGTCCATGCTAACGACAAAAGGCCAGTGAAAAGATTATCCCCGAAAACGGAGTCGCCTATCCATGGCGAATGTCTCATAAGCTGCGTTTTGAAGCGCAATGGCGTCATTGCCAATGGACAAATAAATAAAGGTACTTTCATTTCAGAAAATGTCTCGATATTGACGACGTAGATAGTTTTGTCAACTTCGTTTTTTTTACAATATTTATGTAAAAAAAACTAAAATATCAAAAAACACCTGAACTGGAGGGCCACTATCGGCGCTTCCTTTACTTACATTAGGCTTTATTTTCGAACTTATTTGATATTTTCAATAATGAGAACGCTATAACTTTATTTGTGTAATTCTAACACATATTTACAGAAAACCTCTTGACATTAGTGGGCAAATTCTACGGAAAAGATACAAAGCTTATGAAGAAGTTAGAGAAAAATTTAGATCGATGCATTGAAATGAGCATTAGAAATAGGGACGAATGCCAGCTCGCATCACAACTCAACGAATGTACTAATGATCTGATGGTTAGCAACAAGCATAAAATAATGGTCAATTATTAAATTAATTACACGACTTGCAATAACTTTTTTATTTTAAACGCACTGCTGTCCCCGTCTACGCGGTGTTTTCAGGGATGTTGGCGATATTAATGCCGAGTATTTTAGCCTCTAGAAATTCTATCACATTGTCCCATTCTGTGCGATATTACTAGTAATACTTTTTCTTTTTAAAAGGCAACCGCTAAGTTATTATTCAAAAAAGTTGTCAGACGCACAAGTTTACTATTCCACTTACGACAGGGAATTACTTGCAGTATTTATGGCCATCAAACATTTTCAAAATTTATTGGATGGAAGGAACCTTGTAATTTTCAGGGATCACAAGCCTCTAATTTTCGCATTCACTAAAAATCATGGCGATAAGGAGAGTCCGAGAAGGATTCGTTACCTAAATTACTTAAGTGAATTTACAACTGACATACGTCACATAAGCGGGGAACATAATACCGTGGCTGATACCTTATCACGCGTGGAGACAATTTACTGTCCAACGGTAATTAATTATGCCGAGTTAGCGGAAAAACAAACTAGTGACGACTGCCTACAACGTGTCTTACTAGAACCGCAAAATAATTTGCAATTCAAGCAGATCAGCTTACCGAACTGTGAAAAACGGTTTATTGCGAGATTTCTACAAATAATATAATATTAGACCTTACTTACCAGTGAATTTTAGTAAAGTTGGATTTGATTCGGTACATAATCTCAGTCATCCTGGTATTAAATCAAGTATAGGTCGCGGCACGAAACTCTAGCGCTGACCGTTATTGCGCAGAAGTAAAAAATAAGGTGTCTTGGCGGGGTACAGGGGTGAAGGGCGAGCGTGCGTTGCGCCGATTGGCTCTCCAGTCGTACTCCGTCCCCCGTGCCGATACGACGCTCCGCGCACTTCCAGTGTACAGTCGCGTTCTGAATTGTTTTGTTGTCATCGTTAATTTTTGTTGTTGTTTTTTGTTAAGTTTGTTTTGTTGATTTGTTTGTTGTGTTTGTTAGTTTATTCACTGTTTGATTAAGTTTGAACAGTTTTTAAACAGTGAAAATGCCGAGGCCGAGAAGGAATACTGTTTTGAAAAGACAGGCACGGAAAATGGTGTTTGACGTGCATTGTTTTCTGAAAAGGGAATCGAATGATTTCATTAATTCCCTGAAACAAATTCAAAGTGAAATTGGCGAAGCTGCGAGTATTTTACTCGATTCTGACCGCAGCACTGTAGATATAAGTGAAATAAAACAAACTGCAGAAGTTATTCAGGCGGGAAATATAAAATTAAATAGTATAATTAGTGACTTACAGAAAATTCAGAAAAGGACAGCTGAATCTACAAAGACGTCCATAGCAACGGTAAGGAAAATCTCCACTGAAGCCAATAATTCCGACTTATTATCAGTATTTAGAACACCAGGCAAAAAACGCTCCAGATCAAAACCGGTCACAGATATTGATAACTTTGATCAAGGATTAATAAAGAGGTGCATACATAACTTTCATAGGACAAATAATGAACTTCCCACCGTCGGAAAGTTGAGAAAGAAGCTAGAGGAAGATATAAATTTCAAAGGCTCAGAACGAAGTCTTCGACGAATAATTAAGAGTTTAGGGTTTCGGTGGAAAAATACTGAAAACAATCGAAAAGTACTGATTGAAAGTTCAAATATACGTTTACTACGTATCGAATACTTACGCAAAATAAAACAATATCGCCAAGAGGGAAGGCCCATCGTATATACAGATGAATCTTACGTAGATTCATCGCACTCTGCTCCAAAAGCCTGGACCGATGGTACTACAAAAGGTCTCAAAAAACCTATCTCCAAAGGACAGCGGGTGGTCATTGTCCACGCAGGATCAGAGGCTGGGTTCATACCGAACGCACTGTTAACTTTTAAAGCTGGTGCGAAATCAGGCGACTACCACGACAATATGAACTACGACAACTACGAAAAATGGCTGAGGACACAGTTATTGCCGAACTTACCGCCTAATTCTGTCGTGGTAGTCGACAACGCATCATACCATAATAAACAATGGGACCTTGCACCCACTTCTAATTCCAAAAAAGCTGACATGCAGGGTTGGCTTACTGAAAAGGGCATACAATATGAGGAAACTCTACTAAAACCTCAACTATACAATTTAATACGGGCTAACAAAGATAGATTTAAAACATTTTCAATTGACAGGATACTAGCAGAGCAAGGACATCAAGTGCTAAGACTGCCACCATACCACCCAGATCTAAATCCAATCGAAATGGCATGGTCTGACATAAAGCAATATGTAGGCAGTAAAAATGTGAAGTGGAGTGTTGCTAAATGTATAGAACTAATTCAAGAAAAAGTTTTGCTGATGGGTGCTTGGGATTGGGGAAAGTTATGCCAAAAGGTAAAGGACATAGAAGAGCAATATGTCAAGAGTGACCATGTCGTGGATTTGGTTACAGAAGAATTCATCATTCGCGTTGATGGTGACAGTTCAGAGGATAGCCTTGGTGAGTCTGATGACGATGACGCTGTTAGTGCCGACGACCGAAGCAGCCCTGAGCCGGGGCCCTCAGTAAGCAAAAGGCCCTGTTGGGATACTATTGAAGGTGTAAGACCATTGTCTGATTCGGACTAGATATCGGAAAGGAGAATGCGGTGTCTGATGTCCACACCCTGCCGAACTCGCAGGTTTCTTCTATCCTGAGAAGAAACTTCAGTAGGTTCTTATGTAATTCGGACTTAATATAATTTTTTTTATTATTTGGTATTTAATATAAAAATTTACAAATCCGATAGTGTATTTATTTTTCTACTCCCCATAAACTTGTTAAAAATTATATTGTAGGTAACATGAAGTAATATTTGCGTGCGTGACAGTACCCATACGCAGTTAAGTTCCACATTTTGTTCACCGCTAGACTTACTATTTGACTTTACATTAAAACATTATTTTGCTGTTTTTAACTAAGCAATTAAATTACTAATTTGTATTGCGTGCGCGATGGTACCCATGCGCAGCTATCCCCTCCACGTTTCGCTCAGCGCTAGAGTTTCGTGCCGCGACCTGTACGATACGCGCGCGCGACTCTACTCTCGGAGACTAATCCATGACTAGTCGCCGCAAAGTATCTCACATACATTCATATGGAGACTCGCACACTACGATACTGGTATTCTACGCGTTCGCGACTAGTCTCGCGATACCCGCCGTGTTGGTCGCTTGTGCGTCGCGTCGCGCGCACGTTTTGACAAGATGGCGGCGGAGCAAGAAACAAATATTAATTTTGTACAAGAAGTTGAAAAACATGCTTGTTTATATAACTACAATTTACCTGACTACATGCGGAAAAATACAATAGACAAGACTTGGGCAGAAATTGGGAAAAAAATTCAAATAACAGGTAGATTTTTTTTGTTTGTATACAAACATAGTTTATTATTAAATGTTACATTGTATTTTGCAAACAGGATTGGTATTGCCAAGGCAATGAACCTTGCTCAGATATAAAGTAGTTTGCTAAATAATTTCGTTGATTATGTGGTGACATAGTTGCCGTTATTTCTATATTATGAGGTTGTATAACGGGAATAGTGAGCAATCTGTTTTGTATAAACTCCCTCGGACTATATAGAATACCCTCACATTTTCGAACATAGTTGTGTAAAATACACACTGCTTTTATTATATTTGTTACTTTTTCTATTGTATGACATCTTATAGCAGTACTTAATACTTGAAATTTTTCAGCCATCATCCCAAAAGCACATTCAATTGTATTCCTTCCTCGGCTTAGTCTGTAGTTAAATACCCTTCTCAAGTCATTCAAGGTTCTTTGGGGATATGGTCTCATCAAGTAAGATAGAAGGGGAAATGCCTCGTCCCCAATAAAATAGTATGGAAATTCATAGTTAGATTGGTCATTAGGAAGTTTGGAAGGTAAAGGAATATTAAGATGTCCATGTTCTATCCAACGTTTGATCCTGGAAGCACTGAAAATTCCACCGTCGCTGTTCCTACCCGCATAGCCAGTCTCGATAAGAGTAAATAGTCCATCGGAATCACAACATGCCATTAATACTATCGAATGGTAGGATTTGTAATGGACTCATTGACAACCAAGCAAACATGTAGCTGTGCATATAATATACCATCAGCCAGCGAGCCTGAACCTGAGCCTGTGACACTGCCCTGTAAGTTGCAGGTTGCTGAGTTGGGTGAGACTGTGCTTCATGTCCCACTAAATACAAAATAGTGTTGTATTCTGACAAAGTAGGTCAAGATTTAGGTTTTATTTTAAATAATAAAATAGCTCACACAGTTATTAATTATTGTATGCCAGGAGCCTCATATAGGCAAATTGTAGATAAAATAAGACAAAATAACCATGACAGTTCCACAATAATAATAATTTTAGTAGGTCAATGTCTAAACTTAAGCTTGTCAAAACATCAAAACTACTACTAAACTCTTAGTAGTAGTTTTGATGTTTTGACAAGCCTAAATGCTGGTAAAATTGTATTGTGTCCATTTCCTTATAGTGCATACTACACTGAGACTGAGAATAAACAGATAGCCTATATAAATAATCTAATGCATATTATGACGACATATAATGAAACTTTTAGTCTATTTGACAAACCATTTTATTAGTGGTGTAAGACCGACTGGGGAATCACTATTTATCCCTAAGAAATGCAGACTGCATATTGCTACATTGTTAGGTTTTTATATTAACTCTGTTATATCTAATATAACAACGAATAGCTTAAGAGACGAAACAGTGCTAGGTAGTGGTTCTACTAGCACTGTGAATAGTCATTTTGACACTTTAAACTAGACCGTAAGACAAGAGAGAAGTCGGATGCATGTTATATACACCTTTTACACCAAAATATTAACCGCTTCTCTGGCAAAATTCTCGACATAGAATTATTACTAGACAAATTTCCAATTGATTAACTATGTTTTACAGAAACTTGGTTAAAACCAGACACCATGCATTTCAATATTAGTAACTTTACAATTGCCAGTATGTTTAACAGACTCTCAGCGGAGGGTGGTGGATCGATTATATTATTGAATAGTAATATAAAGTGCAAAGATAGAAATGATATCACTAGCTTGTCTGTTGAGCGGGTTTGTGAAGCAACTTGTGCAGAGATAGATAAATACATAATCTTATGTGTATATAGACCTCCAAATTCGGATATTCGTTTATTTTGTTCAACAATGGAGGCAATGCTTAGAAAATTATTTTATACAAATAAAAAACTAGTTATATGTGGTGATTTTAATGTAGATACTTTAAAAATGTCGACTGAGGCCCGATTATTTAAAAATCTTTTCAAATCATTTAATTTAGACATTATATTTAATGAGCCCACAAGAATAACAGCCACTTCGTCTACCTGCATTGATAATATAATATCAAATGGAAATATAAAAAATAAGTCGTTAATAAGTGGCATTAGATCAGATCATATGGCTCAATTAGTTGAGTTGCATGATAGTGCACAACCTAGCACCTCTATGAAAGAGTGTAGACCCCTGTCTAAGAATAGAATGGAAAGGTTTAGGAAGAATTTAGAATCAAAAATGTATAATTCTAAGTCTGGTGAGCCCAATGAATGATTACAAAAATTACATAACGTTATATGCAGTGAATTTAATAAGGTCTGTCCTAAACGAAAGATGAAGCTAAATAACAAATTGGAATTTAGTAACTGGGCAACTAAAGGTATAAGGAAAAGTAGAGACACTTTGTATGAGTTGTATTATAAGAAATCTCATACAACTAATGAAGAGTTTTATAGTTACGTGAGAAAATATTCTAAATTATTTAAAACTGTTTGTCAAATAGCTAAATCAAAATATATAAGTAATGAAATAAGTAATTCCGATGATAAAATAAAAACGGTTTGGAAAGTTATTAATAGGGAAACGGGAAAGAATGGAATTAAAGAAAAAGTAAGCACACTTAAAATTAACGAGAATCTTGTGTCGGATAAGTTAGACGTCGCAGCAGTTTTTGAGAGCTACTTTGCCAATATTCCGTCCGAAATTACAAAAAACCTTAGCTCGTGTGCAAATACAGCCGAAGGCTTACTTAAGAAATCGTTTAATAAAGTTACTTTTACTATAGTTAGTTAAAACGTTCAAAATTAAAAACACGGAAGATTTATGGGGACTTTCGATTAAAGTTATTCAAGCAATTCTACCAACGATTGCTCCTATACTGGCAACCATTTTTAATACTTGCATTGATCAAGGAATATTTCCTGATTTAATAAAATATAGTAAAATAATACCGATTTTTAAGGCGGGATCTAGAGAAAATCCTTCAATACTGCCGGCTTTGAGTAAAATATTTGAGAAAATTATGTTAAATCAAATGTTAGGTCACTTTAATGCGCATAATATATTACATGGAGACCAATTCGGTTTTACTAAAGGTAGATCTACAAGTGACGCGGCGGCAAAATTACTGAAACATATATTTGAAGCATGGGAAAGTTCACATGATGCCCTAGGTGTATTTTGCGACCTATCTAAAGCATTTGATTGCGTTGAACATAGTACGCTACTGCTCAAACTAAAATATTATGGTATCCGCGGAAATGCCTTTGATCTTGTAGCCTCATATTTGTCCGTGTCAGCAAGTCGGTGTCGGAGGCATAACTTCCAAAGGCACATTAATAAAAATGGGAGTTCCGCAGGGTTCAATATTAGGTCCTTTCTTATTTTTGGCATACATAAATGATCTCCCACTTGTAGTGGATAATATCTGTAACATAGTCTTATTCGCGGATGACACGTCTCTGGTATTTAGAGTGAGCAGAAAAGAAAAAGAAATGATAAGTCTAAATGAAACGCTAGCATCCGTTTCTAAATGGTTTGACGCCAATAACCTAGTTTTAAATTAAAAAAAGACACAATGTATACGGTTTTCTCCTCCAAACTCATCGCAGGTAGACACGAATGTACAATTGGATGGCAGAAAACTTGATTTAGTTGATAACACGATTTTTCTAGGTCTAACACTAGATGCAAAATTGCAGTGGGGCTCTCACATTGAGACTTTGTCAAAGAAACTTAGTTCAGCTGCGTTTGCCATTAGGAAAGTCAGACAATTGACAGATATTGATACTGCAAAATTAGTTTACTACGGATATTTCCACAGCCTCATGTCTTATGGCGTGTTATTATGGGGATCTGCGGCGGATCTGGATACGATATTCATTCTACAGAAAAGGGCAATCAGGGCAATTTTTGCAATGGGTCCCCAAGAATCGTTAAGAGAATTGTTTAAGAAAATTAATATTCTCACGTTACCGGCTCTTTACATCTTTGAGAACTTGTTGTTTATAAAAAAGAACATTAGAAGTTTTCAGTTAAATTCAGACAACCATAATATTTATACAAGAAACAGAAACAAAATTGTGGCTCCTAGGTTTAGACTAACAAATAAAAACAAATCATTTATGGGAAACTGCGTCCGCTTTTACAATAAAATCCCACAATCTATTACCGAATTGAATTACGATAAGTTTAAGACTCATGTCAAAAGAGTTTTGATAAATAAAGCCTATTATAAAATTAATGATTATGTAAATGATAAAAATGCTTGGAATATATAGACTCACTCTGCACAAGTGGCTCCCCGCTCCTGGTAATTGTAATAGTTGGAATATGTATTTCATGAAAGCAGTGACAAAACCAACTTGGTAGCTTTCATTTTGATATTTGTAATTTCATACCAATGTCTAGAAGAATTTTGTTACAAATTGTTATATAATGATTGTTAAATGCAAAAAAAGACAGAGCACTGAGTTTCTTGCCGGTTCTTCTCAGGTGGCTTTTTTTCCGAACCGGTGGTAATTTAGACCTTCATAAGAGCCTTATTAGGGCCTAAACTGAATAAATGATTTTTGATTTTGATTATGATTTTGTAATTAAAATTACTTGATCCCGAATTAGGTTATTTTTCTATTCTGATGTGTTTACCATCACATGCCCCTAAACAGTTGGGTAAATTCCAGAGGCGATCAAAACGAGCAGCAATGTCTTTCCAATGTTGCACATCTGGTAATGGCATGTAGTCTCCATTTAATATCTCCCATATTATTACTGTAGTTTCAGCTATGACCTTACAAATTGTATTATCTCCTCTTGCAAAATACAATCCTAGGCTTACAAACGTACAACCTGACCCCAAATATCTGAAAAATAATTAATATTAAGGTTAATTTTCAGGACCAGAAGCTAAAGAAAAGTGGAAAAATCTACGTAGTGTTTTTGTTCGCCACTTGAAACCGCCAAAAAGTGGAGCAAGTACTGCACAAAAAAAAACATACTACTTATCAGACTATATGCAATTTACTGTACCCTTCATAAAAACAGCAGGAAAACCATCAGGGAATTTGAAAGAGACGATAGAACCACAGACACCTGATCCTGAACTATACGAACAAACACAGTTCACAGAAAATGTATCTACAAACAGTCAACCAATCTCGCAACAGCAATTACCACCACCACCATCAACAAATAATAATAAAAAACGGAAGAAGCTGGAAGAAACTCAAGCCGAGAAAGACATTTCAGCTTATTTTAAATTGAAACGATCCAAAATTCTAGATAACTGTGACAGTGCTGAAAATTCAAACAAAATGTTTTTACTGAGTTTAATATCGGACGTGAACAAAATGACTGATAGTCAAAGAAGACTGTTTAAGAGAAGAGTGCTTGCATTGATAGACGATATAATGGACCAAAGTAGTGAAAATATTAATAGTCCCATCACACTTTATTCTACTCCTTCACCGATGAGTGCTGCCGAGGTAATAAGTACGCCAATTACCATAAACGAAAGTCTGAATGTAGCACAATCAAATACTGCCACTCTTTATTATGAATCGATACCTATGTTATTATCACACGAAGAAGAAGAATAAGTAATAATTATAAAGTACTTAAATAAGTAATAATTATAAAGTTATTAAAATTTAATAAACATTTAATTACCTACATATGTCATAATGAAGTATTATTTACCTTAGGGTTATCAGAATCCTTTCTTCCGCACTGACACATTCTCTAAATTTAGTATTTCGTTGATGTATAGCAGGTTTTAATAACATAACAAGATGCAAGTAGGTCTCTTTAGACATTCGGTAGAAAGATAAAAACTTCTTATCATCATTTTGTAGCTCTTGTGCGGCTACAAAAACTCTACAATTTATGTTTCTTTCAATATATCACGTTCCCTGTGCAGCCAAGATTATGGAGTCTACCACCTACGTGCAAATGCTTTATGTGGATATTATATTAGGGTAGCATATAAATGACTGTGACAAAACATTATTTTTAATTTTTTTGCCCCCCTTTATTAAAAAAAACAATATTTGTAAATGAGCCATCCGTGGGTCATGCACGTATGAGCTCTTTACTCCATGATTCATCCGTGGGTCATGCACTTATGAGCTCTTGTCGCCATGTCCCACATAAACGTCATACGCGTTTGACAGGAAAAAAAAAATTGAATCTGTCTACTGCCAGTGTCTACTTTGTTTTTCAATATCAGTGTCAAATTTCTAATGTCAAGGTGACGGTCAAGTCATCACATCACCATTTTCTGCTTGTCTCGCGTTACTGCTGATACGATAGTTACCTACTCAATAACGTAGTGGTTTTATTCTCTTTGCTCAATAATTTTGCATCATGAATCGACGGAGAGCACCAAATCTCTCGATGAGGACCTACGGGCGATTTTAGAAGTTAGTGATGGTGAAGAAAATCTGATGGAAGTACTGGAAGATTCAGAGTATGGTGAGTGTGAAAATTTTGAAACGGTGGAGGATATCAGAGGATATATAAACGATACTGAGGCATTGCCTCTCTCACTGCCTGCTCCAGCTTCTGTGACTTTGCAACAACCGAGCACGTCCTCGCCTGATCGAATTTTGCCGCCGTTATTTGATGATGAGCCAGCTGCTGTGTTGCCATTGCAAAATGATTTGCCGAGGGTTGAGGAAGCTTCTTTGGAACAGCCTAGCACGCCATTGCCTGATCGCACTCAAACGCATAGTCCTATAACTAATAATTTGCGAACACCCCTACTAACCAATAATTCTGCATGGAGTTCTCAAATAAGGCCTTTGGAACGGGAGATTTTTACGGACGATACAGACCTATGGAGCATATTTAGATCCATTTTAGATATAGACATGATTCTATTGATGGTTACTCAAACAAACATTTACGCCGCACAGTTGCAAGCACTTCCTGTACTAAAACCGAATTCTCGCATAAAACGATGGAAAGATGTTACTGCAGAAGAAATGCTGAAGTTCAGGGGAATTAGAAAAATATTCAGGGGAAGATAGAACAATCGAAGGTCTTGATAAACCAGGCTCAGTGGTTGTTACATTGGCCCGAGAGGTTTTGAATGAGGGCAGATTATTGGTAACTGACAACTATTACACCAGCGTCCATTTGGCCAGATATCTGAAAGAACACGGAACAGATTTTTGCGGGACAGTACGAAAACACAGACGCCATCTTCCCCCAGACGTGGTTAATGCAGTTCTAAAAAAAGGTGAAATTGCTGCAAAGCAAAACTCTTTCCTCACTGTGTTGAAATGGAAGGACCAACGAGATGTTCTGGTTATGTCAACATGTCATGATCATGGGATGCAAATGTCTACTGGATTCAGACCAATATTGAAACCGAATATAGTGTTGGAGTACAATCGTGGCAAAAAGGGAATTGACATAGCTGATCAGCTCGCGAGTTACAATTCACCTGTGCGCAAAACTTGTTTTTGGTATAAAAAAATAGCTGGTGATCTGATGTCGATTTGTGTGATAAACGCAATATTGATAAACAACGACCTGCACCATCGGAATAAATTGACTGTGCTACGAGGTCACGAATTAATAATTAAACTTCTCCTGAAATTTCAAGTCCCTGTTCCTTCTGGCTCTGTAAGCAGTCCGCACACACCACGTTCAAGATCCAGCCTAAACGAGCCGCCTTCTAGGCTCAGCCACTCCCTCACAAAAATCCCGAGGCGCGACCCAAAAAAAATACAGAGAAAACGTTGCACTGGCTGCTACAAAATGTTGGTAGAAGAAGGCCAAATACCAGTTGAAGCAGCCCGTAAGTCTAAAAAACGGACATGGAGTGCTTGAAGTGCCGAAAAGCTTTTTGCCTCAATTGTTATAACCTTGTTCATTAAATAATACTAAGAATAAATAAATAATATATAATGCATTTTTATTTTATATTTACCCATAATACTTTCACTTTTGATGGTAGGATACTGGCAACCCTAAATGAAAAGTCCACCGGTTTTCTTGTCAATTTAAATTTTAGTTTATTGGCTACACGTGTATGCGGATAAAAGTGGATAAACTCATACGTGTACATTTTTACGAGCCTTTAAACTTGCAAGGGCTCTTGCCCCATATGTGTGTCATGCACGTACGATCAGAACTTCAATATGCACCACCGATGGGTCATACACAGGGAACGTGATATGGATGAATCCAGTATTTTCTCTTGCGTTGACGTCTTCTATTTCTATAAAACAGAAAAACTGCGAGACCTTCATCGTCACTGGAGTTGCTGGACATAACGTCCGTCCACTAAAAACGAGTTTGCACAAATGATTAATTTAGTCATTTTTTATTAGCATAATATGCGAGCGTCGGGCGAGCAAGTATCCAAGTAGTATTCTACTCGAGTATCCAAGACTAGAGTCGCGCGCGCGTATCGTAATGGGAGAAGGGCTTAACATCAAGTCTTTTAAAGATTTTTGTGAGTATATTTCTGCCTTTCGACCAGCGACGTGTTCGTTTCCGTTTACGTTTAGCCACAAGAAACAACACTACAGCTGCAGCTAAATCTTGTTCGGACATGTTGCTTCGCACGGTGCACACAGAATCAATACTATTCTCCGTCTGAACACGAAAACATTGTGCAGTTCGTATTATTGTGCAATATAATTGCTCGTTTGGATTCAGAGCGCCTTTCAATCTTATTGTACAATAATAGTATTGTACAAAATTATTGTAGGTCTAGAGGCCGCCTAAGTGAGACAAATTAATCAGGTTTCAACACGTTTTGACGTGTTTGTTTACATACATTTCTCGTCGTCTTTCGCGCATGCTTTGATTGTCAGTACTATCTCATGATTTTATGTTGCTATGTATTGTTCTTTGGACACTGAAGATGAAGAAGAAGAAGACTGTGAAGAGACTCCAGTAAAAATTTCAAAGCGTGAGGCAATGGAAGCTTTAGAAACTTTACACAAGTATTTCGAAATGTCAAATATTGATAATTCTAATATTTTTGATCAAATTTATTCTATCGAGAAACAGGTTTCAGCAACTAGCAATCAAATACAAACAAACATAATCGATTACTTTAAGTCATAAACTTTACCGTTTTTTTTTCGACGCAATACATTATGTATGTATTAAGGCTCCTCTACACGTCGGCGGACGCATCTGCAGACGTCATCTGCCGATGCGTCCGCCGACGTGTAGACGGGGTAATTTGCGCGTCTGTTGTAGGTATTTAACGTCCGCAGATGCGTCTGCCACTTATCCGTTTGTTGTCGGTTTTTGTGGCACGGGTCAAAGGGTTTTGGCGCGAACGTCCGGCGTCCTGTCCACACGTCTTACGACGCATCAGTTTGCTCGGAGTTGCGATTGAATGTGCACGCGTACTTGTGCTTTAATTTACTTTGCGCAGCATTCGTGAAAACTTATGAAATGGCTAACAATATGAGCACTGAGGAAACTTTTAAGTTCATTGAGCTATATCAAGCTGAAAACTGTTTATGGAACCTTAAAAATAAATACCACAAAAATAAAAATGTTGTAGGTACCTAAACTATTATTATAATTTTAATAATCTATGTATGTATAGTCAAGGAAATGTATTCGTGTACCTTTTTGACTATTATAATCTTATTGTCATTGCGACGAGAGTGAAAAAGGTACCTACGCGAATACAATACATTTCCTTGACCGTACCTATTTCAATTAATTCATTCTATTGAGGCTACTGTAAAAGTAATTGGACATTTAACAGTAGTCTAGGTAAGTATTTTCTTATTTCAATTGAAATAAGAAAACTTAAACAGTTGATGATTTTATTTATTTTTCAGGTTAATGATTCGTGGAAACGTATCGCTGACGCGATGGGTGTGCCAATACACGAACTAAAAAAGAAAAAAGAAAATCTACTAGCTACATTCAGAGCAAATTAAAAAAAAAGAAAGGCTTCTATTACGTCTGGGGCTGGAGCTGAAGATGTCTACCGTCCCATCTGGATATTTTTCGACGTAATGGCGGCATTTTTGATGGATGTGTATGAATCGCCAAGCATCATGAATTCGGAGGATAAAGTAAGTAAAACGAATACCAAATTTCTATTATCTTATTTATTTCAGAATACTTAACAAACTACTTAATCTTATAACTGTTGATTGTTGTTCTCTTGAATATATTTCATAAATTTTAATCTTGTATCAACTGCGCTTATGCGCTCTTCGAGCTACAGGTTGCAATGGATCAAATGTTCCCGTGTAATTTTGTCTCCAAGATCCTGGTTGTGTTAATTCTCCATTGACATACTTATCTACTGAATTCGGGAGAGTGTACATATGTCGAGAAGTTCGACTTTTTCTTAAGAAATTGTGCAACAAGACACATGTCATTGTAATTGAAGATGATTTTTCGATATTTAGTGGTATAGGCTTCTTAAAAATTCTAAATACGCTGGACATTATTCCAAAAGTATTTTCGACTGCTACTCGTGAACTAGATAGTTTTTGATTGAATAATCTCTGTGGAGTTGCAACAGCATGATGCCCAGGAAATGGCTTCATAATATGTGTACTCAACGCAAATGCAGCATCAGCTAAAAATACATATGGTAATTCAGTGTTACTATTAGGTAAGCGACTAGGAGGTGGCAAGTTGATTTCATTTGTGTAAATTTTTTGTCTTAATACACTTTGATTATAGACTCCACCGTCGCTAATCCGTCCTTGGCAACCTATATCGGCAAACATAAAACAGTAGTCACTATCAAGTAGCGCTAAGAGTACAATGCTGAAATGTCCTTTATAATTGAAGTACTCCGTCCCGGTATGAGGTGGCGGTAGAATCATTACATGTTTCCCATCCAAAGCGCCGATACAATGAGGAAAATTAAATCCTCTTGCCTTTGAAAGCCATTCATCCGTAGTTTTAGGCATCTAAAAATAAAGTTAAAGTAGTATCTATAGGTATTTTTCATTTTGAGCAAATTAATTTTAACCTTGCTAGTTAGCTCTTTACTGTAACTTCTTTACATTTTTTTAAATTGTATTTGTTTTTTCCCAGACACAAACTGATGAAGAGGCTAGCCCTTCCAAGATGCAGGCTAGTGACATCCCACCAAAACCTAAAATGGGCAACGACGACGACGCAGAAGTCCCTGCTACCCCTCAAAAGAACCCAAGCATTCAAGCACAAAAACGTCATGCTTTCAATCCACCTGAATTGCAGGAAGCCAGTAAAAAAATGAATACTGTTTTAACCACACTAAATAAGGCATTGACCAGTAAACAAAGCGCAAAAGAAGAAGATGAATGCGATTTATTTTGTAGAATGTTGGCAAAACAAATCAAGGAATATCCAAAAATTGAAAGGGAAGAAATAATGTACGAACTCCATGGTATTATGATGAACAGACGTCGTCGGTACAACAGCATGATGCAGGGCAGATCATACGCTGTTTCTTCTCCTCAAAACATCATACTGAGTCGTCCTAGCACTAGCAATAGTGTATATTTATCAACACCATCACCGAATTATGTAATTGACTCTGCCTATTCAATGGAATCGGTGCCACAAAATACGGTCAACCAACAATCCGAAGTTGTGAACATTATATCACAAGAAATTATTCTACCACAAACAAGTAGAGAAGTTTATGAAAACGAAAGTTTCGAAAATGTGATGGATAATAATAAAGTTACATTTTCAGATAATATTTAATTGTTCATTAGGTCTTAAAGTATTTTTTTTGTAAACAACAAACTTGTTGATTTTTCATTAACAATAAATAATTTGTATTAAAATAATGTAGTTTACCTTCACTAAATCCTTTAACACGGCATTGAGCGCCAAACATACTTCAGGAACAATAAGAGATATAATTTGGCTTGAAATTTTAAACAGGTAATGCAAGCTTCTGTAGCTGTCTCCAGTAGCTAAATATCTTAATGTTACTGCCAAGCGCACTTTCACTGGTATTGCATCCCTCCATTCGGTATCTTTTTTAAAAATCATTGGAGATTTTTTGTAGAAGGTATTCAAAATCGCTGCTAGACATTCGAACAAAATTATTGAATTCTCCAGATGGCTCCAAGTAAAGTTCTGCAAGCTGGTTTTCCATGCTATGCAAAAAAAATCTTGTTATTACGTGTGTAATGTGCAATTACGTAAATTTGATTTGAGTCTGGATAAAAATTCCGCTTACTTCGTTCTGTTTCTATGTATAGCCAGCATCCACCATCTTCTTTTCCATTTATTTTTAATAACTCTATTGCGATGCACATTTACGTAGTAGTTAACCCTAGACACCTAACCTTCGTCGAATCGATGAATACCCGTCGGAAATATAGCTATCTCTTTTTATCGAGAGCGCCGATCGTCGTGCCGTCGCTATTTAAATCAGTGCTCGCCGAGCTCTATCCGGAGGAGGCAGTGTCACTCAGGTAAGTTCGGTGTTTTTCGATTTATTGCAAAAATACTCGTCGTTTCGATGAATGGTTAGGGTTATCGTAAATAACGTTTTTGTTTCTTTGCAGTTTTTACAATGGGTTCTCGACATTTACTATCTGAGGAACAAATTACACATTTATTATTGGAAGAGGATGACGTCAGTGTACAGGAGGCATCATCTGAGGATGAAATCGAAGATAATGTGGAGGTTGCCGATGACGAAAGTGATGTTCAAGATGAGCCTTCTGATCACGAAAATAGTCCCCTGGATACTCAAGAACGTTCTTCATCTGCTGCACTGGAGCCCCAAACATCTGTTGTTACATCAAATGAGAGCTCAGGTAGTACTTCATGTATCATAATGGTGGCCATATACGCTACGAGAAATCGTTACGATCAGACTGTACAGTTCGAACGGTACCGATAAATCACTACGTGTATGTTATAAAACTGTGCAGTTTTGTCCGATTTTTTAGCACTGTGCAGTTGAACGGAACAATACAAAAATTTCAATTGATTTATCGGAATCGGACGAACTGTGCCGACTGATCGAAACGTGTATGCGCTCGTTCCGTTTTCGTGTTCAGTTTTGTCGTCGATCGACATTCGGGTAGACGTGCGCACGCGTCATGGCGTCTCAAACTAATCGCAAATGGCTTGAAGAATTTATTGAGTTATATCGCAGTGAACCTTGTCTTTGGAATATTAAAGGCAAAGATTATCACAATCGTGACTTAAAACGTTCAGCATATACTAAGCTGGTTGAAAAATTGAAAACAGTAGACCCTATGGCTGACAAAGATGCTGTTGTAAAAAAAATAAACAACATTCGCTCTACTTACAAAAAAGAGCGTAAGAAGATCGCTGATTCAAAAAAATCAGGAGCAGGAACCCAAGAAGTGTATAAACCAAAACTATGGTATTATTCTATGTTGCTGTTTTTGGATGACCAAGAAGAACCAAGGCGTTCACGCTCTAATATGGACGACGAATCAACAGACAACGATGTAAGTCATCTTACTCTATAGTTATTTATATTATTACATGAATAAATAATAAATAAAAGTAAATAACTTTTTTATCAAATCGTTTATTCTCAAACAGTTAACGTATAAAATTATTTTGCCACGGAACGCTGCCTTCATTTGCAAAATATTCCATGTACTCTTCTCTGACTTTTTTTGCGGCAATCGAAGTATTACCAAGATTTCCTCGTTGCAAATTAACTATCGCTGAATTCATTGTATCATATCCTTGGGTTATTGACCCGTCATCAACATTTTCTACGTCGAAGCATTCTTGTTGACAGTAAGAACTTTCTGAAGTCTTCATTAATTAATTATGTAAAGCACAACTGGCCATCACGACAGACTCTATTCTTTTTGGATCAATACTAATTTTTGTGTGAAAAATTCTAAATCGAGATGCCAAGATCCCAAACGCATTTTCGACAATGCGCCTTGCTCGTGATACGCGGTAATTTAGAATTCTGGTTTTATTTGTGGTCAAGTCTGCTTGTCGAAATGGCTTGATTAAATCTGTTCTAAGTGGAAACGCATCGTCAGCCACAAACACATAAGGCAACTTTCTAGTGCTATTTGCGACAACTGTGTCGGTTGGAATACACAACTGATTATTATCAAATTTTTCAAAAAACTTTGTGTTTGTGAGTACGCCACCATCTGAAATTCTTCCATTTGTTCCAAAATCACATAAAAGAAATCGATAATTTCCATCAACGATTGCCAATAACACCATGCTATGATGGTTTTTATAATTGAAATACTCTGAGCCACATCCATTAGGAAGAAAAATTGCTATATGCTTTCCATCCATCGCGCCTAGACAGTGCGGAAAGTTTCATCTCTTTTCGAACACTTTGGCCACATCCTTCCATTCTTCTTCCGAGCGTGGAAACTGTAAAAATGTTTTTAATTAATATTAATTGTTTCAGGAAATTGAAAGTGAAGCATCTCCAGCCGCCCAGTCAACTCCACAGTCACCTCCAGCCGCCCAGTCAACTCCACAGTCACCTCCAGCCGCCCAGTCAACTCCACAGTCACCTCCAGCCACGCAGTCAACTCAACAGTCACCTCCAGCTACACAAACAACTTCACAGTCAACTCCCGATACTCGTTCAATTACAAACACATTGTTTAATAAGAGTCGGCCAAAAAGAAATGCAAATGAAAACCTAACTACTCAAGTTTTACAGTCTGTTCAAAACCATTTTAAAAGGCCTGCAATTACTAATGATCGATTTGATATTTATGGAGCAAACGTCGCAGCTAAGCTGAGAGACCTCACAAAACATCAACGTATTTTGGCCGAAAAAATAATTAACGAAACATTATTTCTGGCAGAGATGGAAAATTTGACTATTTCACACCAAGTGATGGATTCAACCAGTGTGCGTTTTAATAATTATGGTTACAACGTTCCCAGCCCCGTTGCACATACTCCCAGCCCTTTAGGAAACAATCCTAGCCAAGTACCTTATCAGAATTCAAATTATGATTTCCAAACACATCCAGGCTCCCAGACAATTCTCCAAACCCCAATAATGCAAACTTCTCAACAAGATCAGTCCCAACAAGTGCAAAATTCAGCGGCTACTTTTTTGTCTAATTTTACTTAATGTATTATCCACCATCATTATAAGTACAAATTAATAAACATTACATTCTAAGTAATTAGTAGTTTTTTATTTCTTACCTTAAAATAGTCCTTGCGGAGAACCTTATATATTGCTTCACAGGTTTCCGGTATTATGCGCCCCAAGGCTTGAGATGAAATGATGCTAGAGAATTTTAAATCTTCATAATTTCTTCCTGTTGATAAAAACCTCAAAGTAGCTACAAGCCTGTCGTGGGGTGGAATAGCATTTCTCATAATAGTGTCTTGCTTCTCGATAATTGGTGCTACCAAATTCAGTAGATGTAAGTACGTATCGTGATCCATTCTTAAAAAATTATGCCAGTCTTTTGGAAAAAGCTTTAATTCCGCCAACAAATTGACATGAGAATAAACTCTTCTTTTCATTAGCCATTCTTTACACCAGATGCTACGATTTTTCCGCTTCACTTTTTGTTTCTTCAGGGCGAATATTAATCCAATAATTGCTAAACCGTCGTCCGTCGAAGCCATCACTGACACGTGTGCGTCGGCGCCGCTTATTGTACCGTCTGATCGCAACGATTTCTCGTAGCGTGTATAGCTTGTATGCCAGCTACGATAAACTGCACCGTTCGAACTGTACAGTCTGATCGTAACGATTTCTCGTAGCGTATATGGCCACCATAACTCTCTCACAAAGCAACATTCGGAGTCGTAGCCGCCATGTTTGGGCGACCAGTAAAGGACGTACTTCTAACAGAACTGGCGCAATAAACATTGTTCGTGTAGCTCGAGGACCTACTCGTGAAGTTAGGCAAATATTGGATCCACTTTTATTATTTGAAAAATTTATTACTGACCAAATTGTGGACGAAATTTTAAAGTGGACTAACTCCGAGATTGCGGTAAAGAGACAAAGCTATGAGCAGATAACCACAACTCAAAGTGACACCTGCAAAGAAGAGGTTAGAGCTCTTTTAGGCATTTTGATATTGACGGCAGCTCTCAAAGATAATCATCTAACCCTTGACGAATTGTTCAACACAGAGTTTTCTGGCACCCGCTATGTCTCATGCATGAGCAAAGAAAGATGCGACTTCCTTCTGCGGTGTCTGCGTTTTGATGACAAGACGTTTCGGTTGCAAAGACAACGGGATGATCCTTTTACACCCATCCGAGATATTTGGGAAATGCTTATAACTCAGTGTCGGCAAAACTATTCACCAGGAACGAATGTCACGATTGACGAGCAGTTATTGGCTTTTCGAGGGAGATGTAAATTTCGAATGTATATTCCAAATAAACCTGCAAAATATGGCATCAAGTTAGAAATGATGTGTGATAGTGGCACAAGGTATATGATAGATAGTATGCCATATCTCGGAAAAGGAACAGATACAGGAGGCTTGCCGTTAGGTGAGTATTTTGTCAAAGAACTTACACGCAGTATACATGGGACAAACAGAAACGTCACTATGGATAATTGGTTTACGTCGATACCCCTAGCAAAGCAGTTACTTCAGCAGCCATATAAATTGACGATTGTAGGGACATTGCGAGCAAATAAAAAGGAAATCCAAGAAGAAATTAAAAATAATCGTTCCAGAACCGTTGATACATCTATTTTTTGCTATGATGGACCCATTACACTTCTTTCCTACAAACCTAAACCATCAAAAATGGTGTACCTTCTTTCTTCTTGCGATGAGGAGGGCTCTGTCAATCCCGAAACAAAGAAGCCACGTATGATCGAATTCTACAATAGCACAAAAGGTGGAGTAGACACATTTGATCAAATGTGCTCGGTAATGTCTTGCAGCAGGAAAACTAATCGTTGGCCAATGTGTGTATTTTACGGCATGCTAAATATAGCATGTATCAATAGCTATATTATATATTGCCAAAATGCATCTGTGATGGGGCAAAAACTGATGATTCGACGTAGTTTTATGAAGAAGTTGCATTCGCAGCTTGTAGAACCGTGGCTCAAAATCCGATTAGAAATCCGTACCATGCCGACACACGTCAAGACCAAGATAAAAGACATATTAGGTGTAACAAGCGATGACGGTCAAGGTCAAAGTCAAGGTCAGTCATCATCAACAACATCATCCAGCATTGACCTTCAGCCAGAAACACCAAATAAAAAAAAAAGAAAAGTCTGTGGTCTTTGTTCCTATAAAAAAAGGCGCATGACAAAGACTTATTGTTCTAAATGCAACACTGCAATTTGTGGTGAACATAAAGTTGATTTTTGTAAAGTATGTGCTTCCGAAAATTAGTTTTTATTTTTTCTTATAAAAAAGAAGACTATTATAATTATGTTTCGCCAAAAAAGAATAGGCTATTTTTGTTGTTTTTTTTTTTTTTTTTTTATAAGTGATCTCATGTGACCTAGTTTCATAAGTGCCTTACCAAAAATTGTCCCTGAATAAATATATTGATCTCAAAACACTACTAATTGTTTTATTTACTAAAATAATACCTTATTAAACTATGTATGTATTAAACGTAACAAAATAATGTATCTACAGTAGAATCCGTTTATTATGACTCCGCCTTTATTGACCAACCGGTTATTATGACGTAATTGCACTACGCAGTTTGGTTTTCATATAAAATTCTTGAGAAAAAAGTCGGATATAATGACTCCCCTTACAGTGACATATCGCTTATTATGACCCATTTTTAATAAATTATGTCCGGTTATAATGACCGACATGATTCTTTACACCTTCGGTAAT
Source organism: Falcaria lacertinaria (assembly GCA_951449985.1). Lineage (NCBI taxonomy): Eukaryota > Metazoa > Arthropoda > Insecta > Lepidoptera > Drepanidae > Falcaria > Falcaria lacertinaria. The sequence continues at coordinate 7,139,795 of OX602129.1, forward strand.
GTTCGTTGATACCCGACGACGTTCGGCACGTGGCTCGTTTTTGTTTTGAATGTCAGTGAGTAATTGACGGTTGAAGGTCACGCATTGTTTTTCGTTTGTTACTGTAAAAAAATGTCATCTCAACGACGTAAAGCATTTACAATTGAGGAGAAAGGTGCAATAATATGCAGATTAGAAAATGGAGAATCTAACTCGTGTCTCGCAAAGGAATTTGGCGTGGGTCATTCGACAATCTCAATGATTTTTAAAAACAAGAACCGCATTAAGCAATCGTTTAATGCAAATGTTTTGAAACCGAAGAGGCTTCGAAAATCACGACAAGAAAATGTTGATCAAGCATTAATTCAGTGGTTTAAAAACATGAGAAACAAAGGAATACCTATCAGCGGTCCTATGCTACAGGAAAAGGCAAATGGTTTTGCTGCGCGTTTTGGTGTTCTCGACTTCAATTGTTCTGCAAGCTGGATCAGTCGTTTTAAAGTTCGACATAACATTGTGGCGGGAAAAATTGTCGGTGAATCTTCGTCTGTCGATCAAAATTCAACAACAAACTGGTTGATATCTGTGTGGCCGAATTTACGAAGACAATTTTCTGATGATGAGATATTTAATGCTGATGAAACTGGACTTTTTTACAAATTAATGCCGGATAAAACTTTAAAATTTAAAGGTGAAAATTGTAGTGGAGGTAAGTTGTCAAAAGATAGAATAACTGTCATGGTAGCAGCGAATATGAGTGGCACAGAGAAGAAGAAATTGCTCATTATTGGAAAGTCACAAAAACCAAGATGTTTTAAAGGTATCAAATCATTACCTGTCGATTATGCTAACAATCGTAAAGCTTGGATAACGTCAGAACTTTTCGAAAAATGGCTTCGTGATTGGGATCGTGATTTGGTGAAGAAGAAGAAAAAGATTCTATTGCTGGTTGATAATTGCCCGGCGCATCCAAATGTTACTGATTTAAAGTCTATAACACTTGCTTTCCTTCCACCGAATACAACATCAGTACTACAGCCAATGGATCAGGGAATAATACGATCACTCAAAACGAATTTTAGGAAGAACCTTGTGCTCAAAATGATTAATTGTCTTGATGCTAATGAAAACAACTCTTCTACAAAAGTAACGGTGCTAGATGCAATTCTGATGGTTAATGATGCTTGGAATAAAATGTCACAAATTACCATTCATAACTGTTTCAAACACGCAGGATTCATTGAAAGCCACAACGGTTTACCTATTCAAATATCAGAACATGAATTCGATGAAGAAGATGACATTCCTTTATCTTTGTGGTCACGAAACCTAAATTCAGATTCTTTAGCAGCACCGGAAATGTGGGAAGATTATGTTGACATCGATAGCGGTCTCCTCACATGCGAAGAACCCACCGATGAAAATATCGTACAGAACATTAGTGCTAAGGAACAACTCGAAAGTGAAGGGGAAGAGGAAGTTGAGGAAGCACCATTACCTACCGCAGAAGAGGCATTAATAGCTGCAGAATTATTATCACGATTTGTTCACAGCAATATTGAAAATGATAATTTGACCATAGCTATGTCTTCTATACACAATAGTATTAGAGACTGTTTTTACAACAAAATGAAAAAACAAAAGCAGACAAAAATTACAGATTACTTACAGTAAAAAATACACTTGTATGTGTTATTATAATAATGTGCTGATTACGTGCAATTTTGATTTTGATTTAATATGTACGTATACATATATGTAATTACTATGTTTCTGTATTAAAATACTTAAGTACATATGTACATATTTACATAAAAAAGGTTTTTCATTTCACATAACGCTTTGTACGACGTCCGCTTATTATGACGTGTTTGTCAATTCCTTTCGATGTCAATATAAACGGACTCTACTGTATATATATAATTTTGAACTAGCAAAAATAGTCGTCGATTCGATGAATGGTTAGGTATAAAGGGGTACGTTCGAACGTTAGGTGTCTAGGGTTAAAAGAATTAAATAAATAAATAGCTGCGGCAGCTATGATCTCAATATCCATATTTAAACGTTGTGTCTCTGTCGAGAATGAACTTATACTGATCAAGCAACAGACGTGTGGACGACTCGAGGTGATCCATCTGCGGATGCATCTGTCAGCGTCCGCGGACGTATCTGTAGACGTGTAGAGCAGGCTTTACAGGATGGCGCAATAGAACGTGCATATTGCATCATCTTTTTTCGCGGGGTAGAAAGTGCGCGGGCGGGGGGAGCCTGCATCGTTGGGTAGGCGGGTCATGGAGTTTTAGTCACTATGAGTCACTTCGACGGGAAGCGTCGCGCATTTTGCGTGCGCGCATTTTACGAGAACTCGTTCATACATCGTTACTAGGCGTTTATATTGTTCTGAATATGGACTACGGCAAATTAGTGAAGCTCCGAGTGCTAATTTAATTAAAATATGGGTACAGCGTTTTGAAGAGACTGGTTCAACGTTTAGGGCCCCCGCAGACTGCAGACTTTTTATCGGCCGATAGTTTGGTCGGTTTCTTAATCAGTATGGAGAGGAATGCATATGCGCACACTACAGCGATTCAGTATCGGCCGATAAAAAAGTTTGATGGGCTACTCGATTGCATTCAAACTAATCTGTCGGCCAACTGTCGGCCGACTGTTTAATCAGTATTGGCGCATATACGCCTGCGCATACATGACGATTGTTTAGTCGGCCGATAGTTCAGTTCGCTCTGTGATTTGGCGTCGTGTGCTTCTATTCAATATGGCTTCGCCCAAATCACAATTGTTGATTATAGAAAGTTCCGTCGAAAACTTAATTGAAGAAGTCGAGAAAAGACCTGCGCTTTAAAAAAAAGTTTAAAGGAGTACTCCGACGCGAATATGAAGAAAAAACTGTGGGAGGAAGTTTGCGAAGCAGTTGTTGTTGATTGGAATTCGCTTAGCGCTGAGGAGAAAACAAACAAAGGTAGGAATGTAAAAATAAAAATATTAGAGTATTTATGTGAATTTTTATTTATTTATTTATTTATCTATTTACAATTATTACACTTTGTTATATTGACACGGAATCGCGCCTCCGGGAGAAATAAAGTATGACGACATGTACTGTCGCACGTTATTCATATTATTTCTTCCTCGGTTGTCTTCATTTATAGTAAAGTTATTCATGGGACAATTGTAGAGAGTTTCTGTGAAATTTATTCCATCTTTGATTCTTACATAATTATGCAGGACACAGCAAGCTTTAATTATTTTGACACAAAAATTGATATTGACATCCATTGGTCGGTGAAATATACGCCATTTGTTAGCAAGAATCCCAAAAGTACACTCAACCATTCGTCGAGCTCTTGTATGTCTATAGTTGAAAATTCGTTTGGTGTAGTTTAAATTTCTTTTTGCATAAGGACGTAGTATATGATTGCCAAGTCCAAACGCTTCATCCCCTACGACAGAGAATGGAATAACATCTCCGACATTATCATTAGGCAATTGCCTTCCGGAGGGAATATTTAATCGGTTTTGGGACAGCCGTTTACCCATTTCTGATGATTTAAATATTTCCGAATCACTAGCTGTTCCATAAGAACCAACGTCTATATATACAAATTTATAATCTGCGTCTGTCCAAGCCATTAACACGCACGAAAAAAACTTTTTGTAGTTAAAATATGATGAACCGGAATGTTCTGGCTGTATCATCCGTATATGTTTGCCATCAATTGCTCCAATGATGTTTGGAAAGTTTGTGCGACTATAGAATTCGTCTGCGATTTTAATCCAGTCGCCTTCTTCTTTGGTTGACATATACAATGGTTGAAGTATATTCCATATTTGCTCACATGTAGTTTTAGTAATATTTCGTATTGTAGAAGCTCCCATCAGATAATCAAAAGATAATGTATTGAAACTAGCTCCTGTAGCCAGATATCTGTAAAAAAATAAAAATTAATTATATTTCAATATCTGTAAAAAATTAAAAATTAATTATATTTCAATATCTGTAAAAAATTAAAAATTAATTAAATTTCAATATTTTTCAGGTCGTGATGTGCAAAAAAAATGGGCTAATGTAAGGACTTGCTTTCGTCGCGAATTAAACGCTCAAAAGAACACTAAGTCGGGGCAAGCTGCGAATAAAAGGCGTAAATATGTCTACTTTGAACAGTTATTATTTTTACTTCCATGCATGGAAAACCGACTTACTGAAGGTAACCTGGAAGAGGAAAATATTCTATCAAATGATGAGGATGATGATCAAGCTGGTTCATCCACTCCCACCCCTATTCGTCAGCGGAAAAAGAGACCTAATGTACCGAAGCAGACGGACGTGGATGAAGCATTATTAAAGGCATTAAATGAGCCTAATACTGATGAAGATGTGAACTTCGCTTTGTCACTGGTCCCTTCACTCCAAAGTTTAACCGCAGAAGAAAAACTTGATGCTAAAATAAGTATTCTTAACGTTTTTAAACAGATAAGATCAGCTAGGTGCGTTCAGTCTCCGCCAACATGTACGTACAACAGAGTTCAGCAAGCCTTGTACTCTTTTCCAATTTCGCAACCGACAACCATTCGAAACATTTCATCACCTGGCAACTCCAACGATACAGCCCAGTCTCATTATTCAAATTTTTCAGATGAATCGCAAATATATGACTTGTAAATATTTTCCGAATTTTGTAATATTAATTCTAATAAAAATAGTTGAAAAGTATTTGTGGTTTATCTTACCTTATCGTAACGCTCAATCTCTCCTCCACAGGTATAGAAAGTCTTAAATTTGTATCCTCCTTCGCTATTGCTGGTCCAATTAGCTTGACAAGTTCATTGAAGCTGGTAATGCTCATTCGATAATAGGCGAAAAATTTTTTCGGGTAATCAAGTAATTTGGAATGCATAGTGTAAAATTTTCCACTAAATAATCTGTCACTGAGAATGGGATGCACCCAATGCTCTCGCAATCTCTTCTTGATTATCCTCCTCCGGAGTATGATGAGAGCAATAATTTTTCTGGACAACATTTTCATATTGTGTTACCGCTTCAACAGTCCGTGACAAACTAGTTCGAGAATAGTCGGCCGACTGTTGGATAGTGTGCGCCCTGTTCACCAACCAAACTGTTTAGTTGGCTCGGTGTGCGCACTTTCAGCCCAACCCGACTAAACTATCGGCCGATCAAAAGTCTGTAGTGTGCGCCTACCCTTAAACCACAAGCAAAAGGTCGTCCAAGAACATCTAGGACCGACGACAATATTGAGAGAGTTATGCAGTCTGTACGAGGAGGTCCACAAATGTCTACTCGCAAGAGATCGTCTGTCTTACACTTATCGCGACGAAGTTTGCAACGAATTTTAAACTTGGATCTTAAACTGCATCCTTACAAGCTGCAGTTAACACAAGAATTGAAAGAGTCTAACTTCGGAGCAAGGCTCGCATTTGCTAATGAAATGCTTAATCGATTTTCCAATTTTGACAATATCCTTTTCTCAGATGAGTCCCGCTTCCATATCAATGGGTTCGTAAACCGTCAAAATTGTCGTTACTGGAACAGTGAGAATCCCAAACTCAAGCACCAGAAACCACTGCATAGTCCTAAAGTGACAGTATGGGCAGCAATCTCTGGTAGAGGAATAATTGGACCGTTTTTCTTTGAAAATGCGCGGGGGCAAAACATCACTGTTAATACCGAACGCTATGTTGCGATGTTGGAAGGTTTTTTGATTCCAGAGCTTGAAAATTCAAGAATAGTGAATTCTAGGACTTGGTTTCAACAAGACGGAGCTACCTGTCACACATCAAATGACTCCATGGCGGTTGTGAAACAGATGTTCCCTGGCAGACTGATTTCGAAAAGAGGTGGTGATATCCCATGGCCCCCACGTAGTCCAGACGTGACGCCTCCTGACTTTTTTTTGTGGGGATACCTCAAGAACAAAGTCTACAGCAATAATCCGAAAAACATCGATCAGCTCAAGAAGAATATCCGTGGTGAAATGGCAGCAATTACACCAGCTTTACTGAAGAAAGTTTTCAATAACTTCCGTTTGCGATTAGAGGAGTGTCGTCGTAGAGAGGGTCATCATTTAGACGATGTTATTTTTAAAAAATAAACTTCAGTTATTTCTTAATAAAACCTCAGTTTTATTTTAACTATACCTTTTGTATTTATTTTTTTATCAATATTTTAAATATGCACGTTGGTATCGCCAAACAATCACATATTTGAATTTCGCGCGCTTTTAATGCGCCTCCTGCATACGTGCAACTTGTGTTACTTTGAAATCTGTTAGGTTGGCAGCCAGTACAACACCCATATCCTATGTCCCTTTCCCTCCCCGCACGCCTACAATCTTCTATCGCGCGCGCGACACGAGCGCGCCCTGATTGGTTGATTTAAACGCGGCCGCCGAGCGCCGGCCATGATAGAAGCGAGTTCGAGAAAACAGCCGACACGCGCTTGGTCTTGTCGCGATAAAATATTGGATTTGAGGACTTGTTCCGTCTTTTGGTGCCTCTCGAATCGTCGTGTGCTTACTTGGTGAAGGAGCTGAGGTGGCCACCTATTTCAGACTTTTTTTACGAACATTTGGTGCTGTTTAGTGGTGTAGCGGCAAGCCCCTACTGGATTTGTTCTGGTCCGCTCCATCCGTGGACGCTGGACCCTAGACCCTGGACCTCGTGCACCGGGAACTACGCAAGAATCATCAAGGTAGGCGTGCGTTTTCCATCTGACACTGACTGCCAACGTAGATTGTCTAGCATAACCTCTTTAGATACAGTCCACTTTCACTGGTGGCTGTTCCTCCATACCTTCACCCCAGGTCGTATAGAAACCTTCGTTTCTCCGTACTTAGCATCAGGTTTACCAATTCCTGACTCTCGAACATCCCGCGATAACATTTGGTTCCTTCGAACCTGGATAGGTACTTTAACCTACCAGCATCTAGTTAGGTATTTTAATTTCCCTAACTTAAAATAAAAAACCGCTTATTTTAGGCTAAATTCGTTTAGTTCTATATGTAGGATACCTAGGTTTAAATACTAATACGTAGGTATCCATTTACTACCGCCCTTATAGGTATTGCCTAAAGCTGATTCAATCGACTTATTCGACCCGCCGGTTTAGGTTATTATCTATAAGTGAAATAAATCCTATTCGTAGGTTTTAAGAATTTATTAAGTAATAAGCTACTATAAAGAAACGTTGTTTGGTACTTGCATTCATGCTTTAAAATATTTAGTTCTTTTGCTAGCTTAAAACATAATATCTAACCGCTAACTTATTCTATAATAACTATAAATTATAGCAGCAGTGTGGGTAACTACCTAACCTTTTCGTTTGTTTACAACGAGCGGCATACCCACTCGTCGCTAGATAGCTATACGTAGGTACGTAGGTACGTACGGGCATCGAGAGGGCTCGCCGCACGCGCCTCGCCGCTCAGTACAGTAGGCATATAGGTACATACTCATACGGCCCATACCCACTTGTTGTATACAAGGATATTTTCGCGTGTCGCTGTGACTAAACAAAAAGAAAGTAGCGATAGCGATAGCAAATACTTTAACATGGATTACGAGTCTGATTTGGTAATTGTAACGGTTTCGCTACTTCTATGCAGTTGTCACTGCGAAGATCTCGTTGCATGCCGAACCGCGGCCGACCAATCGCAAGGCGACTTTTAAACGGCTTGAGAGGCGAGGCAAGCGGTGACGCGAGGTTAACTTTCACGCTGCGCTCCACTACCACTGAGAGCGCACGTATTAAGCTGTTATTTCAATATTTTCTAGAAAACGCATAATTCTTATTTTATATCTCATTTTACCGTTCCTTTAAATAGATAAAAACTTGTGAAGTGTATAAAACCCCAATTGGGTGAGTGTTGTATCTTATTATGTGTATATTGATAATTTCTATCTTTCGGTGAGTACATTCGAATATCTAACGGTTAAAATGACTCTGCCAAATTATGTTTTGATTTTGTGTGCGCCTGTTTTTGGTATTTATTTCTTTCCTTCACTTAGGTGTAGTGTTTGGTGAAAATTATAGCATGTTTAAACTTTCATTGTAAATAAACTCATTATTTCCTAATAATTATTCTGTACATGTACCTACTATAATTTCTGCAACCGTAATTTTCTATTGCCTTCGCCTATTTCTTAATTAATAATCGCTCTGCAGTATTATGCAACTTGCATCGCGAGAACCTAATTCCCGGAACTCAAAAACTGGGGCAGTTTTCATAATTATATTTTTTATATCTGTTTTAATCGCGGAATGACTTCTTACCATCTTCTGTATGCTTTATTGTTATTAATACCTATACGAAAAGATTGTACGTAAAATAATACCGGTGTAGGTGCCGGTATTTTTTTCCAATCAATTAATTTTATTAAAAATGTAGGTAGTGTACCATAATATTCTATCATGCCTTGCATTATGTTGAGCATCTCATTACTGCATACTTACGTAATCATCGCTTTGCTTTTGTTATTTATTCTTTTAGATAAAACTATGCATTACGGATGTTGAACGTTCTAGATATCACTATATTTACCTACCATACTGTTTCCGCTGTATGACTGCCTCATCATTGATCACTGTACTTTGCATAACTACCATTGCGCTTTGGCTTGGAGACCGGATGTGGCAGTCAGACAGGGACAATGCACAGTACCTAAGACGACTGGTTGTGCGGATTCCAGGGTTCTTACCTCCGGCTCTGCTGCCGACGTTGCTGCGGCGGTGTGTACCTATCTACCTACCTTGACGCCCGTGCCGCGGACGTATACTTGTACTCCCGGAATGCTGCCGACACCGAGTTGTTGCTGGACTGCGCCGGCTACCATTCCCTCCTGCTAAGGCCAGTGGTCATTTACATAGTTGCGTAACGCCGTTCAGACCGCGAGTGGAACCCATGACCCTGAGACTACTCAATATACTTCTATTGTTAACCTTTTAGTTGTCGACTTTTTTTACCTGCCTTAGTTCACCTCTAATCTGTAAGAGCTAGGTAGGCTTCACAGCAAGAAGTGCTACAGTTGGAAGCGCGACGTAATATTCTTTTTGAATTAGTTCAAAGCATATACGAAAGTGCCCTTAAAGCTCACATGAGCTCAGAGCTCAAAGAGAAATTTCTCTGTTCCGTCGCGACTATCGATGAAGTTCGCACAGAGTTTAAAAATTTAGTTAATGAGTATAATCAAACATTACTTAAAAACGAAGTTGGCGCGAAACCTAATTACCAGCCAATTATCGCTTTTGAAGACATGTTTTGCCGCATTAAGCGCGTAGTTGTACTACGCGCTTAATGCGAACCACCCCCACCTTCGAGGGCAGAACTTGGTCCAGGTCCAGTCATGTCTAAATTTCCCGCTTTACCTCCACTGGAGCTTATGTCATTTGATGGTGATATACGAAATTGGCCTCTATTTTATGCGAGTTTTAAGTCAAGAGTGCATAACAACCCATCACTGTCATATGACGACAAACTATATTATTTAATAGGCAAGTTGTCGCCTAGGGCCCAGGCTGTGTTCTCGGGAATAACGCCGTGCGCCGATAACTATCAGCTGATCGTTAGCTGTCTGGTTGATAGGTATGAGGACACACGGACGCTCGCGTCTACTTACTTAGACCAAATAAATAACTTTAAAATGGCTGGCCCCGCTTCTTCGTCCAACTTACAATTATTTATGGATAAGTTTGTCACGGCCGCGAATGCAATTAGGCATCTTAATCTGAATGATCTGGCGGATTACATGTTATTACACACCGCCTTAAAAAAGTTGGACGACGACACGGTCCTCGCGTTCGAAATGAAATATCGCGACGTAAAAATGCCGACGTTCGGTAATCTTTCTGATTTCATCAAAAGTCAGTATAGAGTGTATCAAAATACGCAGCCTAGCATTAGTGCAGGCCCGTCGTCGCGATCTTCCAGTAACACGCAACCGCCTAAACTTAAAGCGAAGCTGCCTAACGCTCAGAGTTACGTAGCCAGAGCGATACCTACTAAGTGTCTGTGTCAGAATATCGTGCACGAACATTTGTTTAAATGTCCCGCGTTTAGTACTATGACGCCAGTTTAACGTTTCAAATGCATTAAAGAAAAAAATGGATGTATTAATTGTTTAAGTTTGAAACATCGATGCCGTGATTGTGGTTCAAACTCAAAGTGTCGCAACTGCCAACAGAAACATCACACCTTATTGCATAGGGATAAAGTTCAAAATGAAACGGCGCCCGGCCCCGCGGTCGGCTCGCCGCCGCCACATACCGCGCAGCCCGCTATTGAGTCTCGCCCGCCGCCATTATCGAATGACGCAATATCGTCTTGTAACACGTCCATTGCTGCACATGTGAGTGACGTATCTGATAAGGTCACCATACAAAACGCGCAATGTATACAACGTACAACGATATTACTCTCAACCGCTCAAGTGTTAATCTACGATAGTAATGGAAAATCACAAATAATTAGATGTTTGTTAGATTCTGCATCTCAAAGTAATTTTATTACTCAGGATTGTTGCACACGTTTGGGTTTGAACTACAATAAAAAATCTCGCATGATTGTTCGCGGTATAGGCGGCGCAGAAAAATCTATTAAAGGCACGGCTGACTTCAAGATATATTCGCGATTTAACGAAAATACTAGTTTTGATGTATCGGGGCTCGTAGTAGACCGCATCACGGACAACCTTCCGTCGGTGCCCGTGGACGTGTCCATGTTGTCGCAAATATCGTCGCTCCCGATGGCCGATGACTCGTTCGCGTCGCCCGCTTCGGTGGATGTGCTACTCGGCGCATCTATATTTCCGCACCTGCTGCTACCTAACATGGTACATAGCAGTGTACTCGGCATACCGCCCGCTATACAGACAGTATTGGGATATATTATAATGGGTTCAGTTCCTGTCGTAGTACAGGCCCCATATAAATATAAAACTACAACAACTGCTTGTTGCGCTGTCGTCCATGAGTCGCCGTTGGACCAAATTCTAAAGAAGTTCTGGGAACTTGAGAAGGTTACCGCTCCGCCAGCTCATAGTCGTGAAGACTTAGAATGTGAACATCACTTTCGCACCACCACTACACGCGATGATAGTGGTAGGTACACGGTTGCGTTGCCTTTTAGCGATGACGTGTATAAGTTGGGTGATTCTCATACCGCCGCCCATCGCAGGTTTTTATGCCTCGAAAGAAAGCTGGAGGCATCTAGCGCGTTACGTACCGCCTTTGACGATATCATTCGCGAATACGTCAATAAGGGATATTTATCGGAGGTAACGACTGACGTAAATAGTGTCGGTTATTTTATACCGACCCTAGTAGTTATTCGTAGCGACAAAGATACTACGAAATTCCGCATGGTTTTAGATTCGAGCTGCAAAACGACCACAGGCATGTCTCTCAATGACGTCTTACACTCGGGCCCGAATCTACAGCGTGATCTTTATTGTATTCTCCTAAATTTTAGGTTATTCAAAATCGCCCTTACCGCAGACTGTCGTCAAATGTATTTGCAGATAGGAGTGCATGAATCCGATCGCCGTTTTCAACGGATCTTGTTCCGATTTCATCCGCAGGACCCCATGAGTACCTATGAGTTTAACCGAGTGTGCTTCGGCATGAAGTCAAGCCCGTTCCATGCACTGCGCGTAGTGCGTTAGCTTATCGAAGATGACGGTGATCAGTTCCCTATCGCGGCGTCCATAGCGTCTACCTCGACCTATATGGATGACGTCTGTTTCAGCGTTATGGCTGACGACTCCTCGACTAGTGACGAGACTGTGGCTATAGCTGCGAGCAAAGAGCTCATAAATCTTTTCAAACGCGGTCAGTTTGATCTTGTCAAGTGGACGTGCAATTCGGAAAGCGTATTGCGTGAAATCCCTGCTTCGCACCGAGCGTCCGCAGAGCTCGAAATAGATAAGGGTGTTCCTCAAAAGATCCTTGGTCTACATTGGAATAAATTAGGGGACTTCTTTTATTTCAAGGTCAGTGAACCTGATACAGCGTGCACCAAAAGGACCATACTGTCAACCGTAGCCGTAACGTCTGTGGGACAACGTGGGCTTAGTAGCTCCCACCATTTTGTACGCAAAGCTTCTTATTCAAGAGCTTTGGCTGATAAAGTGTGATTGGGATGAAACGCCTCCACGGCGTATTGTCGAGCTGTGGGAACAGTTTTGCGTTGAGCTTCCGAGACTTAACGAGATTCGTATACCGCGCCATCTTGGGGTAGTGCAGGGTTGCACCGCGATGCTTTTAGGTTTCGGAGACGCTAGCGAGCGTGCTTACGGTGGCGCCGTGTACCTTAGGGTCACTAATGGAGCTGAAGTGACAGTTCAGCTGGTCTGCTCAAAATCAAAGGTCGCACCGCTGAAAACTGCTTCTGTAGCGAGACTGGAGCTTTGCGCCGCAGTTCTGCTTTCGAATGCGTAAGGTGTCAGATAACTTCGAACCACGCTATAAAATTAATCAGGTCTATGCGTTCACCGACTCGAAAATAGTTCTTTGCTGGATTAATTCATCTCCTCACCGCTGGCAAACGTTCGTGGCCAATCGCGTCGTAAAGATAGTTGAGAACATACCCGCCGACTGCTTCCACCACGTGGCTGGAGTTGAGAACCCGGCTGACTGTTTATCACGTGGCCTCTCGCCCGCGAAGCTTATAGGCCATCCGCTGTGGTACCAGGGACCGCCATGGGTCTTGAATGATCCGACAGAGTGGCCCATAAAAGTACTCGATCGCGATGCCGTTGATGAGGATGAAATACCTGAACTGAGGCCACTAGCACATGCCGTCACTACGGATAGTGCCGAGTCTCCCCTTTACACACTCGCACAGCGGACCTCATCTTGGTCAAAACTATTGCGAATGACGGTTTACGTGTGCCGTTTCTTAAAATTACTGCCGCGCAGAGCGTCGGTTTCCAGATCGGACTTGGAAGTAGCGGAGAAGAAAATTATAGCTTCTCTTCAGAATGTTCACTTCAAACAAGACATTCAAAATTTGAAAAATAAAGAACCATGTTCTCCCACATTACAAAAACTGCATCCGTTTTTAGGCGAGGATGGTTTAATTCGCGTTGGTGGCCGTCTGACAAATGCTAAAATTCATTACGTGCAGAAACATCCGTTGGTGTTCCCGCGCCACGATCACGTCGTGGATATGGTAGTTGATTATTATCACAAGAAGCATTTGCATGCCGGCCCCGAGCTACTGATGTCCTTACTCAGGTGTCAGTACTGGATACTTGCCGCTCGACGAGTAATTCGTCATCGCATCCACAACTGCAACACTTGCTTTAGAGCAAAACCACGACCTTCTTTGCCGCTCATGGCTGACTTGCCGGATTGCCGCGTCAACCAAGCAATCAAGCCTTTCACGCACACAGGATGCGACTACGCTGGTCCTATCCAGTATACGCCAGTGCGTGTACGAGGCGTCAAAAGCCGCAAAGCATGGCTGTGTATCTTCACGTGCCTCACGACACGTTGTCTACATATAGAGATAGCGACAGAGTTGAGTACTGTCAATTTCTTGTCAGCATTAAAACGCTTTTTATCGCGTCGCGGTCCAGTACAATGTATGTACTCAGACCAAGGAACCAATTTCATTGGCTGCCGATCATACTTACGTGATCTTTACAAGTTTCTCGACCAGTACCGATCCCACTTTGAAAACCAACTTTTAGAAAACCGCATCGATTGGAAGTTCAATCCTCCCGCATCTCCCCATTTCGGAGGGAGTTGGGAAAGTATGGTCAAGCTCGTTAAGAATCACTTGTTCAAGGTCGTTGGACAGCAGATACTGTTATACGAGGAGCTGCTGACTGTGCTGGCCCAGGTCGAGGCACTTGTAAACTCGCGCCCGCTCACTGCTATGAGTAGCGACCCCGCAGAGCCTGCTGCGCTCACGCCGGCTCATTTTCTACATACAGCGCCAATACTTTCATTGCCCACTCCGTATGTGGAAACTTAAATATACAAGAAAGATATTCTCTCCTCGACAAAATTGTAAAGAGTTTCTGGCAACGATGGCGAGTGGAGTACTTACATCAATTGCAATCTCGCGCGAATGGGACAACACCAACCACGCCTATTCATATAGGTACAGTTGTTGTCATTATCACCGACAACTTACCACCCTTTTCTTGGCCTTTGGGTATAGTGGATGCTGTTCATCCCTCGAAGGATGGCACTACGCGTGTTGTCACTGTTAGGACCTCTAGGGGTACTTTTACGCGCCCTGTTGTTCGATTATGCCCATTACCTAGTCAATAAGTCTGCAGCTAGCTCTGCTCTATAATTTAGTCGTAGGTAGTAAGTAATAAGTCAGTTTTTGGAGTTTAGGACTCTACTTATAGGGCTTAAACTGTAAACTCTTTAGTTAATTAAGCATAAATTACCGGGAGCTTGCTCCCTTATTATAATGCAGCACTCTGTAAAGGCAACCCTTTAACGGGGGGAGGAAATGGTATCGCCAAACAATCACATATTTGAATTTCGCGCGCTTTTAATGCGCCTCCTGCATACGTGCAACTTGTGTTACTTTGAAATCTGTTAGGTTGGCAGCCAGTACAACACCCATATCCTATGTCCCTTTCCCTCCCCGCACGCCTACAATCTTCTATCGCGCGCGCGACACGAGCGCGCCCTGATTGGTTGATTTAAACGCGGCCGCCGAGCGCCGGCCATGATAGAAGCGAGTTCGAGAAAACAGCCGACACGCGCTTGGTCTTGTCGCGATAAAATATTGGATTTGAGGACTTGTTCCGTCTTTTGGTGCCTCTCGAATCGTCGTGAGTGCTTACTTGGTGAAGGAGCTGAGGTGGCCACCTATTTCAGACTTTTTTTACGAACATTTGGTGCTGTTTAGTGGTGTAGCGGCAAGCCCCTACTGGATTTGTTCTGGTCCGCTCCATCCGTGGACGCTGGACCCTAGACCCTGGACTTCGTGCACCGGGAACTACGCAAGAATCATCAAGGTAGGCGTGCGTTTTCCATCTGACACTGACTGCCAACGTAGATTGTCTAGCATAACCTCTTTAGATACAGTCCACTTTCACTGGTGGCTGTTCCTCCATACCTTCACCCCAGGTCGTATAGAAACCTTCGTTTCTCCGTACTTAGCATCAGGTTTTCCAATTCCTGACTCTCGAACATCCCGCGATAACACACGTTCTATTGCGCCACCCTGTACATTCATACCTACATTAAATTCACAACATCAAAAATACGCGTTTTTATTAACATTTCCACCTCTAAAAATGGAATAACGGCACATTTCGACCTCTGTAAGCGGGGACCTCTGTAAATGAGACAACTATAAATTTAAACCTGTTTAATTGGAAAACTGGATTATTGAAAACCCTCAATAATTGGTACATATGTCTTGGTCCCTTGAGATCCCAATTAACCAGGTTTCACTGTATTACCTACTAGCATAATTTATTTATTTTTAGGTAATAAATTATTGTTTAATTAAATGATACTTACTGATTTTAATAAATAAACTATATGTATAAAAAAATAGTAACAAAAGTATCAAGACTATAGGTTGGTACGCTATACGGTCACAGCGGGTTGCCATATGAGCAGCACAGTGGCGGCCTCCGGATTTTCTACTCTTTTTTGCCAAGCTGTAGATGATCACATAGATAAATTGAGTACATCAAGGGTATTTAGCAACGAGTATTTAGGTAGGTGAAAAAAAACATTTTTCACCTACCAGTAGATGAGGACTCAGTGAAATACACCTCTTTGTTACTAGTAGTCCTGACGGACAATTTGAGTTTCTGAAAGCTCCATTTGGCCTTTTATAGGTCCAAAATATTTTAGTAGGTTTATTAATATCATTTTTAGGAATTTAATTGCTAATGGGATAGTTTTAATATTTATAGATGACATTGTAGTCATGGCTAAACATGAAGCGCAAGCTCTAAATAATCTCAAGTTGGTGTTGAAAGTTGCTTCAGAGTATGGGTTAGAAATTAATTGGAAGAAATGACAATTATTGCAAACAAAGATAGAATATTTAGGTCATTTTATTGAAGATGGAAGAATAATACCAGCACCAGGTAAATGTGAGGCAATTGTGAATTTTCCAGAACCAAAGTCAATTAAACAAGTTCATAGTTTTGTAGGTTTGACATCATACTTCCGGAAATACATAGAAAATTATGCCTTGATAGCAAAGCCATTAACAGATTTATTAAAAAAGGACAAATTATTTTATTTTGGTGAAGAGAGGCGAGCAATTGAAATTTTAAAAACCAAACTTTGTATGGAGCCCGTGTTAAAAATATTTGAATTTGGCCTAGATACTGAAGTCCATACCGATGCATCTAAATATAGGTTTGTTGCAATATTGATGCAAAAAGATAGTCAAGACGGAAGATTCCACCCTGTTCCCTACATGAGCAAGAAGACTAGTCCTACGGAGCAAAATTACCATAGCTATGAGCTGGAGGCTTTAGCAGTGGTGGAAGGAGTTCGCAAATTTAGGAAGTACTTATTTGGGATACCTTTTAAAATTGTGACAGACTGCTCAGCTTTTCAGAAAACATTGTATAAGACAATGCTCTGTGCCGGTAGCATGAACATTGTCGACAACGTTTTCGTATCGCCTTCGACTATTTTTGTATTGGAAAATGAACAGCGCTGCAGCGGTGAAAAGTGGAACTAAAAATTAGTATGACAATTTTGACATTTCGCGAGTTACGTTTTCGAATACGTTGTCGACAATGTTCCTGCTACCGGCACTGATCTTCTGAACTCGGACTTCGGAGGGTGCCATAAGAAGGCCGTAAAGTGGAAGAAAGTAAGTAAGCACAAAGTCAACAATTAAGTCAAACACCAAGGCTACGTTCTGAAGCACCAACACAACAGAATTACTATACGCTACTTAAAGTTTAGGTAGGTGAAGCCTGTTAGATTGAATTTTTTTCAACAAATAATGATTATACAAGTGACACCTAGACAAATTGAGCTGCTCTTGGATTTCCTCGCGGAGCACCGGTCCTTGGCACTGGGCCGAGTCCGAGGGAAGGAGGGAAGTGTCTTATTGAAGCGCTTGTGGGCACAATGCTCTGAACTTCTGAACTCGGACTTCGGAGGGTGCCATAAGAAAGCCGAAGAGTGGAAGAAAGTAAGTAAACCACCAAGTCAACAATTAAGTCCAAGGTTTTGTGTTTTCAATTTAGAAATAGTTAATATAGTATTGATATAGTTAAATAATTAAAAAATACATGTCAAATTATTTACAATTTATTTTTAAACTAGCTGACTCATGACAGTGACATATCAGTGACACTGCGACAAGTCGACAGTGCGTAATAGCTCTGAATGGAGCCTTGACTACTAGACTAAAAGAAGAGAAAAACCAGAGCCTGAGCACTGCAACGCTTAGTGATTGGTTCAAATATTGTAGTGTGTTGTAATTTATCAACTCGATATGTGGGAAAGATTGGAGGAGTCGGAAAAACTGTGCAAATAGATGAGTCCAAATTTGGAAAAAGGAAGTACAACCGAGGACGCCACATAGAGGTACGGACGCCACAGTTCATCTTCATCTAGCATTGGGACACATATTTCAGATTCAATTCAGTCTAAGGAGTTCAATATTAGTTTTCACTATTTGACACAACCGGGCGAGAACCTACCGAGCACATCTAAATATTTGCAAAATAGTATGATTCCAGAATCTATTCCTATTCAATTACCTAGAGCAAGATCATTAAGTTCTTGTTCATCCAAATCAAGATCTTCTATAGCATCGTCAAGAGCAGGTGATTTTTCCCCGGATGATGATGACGCTGATTATGTCCCACCACTTAACCAAGCCTCACATAGGGAAAGCTCTAGCAGTGAGCCGGCTGATGATAACGTTCCAGTCGTTGTGGTGAATGATAAGAAAAAAAACGCTAAGTAGTTGCGTAATTCAGGAAAACAATACGTTTCCCTATCTAAAACTAAGAGAGTTATTTTGGAAAGACGCATGGGCCCTCCTTGTACAGCAAAAATTGATGAAGATCATAGAAATGCTATCTTCAAGCTATATTGGGAAATGCGCTGTATAACTCGACAGAGGGATTTTATATGTAAACATTTGACTATTGTAACACCAAAGTACAGTTAAAAAAGAGAGAATAACAATCGTAAACCAAAGCATGCTCTTTCCACTTGACACTGGGAGTAAACAGAGTACGTGTTTGTAAAATATTTTTTATAGTATTTATTTTTATTTATTGGAAATTTCTTAAATAAATCAGATTTCATAAATATGCCTGCGTCACCTTCATTGCCATAAGAAACAACATCTATTGTTATAAATTTTCGATTCGCATCCACCACGGCAAGTAAAACAATACAAAAAAACTGCTTATAATTAAAAAATAAGGCCCCACTGTTACTTGGGCACACGATGCGTATGTGCTTACCATCTATTGCCCCGATACAATTAGGAAAATGCAATAAAAACCAATATTATTCGGCTATTCTTTTAAAATCAGTGATGTCAGGAAGTGCAACGTTTAAAAGTCTCAAGCATATACTTTGTAAGACTTTAGGCACAATTCTGCATATCCAATTATGGCTAATTCGAAATTGAAAACTTAAAGATCTATAGCTTTCTCCAGTCGCCAAATACCTGTGCGATCCCGCGAAAGAAGGTAAGTTTTTATGTATTTTAATAATTTATCACTAATGGATAGACTGAAAACTGGTGTTATGTTATTTTATATGTTTGTGTGTATGCTATAAAGTAAAAAAAATACAATGAAAGTTGCATTTAGCTTCTCAAACTAACATCAAAGTCCGCTGTATTCTGCAGGATACATTGCCAAGTGTCCTAGGATATTGTTCGGACGGGTAAGGTATCCTGTAGGATTCGTTGCCAGGACCGCTATGATTTGATTTGCACTATATTTTTTGGGGAAAAGGCAATGTTGCTAGTAATTACCGGGTATATGGCACCAGTGGCACCTACCAATATAATAATAATAATTAACATTTGTTACTTAGGTACCTAATAGTTTCGCATAGGTACCTAATGCACCTACCTAAGCTTGGCATGGACATGAGAATGGGTTTCTGTTTTAGGGAGGAACGCAACCTTCTTTTCACCGAGCTAGAAAAATATGTGCTCTTGTACCAAAGCCATCTAGAAAATCGGACGATGACGAAACTGAATCCGAAGATGAACTTCAGCATATTTCAACTAGATTGCGCCATGTTGAAAAGAATGACCCTAACGCCGAGTTGGATGACAATGATTCTTCACCTGCACCATCCTTACCATCTTCCATGGAAAATCTGAATTTGTGGTCAGACGAAGAAATAGCAGATGTAAATGATGCTATAACCCAATCTCCTTTGATGGCCTCACCTCAACCTATCCTGGACTATGACTGGATAGTCAGTCTCAGCCTCAACCAGTCAGACTCAGCTTCAACCAGAAGTACGACAAAGCCCGTCACTTTTGAATAACGTAGGTTCTTCGTCGATTTCTGCGCCACCGTCCCCAGTGATCGCATCTAACAGTCGATTACGAAGACCGACAGTAGCAGCAAGGATTCCGAGAGCAGTTCGACAGCCAGTTATTCGTCAGAGGCCACTCAATTTCCACTGGTCCAAACGTGAATTCCAATACTGTGCCGAGGTCTCAGATAAAAATATTCCACTACCTGAAGTAGCCAAAAGTCCCCTTGAGTATTTTAGTGATTTTTTTTCCGATGACATTTTTGATTATATTACTGAGCAATCAAATCTGTATTACATGCAACAAAAAGGTACACCCCTGAATTTAACTAAAACGGAAATCACTGATTTTATAGCCATAAACCTTCTGATGGGAATTGTTGACTTACCCGCGTACACAGATTATTGGTCACGTGAATTTCGCTACAGTGCTATTGCTGACATTATGCCACTTAAAAAATTTCAAATGATACGGAGATACATCCATTTTAATGACAATTTATTAGACGATGGTGACCGTTATTACAAAGTAAGGCCTTTGATACAAAAAGTTCGTCAAAACTTTATGAATGTCCCGCACGAAACCAGATTCAGTGTGGATGAAATGATGGTCCCGTACAAAGGAAAGAAAGCAGGTAATAGAAAACAATACGTGAAAAATAAACCGAAAAAGTGGGGTTATAAAATTTTCGTTCGCGCTGGTGTATCTGGTTTCGTGTACGACTTTATAATTTATGGAGGTGAAGATACCTTTCGATACGATCCACTCACGACTGAGGAGTCCAGTTTTGGTCTGGGTGCAAAAGTAGTCCTGGCCTTGTGTAAAAATATACCAGATCGTGCTTGTTCCGTGGTTTATTTCGATAACTTCTTTACCAGTCTGGAGTTAGTAAACTATTTACGAGAACAAATGGGCATATTTTCATTGGGTACCATTAGGTCCAATAGGTTGCGTGGGGCAGAACAAAAACTACTTGCAGACAAAGATCTGAAAAAAAAACCAAGGGGAACTCATTCGCAGGTTGTGTGTAACAAAAATAAATTATGTGTCGTGAAATGGTTGGACAATAAATGCGTGACTACAGTCAGTAGTTACGTTGCAGTTGAACCTGTAACTACAATACAGCGTTACGACAAAGTAACAAAAAGAAAGATTGCGGTACCCTGCCCCAATATAATTAAACATTATAATGCCCACATGGGGGGCGTAGACTTATCGGATATGTTAATCGCTCTTTATAGGACAGACTTCAGGGGCCATCGGTGGTATTTGCCAATAGTGTCACAAATCATTGATATTTGTGTAAATAACAGCTGGATTTTGTACCGAAGGCAAGTACACAAAAAACGATACCACTGAAAAAGTTTCGGCACCAACTGGCGCAGAGCCTTCTTCATCGCGGCCGGGGAGATACGATCCAGAGTCAAGTTCCTGGGCCCACTCCAAGGAGAGTGATTCATGCTCCAGTTGCACCAAGGCCTCCACTGGACGTCCGTTACGACGAGATTGGTCACTTTCCAATTTTTGGAACGAAAGGGAGGTGTAAATTTTGTACCAAGGGCCAAACTACTGTTTCTTGTTCAAAGTGCCTTTTGCGCCTCTGCCTTAAGCCAGAACGAAATTGTTTTGTGAATTTTCACAAGGCAGACAAGTAGTCACCCTAGTGCTTTTAAGTTTTCTGACAAATAAGTAAGTCATTTTAAGTTTTATTGCGAAGTTTTGAGAACAGTTTTTATTGAGAAGAGTTACTTAGTTTTATTTTTAGTGAGCAATGCCTGTTAATTTAAGTGTTATTTTCATGTTATAAGTAAAGATTGATTTTTTTCAAGAGTTTTTTCATAATAAGTACAAACTTTAATTAAAAATTAAAACAGATAATTTATATTTTTTATTTCACATAACCTGGCAACGTGTCCTAAAGGATGCAGACCCACTGAGTTCATTTGTTCTATTATCTTGGTGGTGTATCCTTAGAGATACAGTCGATAAGTTAGTTTGTAATAATGTCAGATTTTTTAAAATATTTTTTCCTCGTCCTTAGATACCATACATAACTTGTGTTTTGAAAATCATTTGGAAATTCAACTTTTTTTTTTTTGCCAAGAATAGGGTTAAAAGAAAAGCTCATCCCAAACTTGCCGCCAAATGGCTTGGTTGTTATCGACAATGCGCCTTACCACTCGACGCAATCTGAAAAGCCTCCCGTGAGTTCGTCATTAAAAAGCGAAATGCAAAGGTGGCTGCGAAGCACCAACATATTATTTGATGCAAAATGACAAAACTCGAATAAATATATAAAAATATATCATTTGATTGTCACAAATAAGCCTCCAAAAAAATACATTGTGGATGACTTATTCAAAGAGAACGGCCATGAAGTTTTACGTCTGCCACCCTACCATTGCGACCTAAATCCAATAGAATATATATGGAATTTAGTGAAGCAAAGGGTGGCAGATAAAAACGTCAGTCAATCTGAAAGAGAAATTGAAAGTCTGACAAGGGAGGCCATAAAGTCTATCACAGTTTCTGACTGGAAAAAAGAGATAAACCATGTTGAAAGATTAGAAAAAGAGTATTGGGAGAAAGATTGTCTACAAGAAATTGAGCAAAGGGAATTAATAATTTCCCTTGGAGGCGAAGAAACCAGCTCTGAAAGCGAAATGGACGACGACGAATCGGACACCATGTCGGGAGTTGAAGAGCTTAATTATAGCAGTAATGATGATTAAACATAATAAATGAATATTTTAGTGAATATTGTTTGTTTATATTTATCTCTTCCATCTAAACAGTAATATTATTATTTAGTCAAATTGGCTAAGTATTCTTTATTCGGTTACAAAATAAAAAATATTAAAAACAAAATATTAAACATATTTCTTATTAGTATAATTTAAAAACTCCCGAGATACATACAGTTTCGGCCAAACTGCAAGTAAATATTTTTACGAAATAAACTTCTTTGCAAACCGTATCATCACAATGACGTCATAGCATGAGGTGCACAGTTAACTCGCACGGGTTGTACTTATATACTTTTTTTTTTTAAATACATACTTATAATACATACCAACACCCAAACGCAAGGCTAACATATTTGTCACATAAATGTTTGCCCTGGCGGGAATTGAACCCGCGACCTCTAGCGTAGCAGTCAGGTATACTAACCACTAGGCCAGCGGTCTCGTCTATTTATGATATAATATGTAATATAATATGTTGCGTGGGATCATTTTATTGAAAAGGACAAAGTATGGCAGAATGTAATATATGTAAAACCCAGTTAAGTTTTAAATCATCCGTGTCAAATTTAACGAAACATATAAAATAGAAGCATCCGTTAATTCATTTAGTAATGGAAATTATAAGTCTAGCCACAAAATTATTTATTGGACACGTGATTAACCTTCTAATTATAACTAAGCAACGGGAAAATGACATAGCCTCTAACAAACTAATTCGTCATTTTTACAACGCCAACTAAATATTATATAGAAAGCGTCAAGTAAAGATCATCAATTATTGACTTGTCCTTCTTATTTATACATTGCCACCTAATTTACTAACTCGGCCACGGATTTTACATCTCGTCACCATTTTACGTTTTACAGCTTCAACGCAATGTCCTCAAACAAATATAATTCAAGCTTCTACAGAAAGCATCATTTATTAGGTCCTTACATATGAAATTGGCGTTTTTCGTACTGGCCACTTTAATCACGAATTTCTCCTCTTTGGTAAGGAATTCCAAATTCAAATTTGTACAGCTATAGACTCATGTATTTGTGCTTCGATGATCGTCATTCATTTGTTTTTTTTCTTCTGTTTTTTTCTGTTTGCGTCACTCATTTTACAAAATGGAAAACCTTAAATATCGCATTATTTACGAGTACGAGTTCCGCCGTGGCACTAGTGCTGCGGAAACAACTCGAAGGGTGAATGATGTGTATGGCGGTCGTGTTGCAAAAGAAAACACAGTTCGTTTTTGGTTCCAACGTTTTCGTTCTGGAAATTTCGACCTGCAGAACAAGCCCCGTTAGCCCAGTCATATTAGGTAAAAAAAGGGGTCAACCTCGGAATGAAAGATAATAAGCTGCAAATTGGTATGAACCTTTGTTTTGTCATTCTAAATGTTGTCTCAAAAGTCACAATCGTTATCGTGTCCGCGTCTCAAGATATTCAAGGTCAAAGGTCACAAAAATCGGTTTTTCGCGAATATCTGGCTTCCTATCGGTTAAATGAGATTTGCATTTATTATAAAAGTTGTAGGCTATAAAATTCCCTACAACTTTTGTTTAAACTTTTTTTTCATACGACTAACCGTTTTGAAGGTAGAGCGCGAAGAGTGCACATCGTACAGTCATATACGGCCTAATGCAAGGTCAAGCGTGAGTTATGGTTATCAGTACGTTATAAAGTCAATTATTTACTTGGAAATTATAATTATTAAACAATGCCTATTATTTATGTACTAACTATTAATTATTTATATTTAATTAAAGTAAGTAACCTGATTATTTTTTATCAAATCGGTCTAATAAAAAAAAATTTATCGACATGCTTGTTGAAAAATTTAAAACTGTTAATATCACAACAAAACAAGCCAGAGATGATGCTGATGTTCTCATCATTGACACAGCTATTGCCTTATCAGAACATCAAAAGACTGCTGTCATCATAGGAGAAGATATCGATTTGCTCGTTATTTTAATTGGACGTACTCAGTCACATCATCAGGAATTTTTTTTGAAAAAAGTTGGCAAAGGCAATGTCAAAACAAATATATTCTACTAAAAGTTTTGACCAATATCCTCGTACTAAAAAGCACATTTTATTTTTACACGCATTCAGTGGCTGTGACACGACTTCTGCGCTATTTAAAAAAGGAAAAAAAACTGTTACTAGAGCATTGGAAAAAATTCCTGATTTAGATAAACTGGTGGAAGTATTTCAACAAGAAAACTGCCCAAAACAAACATTATTAGAAAATGGAGTGCGCATCTTGTTGGCATTATATAATGCTCCAAAATCTGAGGACAACATTGATCATTTCCGCTACACGCAATTCATCAAATTTACAAAACTAAATAAACCTGTACAACTGTCAACACTTCCACCAACAAGTGTAGCAGCTCATCAACACATAAAACGTGTCTACTACCAGATTCAAACGTGGTTAGGGAAGGACTTAGAACCTCAAGAATGGGGCTGGATGCTTGAAAATGAAATCCTGGAGCCCATACGAACGTTATTACCTCCAGCACCAGCCGAACTACTAAACGTAATATTTTGCAATTGCAAAAATGGTTGTGGTTCCCGCTGTGGATGCAGAAAATCAGGGCTACAATGTTCTTTAGCTTGCGGCCAGTGCAACGGACAAGCTTGCCTCAACGCTTCACTGTATCCAAGTAATCCCGATGAAGAAAATACATATGATCCCGATATTCTGGAAGGTTTGGAGATGAACATGACAGATAATGAGGATGATGACAATGAATCGAACATTTTTGAGCGACAAGAAGAAGAAGACGACGAAGAAGAAGAAGATAATTAGCTTCCATTTCCAATTTCATTACAATTAAAATCAACAAAGATACTTTTGATATTTGAACTCACATTTTGATAAATGTATATTATGCCGTATTTAATAATAAATAAAAATATGTGTAAAATATATACTCTTACTATCATTTTAACTTAAAATAAAACTAAAATATATAATCCAGAATTAATAATATTTTATACTTAAATAGTTAAATATGAATAATTATATATAAATAATCAGGTTACTTACTTTAATTAAATATAAATAATTAATAGTTAGTACATAAATACTAGGCATTGTTTAATAATTATAATTTCCAAGTAAATAATTGACTTTATAACGTACTGATAACCATAACTCACGCTTGACCTTGCATTAGGCCGTATATGACTGTACGATGTGCACTCTTCGCGCTCTACCTTCAAAACGGTTAGTCGTATGAAAAAAAAGTTTAAACAAAAGTTGTAGGGAATTTTATAGCCTACAACTTTTATAATAAATGCAAATCTCATTTAACCGATAGGAAGCCAGATATTCGCGAAAAACCGATTTTTGTGACCTTTGACCTTGAATATCTTGAGACGCGGACACGATAACGATTGTGACTTTTGAGACAACATTTAGAATGACAAAACAAAGGTTCATACCAATTTGCAGCTTATTATCTTTCATTCCGAGGTGAAAGCCCTAATATGACTGGGCTACGTGGACGGCCTGAGACTCAAGTTGATAATGAAGAGTTGAAGGCTATTGTGGAAGCGGATCCATCGCAAACCACGTCCGAGTTAGCTGCAGGCTGCAATGTTAGTGATAAAACTGTTTTAATTCACTTGAAGCAAATTGGGAAGATTAAAAAGCTTGAAAGGTGGGTACCTCACGAATTGACTGAAACAAACCGGCAAACGCGCGTCGACTGCTGCGTTACATTACTAAACCGGCACAATAATGAAGGTATTTTAAACCGAATCATTACCTGTGATGAAAAATGGGTTCTTTACGATAATCGGAAGCGCTCAGCGCAATGGTTAGATCCTGGCCAGCCAGCCAAATCCTGCCCCAAGCGAAAATTAACCCCAAAAAAGTTACTTGTAAGCGTTTGGTGGACTAGTGCCGGTATTGTTCATTACAGTTTTTTCAAATCTGGCCAGACTATTACGGCTGATGTCTATTGTCAGGAATTGCAAACCATGATGGAAAAGCTAGCGGCTAAACAACCTAGGCTGGTCAATCGCTCCACGCCACTGCTGCTTCACGACAACGCTAGACCACACACTGCGCTACAGACGGCTACTAAATTAGAAGAGCTTCAATTGGAAAGTCTAAGACATCCTCCGTACTCCCCGGACCTTGCTCCAACAGATTACCATTTTTTTCGAAATTTGGATAACTTCTTGCAAGGGAAAAAATTCAACTCCGATGGGGCAGTCCAAATCGCCTTCAAATATTTTATTGATTCCCGTCCGACTGGTTTTTTTAGTAAAGGGATCAATGAAATACCTATGAGATGGCAAAAGTGCATAGAAAATAATGGTTCATACTTTGATTAATTAAATATATTATATTAAAAAATATTCGACTTTTTGTTCCTCCCATACAAAACACCAATTTCATATGTAAGGACCTAATATTATAACTTAGCAAGTAAAATAATATAGGTATCATATTCTTTTATCGTGAAAATAGCCACTGCATGATTTGGCGCGAGTACGCGAGACGACAGCGACCGGCCATTTGCACCAATCAGAGAGCGCCATTCGATACATGTAACGACGAGTTGAGTTGACCAAGTGTAATTGTTTATTGTCGTTCGTGCGTGCGTATTGCAATTGTTTTCGCTGTAATTCAATTAAAGTTTTCGATAAGTAATAATTAGTTATGACGTCTTAAAGTGAAAATGAAGTACCACTGTACTGTTCTGACGAGGAATCGCAAGAAGAAGGTTAGCTGTCGAAAAAAAAGCGAGGTGAATCTAAGAACTGGATATTTGTAAACAAAATTTCGTGTGTAAGTTTTGCGGAAGAAGCCGTGAGTGCAGAAAAGACGTGGGCAGTACGCACTATACATATTTCTATAGAAGGAAAAAAACGATTTTATAGATGCAACAAAGTACCACGTAAAGGAGTACAGTGTGCTGCAGAAATATATTTGCTATTTGAGGCGGATACAGAGGCAGAACACTGCCTCTGTATCCGCCTGTTATGCTGGCAATTTGTGCTATAAAGTAACAACTTTATAGCACAAATTGCCAGCATAATCACGATTCTGTTAAGAAAAACTACCATTATGGTATTTGAGACGAAACAAAATCTGAAATTAATAAACTGTATGACCTTCACCTAAAGCCGAAATCAATCTTGGAGCATTTGAAGAAAAACTCTGAACTTTAAATACCTACAAAACGGCAGCTTTATAACTATTTAGCAGATCGCCGGCGTATCAAATATGGACCATCCACAATTTATTTAGGAGAGCTGGAAAAATGGATTGTTAATCATACAAATGTTCCAGACAACGAGAACGAAGTCTTTGAGATAGCCTATTATATTTTAGAAAGTGATCCACTTAGTTTTCGCATCGTATTATCTACTAAGAATTTGTTGAAACAATGTATTTCTGCTGACATTCTGCATGCAGATGCAACATATAAATTGATTTGGCAAGGGTATCCTGTATTGATAGTAGGAACAACCGATAAAAACAGAAAATTTCACCCCATTTGCTTGACAGTATCTACAAATGAATGTAAGGCTGATTTTAAAACAATGTTTCAAGGAGTAAAGAGCAATCTTTTGTCAATTTTTTCTCATACTTATGAACCGAAAATCCTAGTTTGCGACGCGGCAAAAAATATACAGAATGCATTTCGTGATGTGTTTGGAGAAGAAACTATTGTGAAAATGTGCTGGGCTCACGCTAAGAAGAAGATTTGCACTAAATTGGACCAAACAACGGAGAAGAATTTTCGAAAACACATATTGGAAGACATTGATGCATTGCAATCAGCTACATCTCTTGAAGTGTTTTCTGCTGCTTCGAAGTTGTTCTTGAAATGGAAAGACCAAAAAGAAATCGTAAAATATTTAAAAAAATAATGGCTAATAAAAAACCGAAATTGGTATTTGGGTGCAGCACCAATATCACCAGCGACGAACAACGCACTCGAGTCCTTTAATAGAGTTATAAAAAACCACAACACCCTCCGCGAGCGTATACCGTTGGCCCGTTTCCTCGTGGTGGCAGAGGAAATGGTTAATAGCTGGTCACTACAAGCAACAGACGAAAAAATTGCGACACAACCTGAATTGCAGTTATCAGATTGGACAACAGGATATCAATGGGCTAAAACTGATAACAAAATTAGAGTTGTACATTCAACACCAGCCAGCACCACATATTTAATTCCAGGCAACAACTCATTCAAAATGAATCAAGCTGAGAAGAAATTCAGGTGTTTTGACGAATACAAAAAAGTGTTTTTTTCATCTTGGAACGTAATACTGCCGAACAATCAGACCGAGTGGATTACTGGTTTCTGTGATTGTCCAGAATTTTTTCGCAAGTATAGTTGCAAGCATTTGATAGGCCTTGCAATCAGACTGAAATACGTGACGCCGCCATTAGAGGCAAAGTCACAACCACTTGGATTGAAAAGAAAGCGTGGAAGGCCAACTAAAGCGCGAGCTGCGTTAATAATCCAATAATGGTTTAATTTTCTTTTTTGATTAGGTACCTACCTACATTCTTTTTATATGTTTCTATTATTTACTATAAGTAAAATGATGGTTATTCAATAAACAAATTGATTTTTCAAAAATAAAGTCTTCTATTTTGTCTCTCCTCTATAGCTTCTGGTAATATTAGTGGCCAATATACTATTTGATGACATTTTTAGCACAATTTTGACCATCAATTAATATGGGACGAGTTACATTTTAAACGTACTGAGTTAAAAAAATAGAAGCTTAATAAATATATTTTTTGATGTCATTTAATAGTATTTTAGAAGTTTACTGTTAGAATACATGTTACAAATTTAGATGCCAAAAAGTAACCATCATGCTGAGTTGTATTTAGAGTGGTTATATAGAAGATAACTAGTGGTTCATATAGTATTATTTAGATGCTCGTTAGTTGTGGCTCACTTAGTAATTTAGAAGGCAAAATACATTTTTGGAGGCGTATAATGATATTAAAAAGAAGCCTGTTTAATTAGCACCCATTTAGTAAGAAGAAATAATGTTACTCCCACGTCTGGCCCAGAGTCTTCACCGAATGACCAGGGTTTAAATCCAGTTCCATCCACCTCCACATCTACTTCAGTTACAAATGAACTTGCGGGTCCAGCCGCGCTAAGTACTAACACGGTGCATGTGGTACAGCCAGGTTCAAGAAATATTGCCTCCTATATTTACAAAAGGAATGCGGATAAGTGCAAATCTGATATTGATCTGTTGGTAAGGGATTTATTTATCATCGATTTCCAACCTTTTCGAATTCTAGAGGACAAAGGTTTCAGAAATTTACTTCAATCCGCGTTCCCTTTTTATACAATACCTACAAGAAAATATTTCTCCAATAATGTTCTACCTAGCCGTTATGAAAGTTTACGCACGTTAAAAATGAAAGAAGTCGAAAATGAAGTGGAGTCCATTTGTTTAACCTCCGATATATGGACATCTTGTACTAATGATTTATACATGGCTATCACTGGTCACTACATTGATAGAGAAGAATGTAAGTTAAAATCAGTTTTGTTGGATTGTGTTCTTCTCGAAGGTTAACGATGGCCGCTGAGCTGTTGAGAGTTGCAGAGGAATGGAAGATTACTCATAAAATTAATTTGACAGTCACAGATAATGGGGCCAATGTAAAAAAGGCTGTTGAAAAAGATTTAGCCTGGAAGCATTTCGGCTGCTACGCCCACACCTTGAATTTGGCTGTTCAAGAGGCGATAAATAAATCAAGCGAACTCACTACGCTTATAGACAAAGTAAAATTGGCAGTTGGATATTTTAAAAGAACTGTCCAAGCATGGGAAAAGCCAAACAAATTTTCAAGTACAAGCTGGTAAAACAGTAAAAAGGCCTTTACAAAGTGTAAGTACAAAATGGAACTCAACATTCTATATGCCGGAGCGGTTGATGGAAATCAGAGAAGAAATTAATAGCGCACTCTCTAATTTAAATGCAACTGCTATGTCACTGACTGCAATGGATTGGGAGCTATGTCAAAATATGTGTAACATTTTGAAACCTTGTGAGGAAGTAACCAAAGAGATCAGCGGTCAAAAATATGTAACTGGGAGTATTGTCATACCAATCACAACTGCACTCATATCATCCATAGAACATTTGGACACACAAAATTATAACTTCGCTGCTCAAGCCCTCCAAAAAGATTTAATAGGTTCCTTAAAAAATAGATTTGGTAATTTAGATAAAAGTCGGACATTCACGGTTTGCATGTTCTTGGATCCCAGATTTAAATTATATTTTGAAGATCAAGACGTGGCAGACAATACCAAGCAAATTGTTATACTGTTGGTAACCGCCCAAATTAATAAATTAGACCAACTTCAGGCTCCACAAGACGACGTAGAAACTCCAGTAAATCAGACATGTTCTTATATGGCGTCATTACAACGAGAAAATGAAAAATCTGCAGCCGAAAGGTACTGCACTATCACGGGCAATTATATGAGTGCAAAGATACCTAGAGGACAAGATAGTCATGCCCGATGCTAAAATGTCTTCTCTTGGCTGGTGGAAACATCATAGAAATGCATACCCTAACCTATATAGTTTAGCGGTCACAAAACTGAACGCAATGGCGACAAGTGTGACATGTGAAAGATTTTGTTCTGCATGTGGCATACTATTGTGTGGTATAATATAGCAAGGGAACTTAACGCTATCGTAGATCGCTGGGATATTGATCATAGTAAAATACACTTACTCGTTCACGATAGTAGCGCCAACATGGTCAAAGGAGTTCGAGAGACTGAATATTATTCTGCAAGATGTTTCATACATTCACTTCAGAGGGCCGTTACTGAGTCATTAAAGGTGCAGCCTGAAGTATTAGAAATGATCAGTAACGGTAGACGTCTTGTAACGCACTTCAATCATTCAGGTCTAGCCCAAGAAAAACTGCTGGAAATTCAAAAAGAGCTACATTTACCGGAACATCAGTTGGTGCAAGATATTAGCACGAGGTGGAATTCAACCTTCTATATGACAGAGCGCCTGTTGGAACAAAAACGAGCTTTATCACTGTACGTAGCTGATCACGATAATCTCACAAATTTAACGCATCAGCAGTGGTGTTTGATGGAGCAAAGCGTTAATCTTTTAAAACCTTTCGAAGAAATAACAAAACTAACGAGCTCTGGTCTCTCCTGCATATCCGAAGTTATACCACACGTCGCTGCATTAAAAAAATATTTGGATAAAGATAGACTGCTCAAAGAACTCCTGATTTGTCACAAATGCGAGCCTCACTTAAAGCACAGTTAGAACATCGATTTAGCTCCTTAAATGATGATTCTAATTATTTAATAGCTACTTTCCTTGACCCAAGGTTTAAAACAAACTATCTGGGGGTTCTGGAAGCAGAAAAGGCTCGACAGAAGATTCTTATAGAAAGTCTTAAAATGTCTTGTGATGAATCTTCAACTAATAGTGGTTCTCGTGATCCATCACCAGCATCAAAAATAAGGAGAAGAGATGGCACCAGCTCGACTCTTACTCGCGAAGCTCACGACACGTTTTGGAATTGCTTTGATGAGGTAGCAAATGAAGATAATAGCAGTCAAGGTCAACAAAAGAACAAGATTGCAACCGAGCTTGACTACTTTTCAAAGATTGCCCGAATCGATCGTAATCGTGATCCATATGTTTGGTGGAGTGCTAACGCGTCACAATATCCAACTCTCACCAAGTTTGCGAGAATCTATCTTTCAGCGCCTTGCAGCAGCGAAAGACTTTTTTCTGAAGCTGGTCTTGTTTACGAAGAAAAGCGCAATCGTTTGTTACCTCTCAATGCAGAAAAATTGGTATTTATACATCACAATCTTCCTTTAGTCAACTTTGATTACTGTCAACTGTTAATTTTTGTCAACATACAGTAGAGCCTCGATAATCCGTACTCAGGCTAATCCGAACGTCGCTATAATCCGAACTGCATACCCCACCCCACTTCCTGGCCTTCGCCTCGCTGCTATGTTGTTTATTAATTAGTCTGCAGTTACGACTGCCACGTTGCGCGTCCATTCCACGTTTTTCTGCTCTGTACTCGTGCGCGGCGTGTTTTTTGAGGTTATAAAGATGGTTCCAACACCAAAACGCAAACATAAAACTTTGACTATAGCCGAAAAGTGCACCATACTAGACAGTTTAAAGGACGGAGTGTCGGCAACTTCTCTTGCTTGTAAGTATGGCGTTGGAAAATCAACAATTACAGACCTCAAGAAAAATGAGCAAAAATTGAGATCTTTTATAGCTAAAACTGAGAAAGGACCAGGGTTCAGAAAAACTCTAAAATTACCAGAGAATCCAGTGCTAGAAGAAGCACTGTTCACATGGTTTTTAGAACAAAGACGACGCCACATTCCATTGTCTGGTGAGGTCGTAATGGAAAAAGCGAGATTCTTCCATAAAAAACTAACAGGTTCGGATTTTTCTGCAAGTAGAGGATGGCTTGATAATTTTAAAAAACGTCATGGCATACGTCAGCTGAAAGTGTCAGGTGAGAAAGTCTCTAGCAATACGGAAGCTGTTCAACCATTCCAAGAAAAATTCCTAAACGAGATAAAAGAAAAGAACCTTTGCCCTGAACAAATTTACAATGCCGACGAATCAGGATTGTTTTGGAAGGTTCTGCCGGACAAAACTTTAGCCTCTTCTGCTGAAACTAGCGCTCCTGGGTCGAAAGTGTCTAAAGAGCGAATAACTTTTATGCCTTGCGCAAACTCTACAGGGAATCACAAATTATTAAGAGCGTTCCCAAGGTCAATATGTAAAGCCCAGCTCGTTGCTTACTGTACCTCTTAAACTATGTATATAATTAAACACTATTTTAAGAATAAAAATGTATTTTTTTCTCCTTACATACTATAATCCGAACGCTTCGTGAGTCCGAACAGGGGTTAGTTTTTGCTAGTACGGATTATCAAGGCTCTACTGTAGTTATTAATTAATAAACATAAGACATTTAATTTTGCAATAAAATGTTGTTTTAATTTTATTACATAGCTATGCTGTAAAATTTTGATAAAATTGTCGTATATTTATAGTATCCGGTATCCGGCCGGATAGTCACCTAATATTCGGTATCCGGCGGGATAGTAAAAACTAGGCCGGATAGGCCGGATACCGGATAGTTACCGGATATCCGTTTCATCTCTACTCTGTACATATTGTATATAAAAAAAAAATATGTAAAAAAATTTAAAAAAAGTAACAAAAAAATGTATAAAAAGTACAAAAAGTAAATTGGACTTCAGGCTGTTTCCCGTCGCTATGACTGCTGACATTAAACAGATGTACTTACAGATCGGTGTTTCTTGTGAGGATCGCAAATATTTAAGAATTTTATTTCGTTTTAATGATGACGAATGCGTTCGCACGTTTCAATTTAATCGTGTTCCGTTCGGATTAAAATCCAGCCCGTATTTGGCGATGCGTACCCTCCGCCAATTGGCTGATGACTTAAGTAGTCACTACCCTGAAGCAGCCACTGTGGTAACCACTAGATTATACATGCACGATCTCGTTCATTCGGTATTAGATGAAGTGTCTGCTATAAAACTTTCTCAAGAATTAATATCTTTATTGGAAACAGGCGCCTTTCAATTAGTAAAGTGGACAAGTAATTCGCCAGCTTTGCTCAATAACTTACCTGATTCACACCGCAGTAGCGTTGACTTCACGGGAGATAATACCGCTTCTAAGGTACTTGGTTTGTCTTGGGAACCAGGTAATGATCATTTCTTCTTAACAACTTATAATACTCACGATAAATGTACGAAACGAAATATCTTGTCGGTTGTGGCGAGATTATTCGATGTATTAGGCTAAGCCTAGCCCCCGTAATTTTATATGCTAAGCTACTTATCAAAGAACTTTGGCTTTGCAACATAGGCTGGGACGACACTCCGCCTGAGGATGTTATTCGTCGTTACTCTGCACTAATGCAAGAACTGCCTTTACTTTCAACTTTGAAAATACCACGCCATTTGGGTGTATACTATAACGATTGCACTGTTAACATCGTTTCATTTTGTGACGCTAGCATGAACGGATATGGTTGTGCTATATATCTGCATACCACCGACTCTGCTGGCAATGTTACTGTCAGGCTTGTATGCGCGAAGTTCAAGGTATCTCCTACTAAAGTGACGACTCTTGCTCGTTTGGAATTGTGCGCAGCCGTTTTGATGTCCAAGCTAACTAAAATTGTTTATGATACTTACAGTGTTCGCACTCCTATTTCAGGAGTATATGCGTTTTCAGATTCGACAATTGCTCTCTCCTGGATCCATTCTTCCCCACATAGATGGACAGTGTTTGTGAGCAATCGTGTAGCGCAATGTCAAGAAAATTTATCATCTCGACATTTTTATCATATTGCTGGTTGCGACAATCCTAGCGACTGTCTCTCTCGTGGATTGTTGCCATCGCAACTTATTTCACACCATTTATGGTGGTCAGGCCCATCGTGGCTTTCTAAGCCAGTTGACGAATGGCCGGTAAACTGTTTTTCTCCTACTGATCCAGGTCAACTGCCTGAGATCAAGACAAAAACTTTAATTACAAAGTCTTGTCCCGCTAAACATAGTGTCCTTTGCGATTTAGCTGAACGCATCTCATCATGGGACAAGTTGTTGCGCATAACTATTAATGTTCTCCGCTTCATCAAAAGGTTGACGGATCAGAATAAATATCTAATCTGTTAACCGCAAAAAAATATATAATTCGCGCTGTACAGCATCGTCATTTCGGGGAAGATATAACCTTATTAAAACAAAATAAATTACCGTCTAAAAGATTACGGAGCTTGTCTGTTTTCCTTGACGAAGAAAACTTATTACGTATTGGCGGTCGTCTGTCAAACTCTGACTTGCCTTTTGATTCTAAATACCCTGTTCTGCTTCCTAAGCATGATCATATTGTTAATCTTATAATTAACCACTACCATGCTATGAATTGTCATACTGGAACCGGTTTACTGGTGTCCATATTGCGCCAACGTTTTTGGATTTTGGATGGCCGAACGGTCATAAGATCTGTGGTCAGGAAATGTAATAAGTGTTTCCGTGCTAATCCCACACATCCGACTCCAAAAATGGCGGATTTGCCTGCTTACCGAGTTATGGAAGCAAAGGCATTTGTACACACCGGTGTTGATTACGCTGGTCCTCTTCGTATCACTCTTACTCGTCGTAGAGGCCAACATTCACAGAAGGCCTATATCTGTCTTTTCGTGTGTTTAGCCGTAAAGGCTGTTCATATTGAATTAGTTACAGATTTGACCTCCGATTCATTCTTAGCCGCATTTAAGCGATTCATTTCCCGTCGTGGACCAGTATCTTATCTGTACTCCGACAATGGTACAAATTTTGTCGGTGCAAAAGCTCAATTAGATGAACTGTATACTTTCTTAATGGAGTCTGACTTCCAATCTACAATAAAAAATGAACTGTTTAGCCGCCGTATTGAATGGAAGATGATCCCTCCCAGATCCCCTCATTTCGGAGCAATGTGGGAGTCTAATATTAAAAGCTTAAAAACACATTTATACAGAGTGATCGGAAATCAACTTCTTACTTATGAGGAGTTGCAAACTGTTTTAGTGCAGATCGAAAGCGTAAGGAATTCGCGACCACTAAATGTCGTTTCCTCAGACCCTCATCCTGAGGTTATAACGCCCGCGCATTTCTTAATGTCAAATCCGTTGCAGCACTTGCCTGCGCCTGATTTCTCTGAATCGCGAATCAATCTAAGTAATCGCAAACAGCTGTTAGACAGCATGGTACAATCTTTCTGGAAGAAGTGGCGGCTAGAATATCTGCACACGCTGCAAGTTAGGCAGAAATGGGCTTCCCCAGATCGACCAGTAGAGGTGGGGACTGTCGTACTCGTTGGGCAGGATGATTGCGCACCTTTGTGCTGGCCGATGGGTGTTATAGTCCAAGTGTACCCTGGTGCAGACAAGGTTGTTAGGGTTGCATCGGTTAAAACTAGACATGGTATACTTAAACGTCCTGTAGTTAAGCTGTACCCTATACCGACACAATAAAAATAATTTGTAACTTTCTCCCGCCATGAAATTTCCATTAACTTAAGTTTTGGCATAATCTTCTTTTGAAAGTTCTACGAACTTCCAAGGCGGGGAGTATGGTTAGGCACACCTTTGCATAGGTTTCATTATATATTTCATTATACAATTAGTTTATAATTTTTCATATTCTTTTATATATTTACATATAACATACGATTGGGTGTGTAATAAAAGTTTGCCAATTGACTCGATTTGGTGGGCTCCTGAGTGTGGCCTAGCAATTGACGCCATCTTCGGATGTTTTGGTTCCCACGCTTGTATTCATTGGCTATGGGATCACACCAATCACGTCGCCTCTTTTCGGTGACGTAAACGGATGGAGATGCATCACGCGCTCTGATGCTCTCTTGGCGCGTACGCTGTCGACTGAGACAGTCGAAATTGTGTGTGCTTGCATATAATCTAAATACTTTTCCTTCAATTACATTTATGTGAACTGTGCATGTGTTTTTGAACATTGGAACATAATAAGTGAAGTATTTTCTGGACTTTAATCTTCGCCACGCCACGCCGGCCTCCCTAGCACGTGCTCCAGCAGTCCGCAGCGGTATACCGTCTGGTGCCCTGGTCAGGGTTGCAGGTACCTGGGTCCTCACTTACGTAGGGTGGTGCTTTGCTACCGTTATCCTTGGGGGTCCAGGTGGGTTGGGTCAGTTGGCTGGTTATTGTATACCTACTCTCACATTACAATATATATATATTCACATTCACCTCATACCCAGGATCATAGGATTCAGATCCTCATTACGATTAAGATCCCCGCGTGGTGAACGGGCTATTTACACGCCTCACCAGAGGGTACAATAATACATACCGATTGTTGGCGTGCTTATGATTGTTTGCCGGATCACGGATATATTCATAGAAAAGTGAATCACAGTGATCCGGACAATCCATTCATTGCCGAAGATGGGACACACACCCAGCACATTGAGAGCCAGTGGCGGAATTTGAAAAGAAGATTTGGGCGTGTAAATTACAAAGGCAACTTTGAAGATTGGTTAATAGAATATTTGTGGCGGTTAGATATGAGGAAAAATTTTAAAAATCCGTTTGAAACTTTAATAGAAGCAATAAAATATGTATATGAAATTTATTTTTGTGTTTTATTTCTTAAATGATAACGATAATGGGCTAGATTAGATTAGATTTCTTAAATATGCACTCAGAATTATTATATTTAGGAAATATTACTACGCACGCGTATCGTACATTGCGTAGCCGATAAGTGATAATGATACCAGCTACATTAACCGGCTACGCAATGCGCAGCGATACGCGTGCGTTGTAATATTTCCTTAATATAATAATTCTGAGTGCATATTTAAGAAATCTAATCTAATCTAAGCGGCCGGCGAAGTGCCAGAACAGAACCGACGGCTCATATTAGTGTTTTCATACAACATAACCTCAAAAATTGTTTTATGAATATCTCAAAAAGTACAAGGTTCCGCGCCCCCCCCCCCGTCACAGGGGGGTCGCGGAATTTTATAAGAAAACATACAACGAACAGACATTTTTTTGGAATCTTGTTTGGATCTATGTGAGCCTAAAAGGAGAGTAGTCCAAGAAGCTGTTTCAAAAAGGCAATGTACTGTTAAGTATTTCTTATGTATTTCGCCTCCAACTAAAATACAGGTATGTCAAAAAACCCTTTGCAATATATTGGCTATCACAAGACGCCGAATACAGATACTTGTTGAAAAATTAAAACAAAAAATTCCTTTAGAAGATCAAAGAGGCCTTCACAATAATAGACCACACAAAACTACGGACAGTGTCATTCAGTCTATTAAGGACCACAATGGAAATTTTCCTACTCAAGAAAATCATTACTCACGTGCCTCTAGTAAGGCTTCGTGTCTTGATCCATCTCTATCACTCTTACGTATGTACCGATTATTCCAGGAGAAATTTCCAGATATAAAAGCAAGTTACGATACTTACAGAAGTATTTTTCGTTCTGATTTTAATTTGAGATTTGGTACTCCACGCAGTGATACTTGCAAAGTTTGTGACAAATTTTATATTCAGCTTATAGCTGCTGATAACGATGAAAGTCATCAAAGAATTAGCAATGAATCAAAATTACATCATATGAAATCAGAGAAAGCCTATTCACAGCTAAAGGAAGATTCAGAGTTTGCACGTACTAACAGTAACAATGTGGTGTTGTGTGTTGATCTACAACAAGTCATATTTACTCCAAATCTGTCCCACTCTGATGTGTTTTATCAGCGCCAAAATATTTAAACTATAATTTTGCTGTACACGACATGGGCAACCAAAAAGTAATGATGTTTCAGTGGCACGAATCATTGGCAAAACGTGGATCAGCAGAAATTGCTTCATGTTTGCTGCAATACATCACACATAATTTTCATGTTCTCCAAACGGGAGAGGAAAGAAAATTAACAATATGGTCTGATCGGTGTGTGGGGCAGAATAATAATTTCAAGATGATTACTTTATTTGCTTACCTTGTCCAATTAAAATATTTCACTGAAATAAATCAAAAATTTCTGGTCAGCGGCCATAGTTTTTTGCCCTGTGACCGTGACTTTGCTCTAATTGAAAAAAATAAGAAATCTGCAAAAATTTATGCTCCTGACGATGTGACTACGTTAATTTGCAATGCTAGGGTCAACAATCCGTTTCAGGTTTTTGTGATGAAACAAAGTGATTTTGTTGATTTATCTCCCTTGGAACAAATATTCAAAAGGGACCCAAATCTAAAAGTTACCCAAGCTAGATGGATACGACTTACCGCAGATGAACCTGGATGTGTTGCCATCAGGACATGTCATAAAATATTAGATGGTTGGCAAAAATATGAGCTCTTGAAAAAACAAAGGGGTCGGATTCGTACGACTAACACTTCAAGAGGATTAATAGCAGGAGTACCCCTGGTGAATGAGCTGAATCCATTGTATGATACACCATTACCCATCACATCTAATAAAAAGACTGACTTGATGGCTATGTCACAATATTTACCACCTGATAAAAGGAATTTCTATGAAAACTTGACTATTTAAATTTTTGTATGAAAAATGTTGGAATAACGTTGTAACCTACAATAAGATGCAACGTTGTTCCAAAATTTTGAAATTATTATTCTATTTTTTTACGAAAATTCGTGTTATAAAGTTGATTAAAAAAATATATGAAAATACGTTTTTTTCTTATTTTCATGTGGCATATTTTTGGCATTTTTTAACGTCGAGTGTGGCAGAATTTGGCAGATTTTTGGGTCCGTGTGTGGCAGATTCGCCATTTTTGAGATGGTCACACTGCCTCTCTTCCTTGCCTCAGTTAACCTGTGTAAGTCGACGGTAACGCACGCACGTAGTCTGTTCATATAGGTAGATAAATATGGATATAGAATTATTTATATCAGAGATACAATCCCGTCCTGCGATTTGGAATTCAAAAAGTGATAGTTATAGTAATAGAGGAGAAAAAGTGAAGGCCTGGGAAGAAATCTGTGAATTGTTTGTGGGATATTTTTCGAATAAAACTGCCAAAGAAAAGAACATTGAAGGTAAGTTTAATAAAATAATATAAAACTATATATTTATATTCTATTTTCTTGCCACGGTATTGCTCCTTCATTCATAAAATAATCTTTTAACGTATCTCTTGCCGTAGACGCTCGTGTTACTGGCCAGCCTGTATTTTGTATATTTTCGAGTCCCACTATTTTCAAAGTGTGCCGAAAATTGAAGCCATCCCTTTTGCGAATAAAGTTGTGCAAAATGCAACAAGCTTTCACAATGTCTTCTGAGAAATGAACAGAAGTGTTTAATGGGCGATGTAATATTCTCCATTTGTTTGCTAGTACGCCGAAGGTACACTCAATGCAACGTCTGGCACGGCTTAACCTATAATTGAAAACTTTTTTGTCTAAGTCCAAATATTTTCCAGCATATGGCCTCATCATATTTTCACTGAGGCCAAATGCTTCATCACCAACAAATGTATAGTTCAATGGTTGTCGATTACCGACCTGTCGTGGTGAGGGGATATTTAATGTCTTTCTGTGTATTTTATTACACAGTTCACTTTCTCTAAATATTGTAGAATCGGATGATTTACCGTATGCCCCAACATCCACGAACGTAAAAAGTAAATTCGAGTCGCAAGTTGCTAGAAGTACTATTGAACAATTTTTTTTATAGTTAAAGTACAAGGAGCCGGTATCGAATGGATGAATAATTCTTATATGTTTCCCATCTATGGCGCCTAAACAATTAGGAAAATTAGTATTTTGAAGAAATCCGCTGGCAATTTCTTTCCACATGTCTTGGGTCGGTTCTGGAATACAAACGGCGTTTAAATAGTTCCAAATTAGTTGACATGTTTCTTGTACTATTTTCCTTGCTGTAGAGGCCCCACGGTGGTAAGAGAGTTCAAAATCCTCAAACGAGCATCCAGTTCCTAGATACCTGAAACAAATTTTTTTTTTTTTTAATAAATTAAAATTATATTTTTTTGTTGTTACAGTAACTAAATTACAGAGGAAGTGGAAGAGTCTTCGTGACAGTTTTAATAGAGAAAATGCAAAAAACAAGAACGTTGCGAGTGGTTCGGCAGCAACAAGCAGTAAACAGTACATTTATTTCAATCATCTATCTTTCTCGAATTCCTTAAAAGAAGTGAGACCGCCTACCGATGTTACTAATGCAAATAATGATGCGGAAACATCTCGCCCGAAAATAAACAGAAACATTAATATAAACAGGGCCGTAAAATCAGAAAATGTAATTCTCAGAACACTTTCGGAAAATTTAAAACGTAAACATGATCAAATAAGCGACCAAAACGACCCCAATAATCAATTTCTGATGTCGCTGCTTCCACATGTAAAAAAAATTGACGAAAATTGTAAACTTGATTTTCAATCAGAAATATTACAGTTAATTAGAAAGTACACGCATAATCAAAATTATGAAACCTATTCGGCACAATATTATGGTTATTCTTCAGGAAATGCCAACATACACTCGACACAAAAAGCTTCTACATCTGCCCAGCCTTCTCCACTTCATTCACATTATTCCGACAAGTCTAAGCTTGACATGTCATACTCTACACAAAACACTTCTACATCTATCCCGTCTTCACCTATAATTCAGCCTTCTCCAACTCATTCATATTATTCTGACCAGTCTATGGACAACAGTTCTGTTATCGAAGACATGTTCCGTGATGATGACGAGTGATACCAAATTATAATAAAGACACAATAACTAAATACAAATACCTACGTGTTTTATTTGTTAACTAGCTATTCTCTAGTAGAAAAAACAATGCATAGTGATTATAAATAAAGTATAGATTATTTTATCATAGTGTTCTGTGGAGTTTTATGCTAGTGATTATTTCCACTTACCTTAATGTGATAGCTAGTCTTTCCGCAGGTGCGATGCTTTTCCGCATGTTGGTATCGTGGTGCTTTAATCCAGCATATAATAGAGCATGTAGTTCCCAAAACGTACCTATGCTTAAACGAAAATGTTTGAAAAACTTTTTAGGATGGTTTAGAAGATTATCGAAATGTTCGTTGCATTTGTGTACATTCGTTAAAATTGGATGTATCCAATAACTACGGTTTCGTCTTCTACGACGATGTCTTTTTATCAAAAGTAGCGCAATTAAACCTTCTTCGTCAGAGTCCATTATGATACTGCACGCAAGGGTTAAAAAAAGTAGCAGCCACCGACCGCAAGTATCGACCACCGGCCACAAGTGGCTGTTGCGCGCTTCAGCTACCTTTGTAGCCGCTTCTAGCTTCTCGTGGCGGCGTTTGTGGCTGTGGCAAGTGGCTCGTG
Organism: Falcaria lacertinaria; assembly: GCA_951449985.1. Lineage (NCBI taxonomy): Eukaryota > Metazoa > Arthropoda > Insecta > Lepidoptera > Drepanidae > Falcaria > Falcaria lacertinaria. Next base: position 7,182,004 of record OX602129.1, read on the forward strand.
TGCGGCGACCCTTACCTACATAAAATATTTTTTTGTGCGTAGCAACCTAGGAGTCCAGATTGATCGGCATAGATAGTCGGCAAAGTTGAGAGGGTGGTCATTTAGAATATTTAGATGATTTCTAAAAAGTTAGTTACAATGCATCAGCTATCACGTGAATAAATATTTGTATGCTACTGCCGAAGTGCTCCCTTCGTCTTTGCAATAAGATTATATGCGTGTGAGGAATGAGAGTAATGTGAATGAGGAAACGTGTGCGTTGAATGTCGAGGTTATCTACTGATGATGCCAGCGATGCGGAGAATGAGTGTTTCGAAAGCAGAGATTTTATATGGACGTAGATGGATGAATGGTGTGGTCAGAAAAATATCTTTCTTCGGTCTTTCAATTTTCCGAGTGACGTCACGGACGTAGTACCGACGACAAAGTCTGCGCGGATTGTCCACAAGTAAATTGTTTACACGGTGTAAATCGGCATTAAATTATAGTGGAGGAATGAAAAGTTCCTAGTTCGCCCTGTGAAGTGTGTGTGTGAGTGTTCGCAGAGATAGACACGCGCTCGTTAGTGCATAGTTCCGCATTGAATCCTAGTCATCGTCCAATCTGTTGTTAGTTAGTGTACAATTTGGAGGGTACTTTCATATGTGTGACAGAATATATTAGAATATATCGGCTTAGGCTCTTCTTGATCATCCATTGCGCCATCTAGCGACAACTCAGCGTACTCTTATTCTCTAATATTGAATAAAGATAAGACGCATACAATGGCCAAATGTTCAGCGTGTGGCAAGTTCATCGCACCGGCAGGTGCCGCCACCTGCACAACCTGCTGTGGGCTTTTTCACAAAGCGTGTGTTGCTATACCGGAGAAGGGCACCGTTCCCAAAGACTGGGTGTGCCCGGAATGCGTTGGAAAAAAACAGCGTAAGGGTGACAATAGCGCCACTCCTGTAAAGCCGATCTATAGCAGTCACGAGGCCCTACCGCCCCCCGCAGCTGTGCCCGTTGAATCGCCTCCGTCTGAATCACTCTTGGCTTCAGATATAATCGAGATGCGCCGGGAACTGGCGGCATACATGGCTGAGCTTCGGGACTTTCGCAGGGTTATGACGGAGTTTCAAGTCACGGCAGAAACATTAAGCACCAGAGTGGATGGCTTCGAGAAGAGGCTAGAAATGGTTGAGCGGAATAATTATATCGCAAGCACGAAGATCCCTGAGATGGCTGTTCTAGAGCAAACGGTAGTACAACTAAAGTCCGAACTAAATAATCGAGATAGGGAGGCTCTACTCGCCGACTTGGACATAGGCCCCCTACCGGAGTCGAAGGGAGAGAATGTTCTGCACACTGTTACCGTTCTCGCGGCGAAACTGGGCATCACTATGGAGGAACGTGATGTAGTGTTTGTCGAGCGTGTCGGTATGGGGGGACCACTGATTTCAGATGTTATCGGGCCTTATCGGCGTCCTCGTCGGATCGTGGTGCGGCTGGCCCGCCGTCAACTTCGCGACCGAATACTACAGGCTTCACGCGTGCGGCGCAATATTACATCTTCAGACCTGGGATATGATGGGCCACCGCTGAAAGTCTACGTGAACGAGCGACTAACGGTGACCAATCGACAGCTGTTCTATCGTGTCCGTAAGGAATGCGCCAACCGTAATTGGAGGTACTCCTGGACCAAATACGGTCATGTATACGCGAGACAAACTGACGGGTCCAAGGTACACACCATTCGCTCCGAAGAGGACTTCACTCGTGTTTTTGGGTCTGTCTCTGTTAGCGCAGATACCATCGCGTAAAGCTTTGGTCTCTTCATATATTCACTCCTGTTACTGTGTTGTGTGTTATCATTATTTACTTCTATCAATTATTATTAGTTCTACAATAAAATTGCCTACATTAGGGAAATTTGTGTATTATATAAACCTCAATGCAAAATGGATCAATCATAGTACCACAAAAAATATATACAAGAACTTATATCCTAAAACATCTACAAATTATTATGTACATATACTTAAACTTAGCATCAACAAATCACTCTCGTACCAAATATTTATTTTATCAACTAGCCGCATACCATTATTTAATTACATCATAACATGCATAACCGGTTTACTCGTCATCGCTCATGTGAAGTGTCTCGTCGTTCGCTTTATGCATTGTTATGATTTCTACTTCAATTCAGATATCTTTTCTAACGTCAAAAATGGTAAATAAACTTCTAACGGTTGGTCTGTATAATGCTGGGTCCTTGGGTACAAACCATGATAACTTTATAGGGTCGGTAACTCAGCATGAGATTGATGTGCTGGCCATTAATGAGACTTGGCTCAGGGCAGGAGAAGAGGGTCGAGCCCCAGCGTTGGCTGGGTACCACTTCCGACACGTCCCTAGACCGAGAGACGTGCGCACACGGGGGAGTGGAGTGGGTTTCTATTTAAAGCGACATTTTAACGCTCGCACCTGGTCGCACCCGGTAGATCCGCTCCACAGCTCAGTCGAACAGATGTGGCTCACTATGACTCTTAACGGAAAGAAACTAGCTATAGGCACGGCGTATCGTCCACCTTGGATGGATGTGGATCTTTTTTTCGACGCAATCACTGACTCCGTTAATGCAATTCCATACTACGACAACTTGGTAGTCTTGGGAGATTTTAATATTAATTTACTTGGTAATAACAATAGTAACATGACCAAATTCTCCTCTTTTTTGTCTTATTTTGGTTTAGCACAGATAGTCACAAATCCTACACACTTCACTAGCACCTCACAGACCTTGATCGATGTAGTCTGTACTAATTTACCCGTAATAAAATTAGAACAAGATCTGGTGGGGTCTTTGCACGGTCACTGTCTGGTAGCTTGTCAGTTTAAGTTTAAACGTGAAAAACCTAAGCCTCGACTAATAACATTTCGTCAAACAAAATACCTCCGTTTTGAGGAGCTAAACAGGGATTTGCAGGCTGCTAATTGGGACTATTTATTGACACTAAATAATGTGAATGATTTGGTCAACGTTTTTTGCAGTGGTATCAGGACTCTTCTAGACTTGCATGCACCTTACACGAACAAGCTGGTAAAGAATCGGTCCTCCCACCCCTGGATTACAGACACCATCAAGCATATGATGAAATTGCGTGATCGGGCATCGTTAGAATACCATCAGACTGGCTCCGATACAAAGAAGGAATATTTTAAAAGCCTAAAATGTATAGTTTCTCAAGCACTGATTCAAGAAAAGTCAGCCTATTTCAAACTCAGCATCAACAACCAATTAAGTAATCCCAAAATTTTATGGAAAAATCTTAAAAGCACCGTGTTACATAGACGTGACTCCAGTTTACCACCTCATTTTAATGACCCTAACATAATAAATAAACATTTTCTAAACATTCCCGCCACTGCTGTTGTACCTATTTCAACTCTGAGCTACTATTTATTTCACAAATATAGTGTTTCATTTAGAACCAGTCAGTATAGACCAAATTAAAAAAATCATCGATAGTCTGACTTCTAATGCGGAGGGTTGTGATCATATCAGCTTGGACATGCTAACTCTGACATTCCCATATTCTTTTGAAGCTATACAAAATATTATCAATGTATCTATTAAAACCTCCACCTTCCCAGATACATGGAAACTTGCTATTATTATCCCCCTACCCAAAAACCCTACCCCCCATGAATACAAGGATCTCAGGCCTTTTAGCATGTTATGCTGCTTATCAAAAATTATGGAGAAAGCCGTATGCTCACAATTAAGGGACCACCTAGAAACTAATAATATCCTCCCAGAAGTTCAATCCGGTTTCAGGAAAGGACGCAGCACTGTCACTGCCTTGCTTGACGTGAATGACAATATACTATGCGCACTGGACCAGGGCATGTGCACACTTCTCGTCCTTCTTGATTTTTCTAGGGCATTTGACTCCATAAATATTAACTTGCTTATAGCTAAGTTGATCTACTATGGTTTCGATTCTATGACCGCTAATTGGTTCCACAGTTATCTAACAGATCGCTATCAGTATGTGAAACTCACGAACCCTGATGGTTCTTCAGTTGTGTCCGATATATTACACGTAGAAAGAGGTGTTCCACAAGGTTCTGTCTTGGGGCCTCTGTTGTTCGCGCTTTATTCTGCTGACGTAACACAGGTGATAAAAAATTGTCAGTTTCACATATATGCAGATGACATACAAGTTTATATCTCTTGCCAACCGGATGAAATGGATAGTGCTATAAGCCGTCTGAATGAAGACCTTAGTAGAATAGTCACTTGGTCTAAAGATAACTGCCTACTGCTCAACCCTAGTAAAACTAAATACCAATTCTTTGGAAATATACGACACCAGGCTATCTTTAATAATGCCAACCAAGTTATGCTAATAGATCAACCCGTTGAACGGGTATACGAAGTTCGAAACCTTGGGTTGCATATGGACTGTGACCTGCGTTATGAGAAGCATGTAGCCGAGTCAGTTAGGAACTGTTTTTATAAATTGAAAGTGCTGTACAAAATTCGACCATATATTAAAGAAGCTTTACGTATTCAATTAGTAGAAACCTTGGTCTTATCTAAGCTCAACTATATGGATATTGTTTTTGGCCCTCGCTTATTATCCAAGACACAAAGACACATCCAACGGGTTCAAAATGCATGCGCACGGTTCTGTTTCGATATTCCGTTAAGAGGACACGTGACTCCTTATCTGAACAAGCATTCTGTTTTAAAAATGAAGCACCGACGCAAACTTCACCTAGCTTGCCTACTCTTTGGTGTTATAAAGTACAAGACCCCCAGCTACTTGTACAACAAGCTCGCGTGGTTGTCGTCGCGAAGGCAACAAAGTGTGATAAAGCTCGCGACTCAGACACATAGGACAGCATCCTTTAGAGGCAGTTTCCGATATGCCGCAACGAAATGTTGGAATAATATCCCTCCACCCATTAGAAGGTGTCATGGTCTGTACGGGTTTAGGTCTCAACTGAAGAAGCATATCGTTGATCACCAAAAACGTCAAGAGAACGATAGACACGACACAAGTGCAATTTAATACATTAATATTCTCCTAACCACTTATTATATACACTTTATTATTGTGTTGACATGCTATGTAGGTATTAGGTCCTTACATATGAAATTGGCGTTTTTCGTACTGGCCACTTTAATCACGAATTTCTCCTCTTTGGTAAGGAATTCCAAATTCAAATTTGTACAGCTATAGACTCATGTATTTGTGCTTCGATGATCGTCATTCATTTGTTTTTTTTCTTCTGTTTTTTTCTGTTTGCGTCACTCATTTTACAAAATGGAAAACCTTAAATATCGCATTATTTACGAGTACGAGTTCCGCCGTGGCACTAGTGCTGCGGAAACAACTCGAAGGGTGAATGATGTGTATGGCGGTCGTGTTGCAAAAGAAAACACAGTTCGTTTTTGGTTCCAACGTTTTCGTTCTGGAAATTTCGACCTGCAGAACAAGCCCCGTGGACGGCCTGAGACTCAAGTTGATAATGAAGAGTTGAAGGCTATTGTGGAAGCGGATCCATCGCAAACCACGTCCGAGTTAGCTGCAGGCTGCAATGTTAGTGATAAAACTGTTTTAATTCACTTGAAGCAAATTGGGAAGATTAAAAAGCTTGAAAGGTGGGTACCTCACGAATTGACTGAAACAAACCGGCAAACGCGCGTCGACTGCTGCGTTACATTACTAAACCGGCACAATAATGAAGGTATTTTAAACCGAATCATTACCTGTGATGAAAAATGGGTTCTTTACGATAATCGGAAGCGCTCGGCGCAATGGTTAGATCCTGGCCAGCCAGCCAAATCCTGCCCCAAGCGAAAATTAACCCCAAAAAAGTTACTTGTAATCGTTTGGTCGACTAGTGCCGGTATTGTTCATTACAGTTTTTTCAAATCTGGCCAGACTATTACGGCTGATGTCTATTGTCAGGAATTGCAAACCATGATGGAAAAGCTAGCGGCTAAACAACCTAGGCTGGTCAATCGCTCCACGCCACTGCTGCTTCACGACAACGCTAGACCACACACTGCGCTACAGACGGCTACTAAATTAGAAGAGCTTCAATTGGAAAGTCTAAGACATCCTCCGTACTCCCCGGACCTTGCTCCAACAGATTACCATTTTTTTCGAAATTTGGATAACTTCTTGCAAGGGAAAAAATTCAACTCCGATGGGGCAGTCCAAATCGCCTTCAAAGATTTTATTGATTCCCGTCCGACTGGTTTTTTTTAGTAAAGGGATCAATGAACTACCTATGAGATGGCAAAAGTGCATAGAAAATAATGGTTCATACTTTGATTAATTAAATATATTATATTAAAAAATATTCGACTTTTTGTTCCTCCCATACAAAACGCCAATTTCATATGTAAGGACCTAATATTTTCTTATTTGATAATTATATTTTTGAACTTAACTTAGATCTCTAACTTATGCTTATAATATGCACCCAATGTACTATCATATTATTCTCCTTTTAGACGTCCTTCGTCATACTGCATCTTACCAATCAATAGACGTTTTCATGACACAATGTGGGACTCATGCTGACTTCGCTAGTGTGTAGGTAAGGTAGTCCATCTGCTGAAGGTTCTTACAGACAGCTGTCAGTTACAGTTAGTTCGTTGGTTCTTGCCTCCTTGAGTTGTCTGCGAATAATTGATTAAGAATATACTTACTTGTAAACATAACCTTATCTATGATTATAATATTAAACGTTTAAACAATTGTATAATATACTCGATATCAGGTAGGTACTAACCAGTATGGGTATAGACATATTGCGCTGGGGCACCAGTGGGCGAGCTAACGCTGTTCGGCTTCACGCATTCAAAATAAAATGTATTGTGGAATTTCCTCTAAGACAAATTACATCGCGATGGATACGGCTGCACATTGCACTGTTATTGACACCGATGCTCTTGCCAATGGTCTTTACTTCTTACAGACATCATATTAGATACCTCGCTGATCAAATTAAATTATAAATATGTATAACACTGTTCATGAATTTTTATCTTGCGCGTACAACGCGTAAGAATGCGTCCGTCCTCGCTGCGAGTCAACGCGAATTAAATCGTGCTCGCTAGTCGTGCTTGCTCGGCTGGGTACGGCGTAGCCGAATGCTTGCGATATGTTCTTTGTATTTTTCTGTTTTTTTTATTTTTTTATTTTTTTTCCGTTTACCTTTTTTACTGTTCGTCTGGGCACTATCTGTTCTACCTTTTATAACATGTAAAGCCAATATTAGGAAAATCTAATTGCTATGCTATTGGATTTTCCTAATATTTCTTCCTACTGCTATATTGTATCTTTTTATTTATTATATCTCTCTGTTGTGACAACTACCAGTGACACCAGTGACGTCACGGACCGGTCCCAACGGAAGATCAGCGCTGGTTGTCCTTCACAAGACATCCAGCACATGCTGAGTTGGGACCGTTTCATAATGACACTATGTTCTTCTACACTTGTGTTACTTTCGTATATGTTTGTGTTGTTATGAATAAATGTTTTCTTTCTTTCTTTCTTTCTTTCTTTCTTTCTTTCCTGCCTTTCACCTCTCACAAAAAAATAATTTTCTTCAACATAAACAAACTTTTCTTCGATCGTTAATTTATTTCAATCTAAATCAAAAGGCAATTAAATTAAGTTGGCTATGACAAGTATAAGCTACGTCAAATAAATTATTGCAAATAGATTGACTATTTGCAATAAGGAATTATCAATTTAATAATAAAAATATAAATTTAATTACCGTAAATTTTATATGCTTCCTTGATAAGGAAATACAGTAATTTTAGTATATTATTATAATCGTCTATGACTTGCTGTCATGAGACTGAGAGTACAAATATATTAATTGAAAAAACCACATCAGGGACGATTTTACCTAACGTACCAGAAGTAGAATGAATAATTGTGTGTAATAGGACTGAAGAAAACTTTCGAGAATTGGAGGCGTCAGAACACTTGCTGACCGACAAGTAGACTCTACCTGAGTCGACTTATTTCACCATAACGTCTAATTTTGGACCGAAGAAAACCATCAAGTAGTGGAAGACGTGACGGGAAACATTTGCAGACGGACGAGCCGACATTTACCTGAGTCGGCTTATTTAAATCAACATAACGCCTATTTTTGGATCGATGAAAACCATCGAGTAGTGGAAGACGTCACGGGAAACATTTGTAGACGACGAACCGATATTGACCTGAGTCGACTTATTTAATCAGCATAACGCCTATTTTTGGACCGAAGAAAACCATCAAGTAGTGGAAGAGGTGACGGGAAATATTTGCAGACGAGCCAACATTTACCAGAGTCGTCTTATTTAAATCAGCATAACGCCTATTTTTGGACCGAAGAAAACCATCAAGTAGTGGAAGACGTGACGGGAAATATTTGCAGACGGACGAGCCGACATTTACCAGAGTCGTCTTATATAAATCAACAAAACGCCTATTTTTGGACCGAAGAAAACCATCAAGTAGTGGAAGACGTGACGGGAAATATTTGCAGACGGACGAGCCGACATTTACCAGAGTCGTCTTATTTAAATCAACAAAACGCCTATTTTTGGACCGAAGAAAACCATCAAGTAGTGGAAGACGTGACGGGAAATATTTGCAGGCGGACGAGCCGTCATTTACCAGAGTCGTCTTATTTAAATCAACATAACGCCTATTTTTGGACCGAAGAAAACCATCAAGTAGTGGAAGACGTGACTGGAAACATTTGGAGACGGACGAGCCGATATTAACCTGAGTCGGCTTATTTAATCAGCACAACGCCTATTTTTGGACCGAAGAAAACTAACAAGTAGTGGAAGACGTGACGGAAAACATTTGCAGACTGACGAGCCGATATTTACTTGAGTCAGCTTATTTAATCAACATAACGCCTAGATGAGGGAGAATCGGTCCCATTACCAATACAAAATCAATTAAGGGGCCGTATTTTAATCATCATCATCATCATCAGCCTATCGACGTCCACTGCTGAACAAAGGCCTCCCCCATAGATTTCCACAATGACCGATTCAATGCGGCCCGCATCCAACGCTTGCCAGCGACCTTTATCAGGTCATCGGTCCATCTAGTGGGGGGCCGTCCGACGCTGCGTTTTCCAGTGCGTGGTCTCCACTCTATATAGAATAATACATCGAAGAACCCAATCAGTCATGTAGATGCTAACTGGTAGAAGTTGAAAAATATGAGAAACAAATAATGGCAAGTGTCCGTAAAAAGATACTAGGAATCTGCGTCAGCTCAGCTCCAGTTTCTCGCTCCATTAAACAACTCGAAAGTACCATACAAGGTTAAATTTATTGCAATAATTTACAACAAACAACTTTCAAAATTAATACACTATGTAAACAATTTTTGAGGAATAAATTTGCCCATCATCCGATTATCGTACGGAGATATAGCTAATGCGACCACGAATTTTAAAAGTGTCTGGCTGTTGGTATGAAATATTGAACATAGTTTAGACAAATAAACACGATAACCGTTGCATCGTAGGTATCACGGACTTAATGCCAGTCAGGGCAAATATGGAATGGAAACAGTACACTGAACGGCCAAGGATTAAAGAACATTTTAACGAAATAAATAAATTGAGAAATCAGTCATTCACAACACCAATTATTGGACTGAAGAAAGCCTTCGAGTATCTAGATAATTTTCAGGTGTTTTGGCGCACTAAATAATGTATGGAATATGTTAACTATGAAGATTTACTGACGGAGCAGACTGAGCTCCGCGTGTAAGAATAGGAGGTATGTTGTGCCATAATTACGTCGAGTAGTTGTCAAAAGGCAAGTAGCGACACCTATCGAGGAGTGAAATAATTGTGATCTCCTCCGATTTGTCGAGTCATACATAATGTTTCAAGGACGATTTGTAGGAAATTTAAAGGAGCTATAAGATTGCCACAGAACAATGAAGAAATAAGAGCTACAGTCGCCGATTTCTATAATATAGCTAAATTTCCAAGTGTTGTTGGAGCTATAGATTGCACTCACATACCAATAATAAATGCAGGTAAGTAATTAGGTAGGTACATACTAAGGATCACCAAGACCAAGATTATTACCTTCTGTACTATGTCTAAAGAGCTTCTTATTAATTACAGGTGGTTGACAATGCAGAATTGTACCGAAACAGGAAGGACTTCTTCTCCATAAACACACAAGTGATAGCTGATGCCAAACTCAGAATTTTGGACATAGTCGCAAGATGGCCTGGTTCCGTACATGACAGCACAATTTTCAATGCAAGTGCAATAAAGATAAAATTTGACCAGGGTGACTTTGGAAATTGTTGTTTGTTAGGTGATCGTGGATATGCGTTGAAAAGATATTTAATGACACCCCTTATTGATCCACAATCACCACCTGATCGACTCTACAATGAAAGCCAGATCCGGTCTCGAAATGTTGTAGAAAGAACATTTGGTAAGTGGAAGAGAAAATTTCCAGATTTAAAAATATACAACCGATAATAGTTGCTACAGCAATATTACATAATATATGTATAAATCATAATGAAAACATCCCACAGGCCTTGTAGCGGATGTCACTGTACCGGATATGCCAACAATGGAAATTCCTAATCAAGGAAGAGCTGAACAAATATTTCGCAACCAACTTATAGATGAGTACTTTGGAAGGTATGTAAGTCCAAGTACATCTCAATTTATAATTTACATCAAGGCCAATTTTTGTAGGAATGTATCTTTGGCAGCTCTGCACTTTAAAACAGCTGGACAGATTTTGTTAAAATTTGGAATGACGATAGACCACTTTAATCTGATCTTTTCAAATAAATATCTACCTAATTCATTGTGTATTTTATTGTTTCAGGTTGCCCAATGAAAATACAAATTAAGAAATGAAACTAAATGTAATTATAGTAATTAATTTTTAAATGAATAAATCGAGTTTATAATTATTCAGCTCGGAGTTTCTTTAATTTTTCTTGCTCAATTTCAATTTCCAATCGAGCTTTTAGGAGAATCAATTCATTCAATTGTTTTTTAAATTCTATATCTATTTTATGTAATTCATCTTTCTGTTCCATGTTTTTCTTGTGCTCTTCTTCGGCATATTATAACAATTTTTCTTCCCTTATTCCCTTTTTCTTTACGTAACGTTCTTTTTCACTAGCCATCAAATTTTTTTTTCTTGTCTCCATAGGAGTGGAGAGCAATCTCCTCTTTCTGCCAGTTTCTGAAATTTTATAAAAATAGTAGGTGAAATACAAGAGTGTAATGCCAAAGTTGGTATAGCTACATGCTACATGAGTACAAAGATCTGTTTGCAGCAGTACAGTTTTATTATAAAGGTTTTACATAATATTTTTTTTAATTGATGCAGCTAGTCTTGACTAATGCTTAGGCTACCAGATGCATGATCAGAGAATCAACTATGATTTTTAGTAAAAAAAACTTCAAACACACCTAATAGAGCAGAGACAGGCTTTTTCAACATGGCCTTTGGTGTGCATGTTCCTGCAAAGGAATGACATTATACTTCCAATAAAATTTACACATACATACATATGCTCACGCCTGTATCCCGGAGGGGTAGGCAAAAACTAAGGATTTCCATTAACACGTTAAACGCCGATAGAAAAATCGTAAAAATACTTTTGGTCGTAATTTGTTTATTATGTTACGATACGTATAGAAAATAAGTTTTATTCAATTCTGTACATGGGTTACATAGTTACAGACAAATACATAGCTGAGGTCACCGGTGCACCCCATGGCGCACAAATACAGAAAATATATTTTCCGGTACCCGGCGCCGCGCCGGCCACCCCGCCGGCCACCCGCTACACCAGTAGTGCGCTCGCGCTTACGGTGATAGAACGTGTGTTACTACACTCGGTTCCAAAAATTACGGGTCAGTCACAAAAATTGAAATACCTCCAGAACTGTAAAAGCTAGATCAATGAAATAAAAAACAGAATAAAGACTTTTTAGTTGCGCTTCTAATAGCATATTATTTAAACTGGTTGATGAAAAAAAACTTCATTAGAAAAACAAAATTTAAAAAAATGACTATTTTTAAAAACAAAATTTTTGTTTCATGTCATTATGGATGCTTTCCATTTCTATTCTGTCACAAAAAAATTATCGTGAACGTCTTCCACGTGCATAATTATTATTCTGTGAGGTGAAGCATGGCAGTCACGCTAGAGGAATGTACCAGAATCCTAACTTTTTTGGAACTTGGGCGGAGCCAGCGTGAAACAGCCAGAAACATTGGTGTATCTTTGTCGACTGTTCAGCGGGTAGTCCAGCGGTACCAAGAGACCGGATCACACCTTAGAAGACCAGGAAATGGCAGACCAAGATGCACAACGGCCAGGGAAGACAGACAACTGGTGGCTACAATGCTCCGAAATCGTTTTCAAACTGCTGTTGGTCTAAAAACTCACTTTATTCGCTTTGGAGGTGGCAATTTAAGCGCTCAAACAGTAAGAAGACGTCTTGCTGAAGCAAATTTGAAACCATTGAGGCCCGCAAATGGCCCCAAACTGGAACGGGGACATCGAATTGCAAGACAGAGATACGTGCGCGAACACCTAAACTGGACACTAGACGATTGGTCTAGGGTAATGTTCACGGACGAGTCTAAATTCATGCTTTATAAGCATGATGGTAGGCAGTTGGTGTACAGAAGACCAGGGGAGCGCTTCCATCAAGCGTGTGTGGAGGAAAAAGTGGCGTACGGTGGAGGCTCCGTACAAGTTTGGGCTGGGATTTCTGCTGAGGCCCGCACCGAGCTGGTGCTCATTCAAAATGGAACTCTAAATGCAGAGAGGTACGTGGAAGAGATCCTCAATGAACATGTAGGTCCTTTCATGGCCAGGATGGACCGGCATGGCATATTAATGCATGATAATGCGCGTCCCCATACCGCCAGAATTGTACATGACTACCTTGAAGAGGTCGGTATCGAACTCATGCAGTGGCCAGCGCGAAGCCCGGACTTAAACCCCATCGAGCACGCCTGGGACGAGCTTCAGAGATGCGTGAAAGGTCGAAACCCCCCACCAATCACGCTTCCCGAGCTCATACAAGCACTGGTGGAGGAATGGGAAGGTATTCCTCAGCACCGGCTCCGAAATTTGGTGTACAGCATGCCTAATCGCCTGGAAGCTGTCAGAAGAGCTCGTGGAGGCAATACAAAGTATTAAATGAAGAAAGTGATGAAAAACAGCAAAAAAACAATCATAAAAAAAAATGTAATCTTAAGAAAAATATGACTACTTTAGTTTTTTTTTAATTTAAGATTAATATTGTGGGTGTAACTAAGTTTTATTTTATTTTTTATCTGTATAATTAAATTCTCAATTGAACAGTCTTCGTTTCATTAGGATGGCATACGTAGTTCGGGAGATATTCGGGTTTATGTGACTGACCCGTTATTTTTGGAACCGAGTGTAGATCAATTACGTTCCTACTATCTTAGCTGTCATCATTTTCTTATTGAATAGTTAATGTGCGAGCCTTTAGATATGGATTTAGCTATGGAGGACTTCTAATTTACGCAGGATGAATGGAAGCAAATCAACGCGTTAGAAACTTCTTTTTCGATCGCTTCTATAAACAATGACGCTCTCGTAGAATCGGATAGTGAACCCATGCAATTATCGAAAAAGAAAAGACGGTTGGTTATCGCAAGTGATAGTGATAGTGACAGTGAGTCGGCTGAAAATTTTGTTGCCGCCAATATATCGCAAAATGACCGTATTTCCTCAAAATGGTCGAGGCCAAAAAGACGACAGCCATCAGTGATTCCTTCCACCGAGTTCGAGGGTATGAAACCTCCATATTCTAATTTGCTGAAAGAAGCTGGCCCTGACCAGTATTATGATCTATTGGTGCCTGAAGAAATGCTTGAAATGATTGCTGAGTAGACAAATTTGTTCGCAAGTCAAAACATCACAGCCAGGCAAACAAAGCCTGGATCAAGGTCTCATTCATGGAAGCCAACAAACAAGACAGAAATAAAACAGTTTCTTGGGCTGGTCTTGTTTATGGGCGTAGTAAAGCTGCCGAAATTAGCTTATTATTGGAGCAAAGACAAGATACTTGGACAAACCTTTCCAGCCACCGTTATGAGTAGGAACCGCTTCGAGTTACTACTGCAATACCTACACTTTAGCGACAATTTATCTGTCGACAGAAACGATCGTATTGCCAAAATAAGACCTTTAATCGATGCTCTCAATGCTACTTTCCAGAAATATTATTCGCCTAAAGAAGATGTTTGTGTGGATGAAAGCCAAGTACCTTTCAGAGGTCGAATAATATTCAGGCAATACAATAAAAGTAAGCGACACAAGTATGGCATGAAGCTATTTAAGTTATGTACTGTTCCCGGATATACTTGCAAACTTAATTTGTATAGTGGGAAAAACATTGACGCAATAAATACTACGCCAACAAATGTGGTGATGGCACTATGTGAAAATATATTTGACAAAGGACACACGCTAGCAACTGATAATTGGTACACTAGCTTGCAACTGGCTTATCGGTTATTGGAGAAGCAAACCCATTTAATTGGCACATTGCGAAAAAACAGAAGAGGATTGCCTAAGGCTGTTGTTGATTCGAAACTGCAAAAAGGTGAAACAATGGCTATGGAGAATGAAGATGGAGTAACAGTGCTTAAATGGAAAGATAATAGGGACGTGCTTATGCTGTCGATAAAGCATTCCGACAAAATTGCTGTGGTGGTGAAAAAAGGCAAACAGATTCGTAAGCCAAAAGTTATTTTGGATTATAATAAATCGAAAGGGTCTGTAGATATGAGTGACCAGATGGGTGCCTATTCTTCGCCATTGCGGAACACCGTAAAATGGTATAGAAAATTGGCAATAGAACTACTTCTAAATACGGCAGTTGTAAATGCTTGGGTCATGTACAATGAAAATAAGCAGAGCAAATCTTCAATTGTCGACTTTAGGAGGGCTCTCATAAATTTTTTGACTCGGCCAGCAGATTCCCAAGAAATAATTATCAATGAAAGACCTAAAAGACTCAAGCATTTTCTAAAATTAAAGGAAGGAAAAGTAAGAGACACGCGTCGTTTTTGTGTGCAATGTTATAAAGATTCAGTACAGGAATTTTGTCGTAAAGTAGCTAAGAATAAAGCTAAGAAAGTGAGTACGTACTGTGTGCAATGTAAGGGGGAGCCTCACTTTTGTCTAAAATGTTTCAATTATGTCCATCGCTAATATGTTGATGCTATAAAAGGTTTCTTATCTCATCTTTTACAGCATGTTTTGTCAAATATTATGGCTAATTATTTATATTTCTAATGGTTGTTTGTAATTATGCTTACTAATGAGAACTTTGTTTTATTTTTCAGTAAAACTGATTTTTATGTTTGTATTTCATTAAAAAATAAAGACTGCTAATTTTCGTTTAAATAATAAAGACTAATTTGAATTATATATCCTGAATTTTTATTTTGGTTACTTTTTTCGCTATCTTTCATTTTTTCAATTCCTTACAAGGTATGTTTGTCCCACTGCGCAGTATAGTTCTACAGCGCCGTGCCGGTCACGGAGTACGAATAAAGTAACAGTCAGCATGGCCGGCGGCGAGAAAAAGTAGTTTGAATATGACTATACGTTGAGGTCACCGGTGACCCCCATGGCGCTATGATAGAGGAAGGGTGAGGTCACCGGTGACCCCCATGGCGTTTAGCGTGTTAACTACGGTCCTGACACACTTCCTTTGCTTCTTCCACATTCATTAGGCCACGCATGCAAGCTCTTCTATTCCGAGTACTCCGAACTTGGCCCTTCTTCAGTACGTCACCGATTTGGTCAAAGTATGTTCGTCTAGGGCAACCTCGTTCCGTTCTTCCATCCACTTTTGCACCTTTTTTGCTATTCGTCTATCATCCATCCTTTCAACATGTCCAAACCATTGCAACATACCTTTCTCAACTCTGCTTGCTACATCCTCTTTCAAACCACAACGCTCTCTTACCATACTGTTTCTTATCCTATAAAATGTATTTATTGTATATGTATAATGTTACTTTACATTAGCGAAATAAAAACCAAACTGTGTTGCTCTGAAAAGAGAATAATTTATTAAGAAATGCTTTTAATTTTCATCTTTAACATGCATGTTTAGTTTTTAATAATTAATTACAAAGCTTACCTGAAAAGAGAAACAACATTTAGAGCTATTATTTCACAAATTCCTTTACATATTAATATTTCAACACATTCCTTGTAATACACTTGTCTTGTCTGACCACAGATAACTTATCCCTCCAATTTGTATGTCATCCATCTGTCAATCTTATTACTACAGTCTACACGTGAAATGACATACAGAGAAAGTGCGGCAAATTTAAATTAAATGAAGTGTCAATAACTTCATTTACATCTCCCCCCCTCAAGAGTTTATAGCACACATTTAATCATAGATAATAAACTTACATAGGACACAGTTAATTAAAGTTCTTAATTTTTCGGTACCGGAACAAGTTTTGTTACATGAAAAAGATTAGACTCAGACTTCCTATGCCCTGTGTTTATTCTATAAATTTTTCTATAATTTTATAAGGGCCAATTTTTAATTCATCTAGTTTTTTTCTGTTTAATCTATTGCCATTTTCCACATATACCGAATCTCCTACTTTTAATTCACATTGTTTTCTGTGCTTATCGAATTTTTGTTTATTATAATTGTGTGATTTTATAGTATTTTCTAGTGCAATTTTTCTATCTTGAAATAAATTATTTTTTGTTATTTTTTGTTTTAATTCTTCTGGTAAAATATCTATGTTTTTACCCTCTAATAAATATTTTGGGGAGAATCCTGTCACAGTATGCTCAGTCTCATTATACCTTTTAGTACATTCGTGAGCAATAGTTGTCCATGCCAGTTTATCTTTCCTCTCATTTAATTTACATCTAATTTTATTAACTAATGTTTGGTTTAATCTCTCATTCAGACCATTGGAGAAAGGTGTGTTTACTGCAGTGAAAATATTAGGTCCTTACATATGAAATTGGCGTTTTTCGTACTGGCCACTTTAATCACGAATTTCTCCTCTTTGGTAAGGAATTCCAAATTCAAATTTGTACAGCTATAGACTCATGTATTTGTGCTTCGATGATCGTCATTCATTTGTTTTTTTTCTTCTGTTTTTTTCTGTTTGCGTCACTCATTTTACAAAATGGAAAACCTTAAATATCGCATTATTTACGAGTACGAGTTCCGCCGTGGCACTAGTGCTGCGGAAACAACTCGAAGGGTGAATGATGTGTATGGCGGTCGTGTTGCAAAAGAAAACACAGTTCGTTTTTGGTTCCAACGTTTTCGTTCTGGAAATTTCGACCTGCAGAACAAGCCCCGTGGACGGCCTGAGACTCAAGTTGATAATGAAGAGTTGAAGGCTATTGTGGAAGCGGATCCATCGCAAACCACGTCCGAGTTAGCTGCAGGCTGCAATGTTAGTGATAAAACTGTTTTAATTCACTTGAAGCAAATTGGGAAGATTAAAAAGCTTGAAAGGTGGGTACCTCACGAATTGACTGAAACAAACCGGCAAACGCGCGTCGACTGCTGCGTTACATTACTAAACCGGCACAATAATGAAGGTATTTTAAACCGAATCATTACCTGTGATGAAAAATGGGTTCTTTACGATAATCGGAAGCGCTCAGCGCAATGGTTAGATCCTGGCCAGCCAGCCAAATCCTGCCCCAAGCGAAAATTAACCCCAAAAAAGTTACTTGTAAGCGTTTGGTGGACTAGTGCCGGTATTGTTCATTACAGTTTTTTCAAATCTGGCCAGACTATTACGGCTGATGTCTATTGTCAGGAATTGCAAACCATGATGGAAAAGCTAGCGGCTAAACAACCTAGGCTGGTCAATCGCTCCACGCCACTGCTGCTTCACGACAACGCTAGACCACACACTGCGCTACAGACGGCTACTAAATTAGAAGAGCTTCAATTGGAAAGTCTAAGACATCCTCCGTACTCCCCGGACCTTGCTCCAACAGATTACCATTTTTGTCGAAATTTGGATAACTTCTTGCAGGGGAAAAAATTCAACTCCGATGGGGCAGTCCAAATCGCCTTCAAAGATTTTATTGATTCCCGTCCGACTGGTTTTTTTAGTAAAGGGATCAATGAACTACCTATGAGATGGCAAAAGTGCATAGAAAATAATGGTTCATACTTTGATTAATTAAATATATTATATTAAAAAATATTCGACTTTTTGTTCCTCCCATACAAAACGCCAATTTCATATGTAAGGACCTAATACATATTTAGGTACTCAAGCAAGCAAAAATGCCTACTCGTGTCTCTTCTACGTATACATTATACTATTCTAAGAAAATTTACTCTAAAATGACCGCCGGTCCCTTACCGAATCCCCTCTACTTGAATAACATCTGGCCTTGAAAAACATCTGCCTATTCTTTTGTCCATGTGGTGTCGTTCACGTATACCTGATTCTTTTAGTGTTGAACGAGCAGTTCGAGTGACTATACGTATTTATTACAAGCGTCTACTATTGAAGTTAGTGCTGATTAATATTTAACAAAAAATGTCACAATTTTGCTTTATTTGTAATAAACTTTTGACTGAAGATGAAACTGTTGTGGTCAGTCGTGGAATGCCAACTTTAATCGATGCAAGCGTCGCGAGAAGTGATGAGTTTGCTGATTATTTAAGAAGCCAAAAATCCGTTACAATTCACGTGGATTGCAGAAAATCATACACCCGGAAAACTTCAATCTCTGCATCAAAAAGACAACGTGAGGAAGAACAGGCCAGTACTTCAAAAGTAAGTCCACCTCATACTAGAGCGCGAATAAGTGAATCCAGCTTTTGTTTTAAAAACCACTGCTTATTTTGTGGCGATGAAGCGGATGAAGAAGCAGAAAAGAAGAAAGTGAAGATTTATCGCCGAAAAATTCATAAAGTTTCTACACTTACATTCAAAGATTCCATTTTAAAATTAGCTAAAGATCGTTCTGATGATGTGTCAAAAGCTGTCTTTGCGCGTATTAATTTTCAGTATGATTTAGTTGCTGCTGACGCTAAATACCATGACAGTTGTTACAAATCCTTCCTGAGACCTAATACTGGCGGTAAAATTGGCCGTCCTCAAAGTGAGGCTATAAACTCTGCAATGGAGGAAATTTTCAATTTCATCGAAAGTAGCGATGACTGCCAGTTTTCGTTAGATGAACTGAAGAATGTTTGCCAAAATGTAGCTTTAGAAAACGGGATTATAAAAATACGATTGAAATTAAAGTATGGTAGTAGAATTATTATTACAGAGAAGCCTGGAAAATTTACATTTATTTGTTTTGTAGACAATTACCAAGACATTTTAAGTCAAGCCTGGTCTGATAACAAAAACTTGAATGAAAAGGAAAAAAGGTGGAAAACTTTAAAAGCTGCGGCAGAAATTATTCGAGAAGATATTCAATCTTGTGTGTTTGATAATACTATGTACCCGCCACCGGGTAGAATGTTTGAAGATATAAATAACGATATTCCCGAATCATTATCTTTTTTTTGGGACAAATCATTCTTAAAAATAAGCGTCATAATTTGGATCATTTAAAGTTAGTTTGCACAAATATTAGTCATAGCATAATGACTGCTGTTCGGCCTAGATCCTTCAAGTCTAAATTACAGCTCGGTGTTTCAGTTTTTTTCCATCGGCGGTTTGGTTCAAAACGGCTTATACAAATTTTCTCATCGTTTGGTTTATGCGCATCTTACAGTGAAACAATGAAGTATGAAGCAGCAGCAGTTTTCAGTCGCCCACCTCACATTTTATCACCAGAAACTGGCACATTTGTTCAATATGTTGCAGATAATGCTGATATCAATGTAAATACTTTGGACGGTAATAATACGCTTCATATCATGGGTATTATACAAATTGTAACTCCCAAAGATTCAGTATTACTAGAACAGCCGATGCCGCGAGTAACTGAAGTCCTTTCAGCTAAAGATTTTGCAGCCAAGGCTCATGTACCTATACAGGTTTATCAAAATACTGGCGTAGTAGGATATAGCAAAATAAATGTGCGAAATTTTGAATACGAAAATGAAACAAAAGTATCTTTTCTAAAAAAAGTTGATGTGATATGGTTCTATGGAAAATGCAAAGCTTTTCCTTTACCTGGTTGGAATGGTTATATTGAACACGTGACTAGCAATATTGTAGACTTTTCAAAATCAAAAATTTCATTTCTGCCATTTGTTCAACAGCCTGCAAGTAATTACAATACGATATACACAACTTTACTTTGTGCTTTAGAAGATGCTAAACGTCACAACCATACAGTTTGCATAATTACTTTTGATCAACCTCTGTTTGCGAAAGCTCGCGAAATTGTATCTGCTGCACCTGAAGGATCGGAATTATCAAAGATTATAGTGAGACTGGGAGGATTTCATTTGTTAATGTCATTTTTCGGCGCAATAGGTTATATTATGCAAGGAAGTGGTTTAAAAGAAGTGCTTTCTGAGATTTATGCTCCTGTCTTTAGAGAAAATGCTTAATGGCCATGCTTACGCGAGGGCAGTTCGAGCTCACACGTTACTTCAGCTCACTTTAGCATTAACAATATTAAAAGAACTAGCTATTGATGATTTTATGGATGCAAATCTTATAATTACAGTGGAAAATATCCTCGATAAAACTCTTTTATATTATGACATTGAAAATGATAAGGAAATATCTGAACTTTTACTTGATTTATTTAATAAAAAGTTAATGGAATATCAGAAACGAGGACCAACTGCACAATTATGGGTACAGTATTTTCGGATGGTGTCCATTGCAAAAGAATTTATAAGAGCTGAACGTATGGGAGATTGGCAAGCTCATTTGAACTGCGTTAAAGAAATGCTTCCTTATTTCCATGCATCGGGGCATTTACCTTACGCTAAGTCTGCGCACTTATACTTGCAGGATATGCTTCAATTAGAGGAGGTAATTGATCCTAGTGTTTATCGAAGGTTTACTGAAGGATTTTTCACTGTTCGACGTTCTGATAAACTCAGTTGTGGATCTTCAACAGATATGATTATCGAACAATCAATGATGAAATCCATGAAAACAGATGGTGGTATTTCTCGAGGACGAAGTACAAAAGAAAGTGTAATAAGCAAATGGGTTTACGGAATGCATGCAATGAACACAGTGTGTGACGAGTTGGAAGTTCTTGCTAATGTTCGAATGGACACGACAGATCAACATGTAGATGCGAGCGATTCGAGAGTTATGAAAGATGCTAAAGATATTAAAAAACTTCTTGACTGGTTTTCATCACATGATCCTTTTCCCGAAATTAACAAAATCTTATCTATTGCTTCAGGAGTCGTTGGTGACGATAAGATTAATTGTCATAAAGCTTGTGAAGTTGGGATTGCCTCGATGTCTAAAATGACTGGTCAAACTTTCAATCATATAAAATTGAAACGCACAGATAAAGTACTTCCTCTTTTAGCTGTGAGTAGCACTGTGAAAGTTCACGACGAAGAAGTACCAATAGACCCAGTATTATTATTTCAACGTATGAGTGTCACTAAGACTTTTGAGGATGAAATTGAAACATTTTTCGCATATGATTTAGCTCCTTTCCCGTTGTCACTCTTCGATGCAGCTGGAATGCGTAAAACAATGAAGTCGGCTCTTTACGATTGCTTTCAATCAGTCAATGCTGAGGTTGATTGTACAAACGCTGCTTACGTTATTGATGGAGGATATCGACTACATCACGTTGTGTGGGATCGAGAAGAAACCTTTAACGTAATTTTTGAAAAATATGTTCAGTATTTACGTAGACATTATGGTCATACAGTTACGGTAGTATTTGATGGCTACAGTGACACAACAAAGAACATAAAAGCTGTCGTCGTGCTACAAAAACATCCTCAGGTACCGACATAATGTTTGACGAATTTATGACAGTTCCAGTTAATCAACAACATTTTTTTGCAAACATTAATAATAAATCTCGTTTTATTTCTATGTTGAGTAACAAATTAACAGCTGAAAATATTGCCGTGACACAAGCTCCTAATGACGCCGATGTCCTCATAATTGAAACAGCAATAGAACAATTTAATGCAAGAAATACAGCTATTGTAGTGGGTGAAGATGTTGATTTATTAGTACTACTCACTGCAAGGACTCCATCTGATAAAATTATTTACTTTTTAAAACCTGGGAAGGCGCAGCAACGGACAGAAATATATTCTTCAAAAAGTTTATCAGCTTATCCGAAATGCCAAAACTTTATTTTATTTTTACATGCGATAACCGGATGCGATACTACGTCAGCAATGTTTAGAAGGGGCAAAAATTCAGTATTAAAATTATTTGAAAAAAAATGATTTGATCGACTGCGCAAAAGTATTTACAGAAATTAATTCTTCACCTCAAATACTAATTACTAAAGGAATTCGGTTTCTTCTTGCGGTTTATGGAGCTCCAAAAAAAATTGATTGCATAGATACGTACAGATATTTAACATTCGTAAAAAATACACGAAACAAAAAGCAAGTACAGCTATCTTGTCTTCCTCCAACACCGGCATCTGCTACTCAACATTTGTTTCGAGTATACTATCAAGTTCAGACATGGCAAGGCAATGAACTGAACCCTGAAGACTGGGGTTGGAAATTGATAAATAATACTTGGGAACCGATTCGAACTTTACTGCCCCCTGCTCCAGAAAAACTTCTTAACACTATTTTTTTGCAATTGCAAGAAAGGTTGTAGTGCCAAATGTGGCTGTAAAAAAGTAGGATTGCAGTGTTCTCCAGCGTGTACCAATTGCCAAGGTGTCTCTTGCTCAAATGTTCAATTAAATACAAGAGAGGAAGATTCATGTGATTTTGATGAAGAGACAACTGATTCATCTTCATTTGAACAATTTCTAAGCGTTCATCAACAGGAAGGAGAAGAAGAAGAAGAACAAGAAGAAATTGAAGAAAACATGATTGTTGAAGTTGAATATGAAGAGTATGAGTCAGATTAAAGTAATAAAAAAAAGTTAGAACGACAGTTAAACTCAGTAACCCATATCAATAATCTTCATACTATTAAATGATTATTGTTCCTGAAAATAACGTCATAAAGGTTCGTGGAATAGGCCTACCGGGGAAACCACGTTAAAAAAAACGCGCCGAGTACACTACCTCACAGGTGGTGTGGAAATGTGTGCATATTATGTAGAACTTGATTCTTACAAGCGCAATATCTGGGAAATAGTGGGTCTTAGAGAAAAAATCATGGGAACCATTTTTATAGAGAATTTTAAGATCTACAACTTTGCTCCGAGGTACTTTTTCGATAAAACTTACCGTTTTCGAGAAAAATCCAAAAAACCTAAAATTTTGACCTTGGGCCCCGAATAAGTCCCTAAGCTCACATGGGACTGATGGGGACTTTTGACACTTTATTCCTTGTGGTGAACCTAAGGTCTCTACAAAGATTTGGCTCTGTCGGAATTTTCTTTATTTGATCACTATTTTTATGTCTAAAATGACCGGACTATTCTGTCTCTGTGAATATTAAGAGAAAAACATTAGTACCTAATTATTATCGTACGTGTGCTTATTCATCTGGTTTGTAGTTTGTTATGTTGCACGGTACTTACTTATTAGTTTTATTCTCCATTTTGTTATCAATCCTATGGAACACAACAAATAATAATAACACCACGACAAAACTCTGCTGACAGTTGTTTTGTGACATTATTTTGACGTCTCCCACACAGTGTAACTAGCAGTAAAAAAATATTCCCGACAAAATTACGTTTTCCCCGTGGTTATTTGTATAGCAACACAATTGACTATAGGAAGCCTTAACCATAGTCAAAATTTTGTTGAAACAACGTACATCTACTTTAACTACTGGTTAAGGCGTTAACTATAGTCAACTAACTAATGGTTACTGTAACTATTAGTAAAAATTAACTAGTATTCAAACAACCGGCCCTAAGTGACATAGATTTTTTTTCTTATTTTTTTCATAACTGGTATACCTTGGCCTCTCGCCCGGTACCAGGTTATCGTTGAGTTTTGGGACATCCTGTATATATATGTAGATTATGGGGGAATCATACCCAATGACTCTGAAGCCTTAGCTACCGAAGCCCTTGTTCTCATGGTTGTATCTTACACAAAAATATTTAAATGTCCCATAGCTTTCTTTTTTATTAACAAAATATCAGCAGAGCTTCAATCAGAGTTAATATTAACAGGCATTAGGTTGTTATCAGAACAAAATATTACAGTAAGATCCTTAACCTGTGATGAAACTTGTGTTAATATATGAGCTTTTGGGATGTAGGTTCACACTACCTGAAATGAAGACAAGTTTTAAACACCCAACAAAAGACTGCCAGATCCACTGCATTTTAGATACTCCCCATATGCTCAAGCTGGCCAGAAATATTTTTGCAGAAACTAATATCAATTCTCCGAAAGGTGACATAAAATTCAACTTTATAAAGCAATTAGATGCAATACAAGAAGAGGAAGGGTTGAAACTAGCCAACAAACTTACTAGTAACCACATTAATTTTTCTGGTAAAAAGATGAATGTCAAATTAGCAGCACAAGTGTTGAGCAATTCAGTTGCCGATGCAATTGAATTCTTAACAAAAAATGGCGATAAGCGTTTTGAAGGAAGCGAAGCAACTGTTGAGTATATTCGATTTTTGGATAGAATATTTGATATATTGAATTCGAAAAATCCCTTTGGCAAAGGCTTTAAGTCACCATTACGTCTGCAAAACCTTGAAATTTGGATGAATGCGCTCACCGAAACTAGAAACTATTTGATGAGTTTAAAAATCAATGACAAACATATCCTTGAACACCGTCGCAAAACTCCTGCTCTTGGATTTATTATTGACACATACAGCTTTGCAGCTTGTGTCTTGATTTACTAAAAGATAACGAAAACGCTATGAAATACTTTTTAACTTATAAATGTTCGCAAGATAATCTTGAAATATTTTTTTATGAATCGTTGCATGCGTTTTATTTTATTTTATCCTCTATAACCTATAGCATTATGATTTTATGAAATCAAATGATTTTGTTCACGTAATAATGTCCTAAATACCTACATTGTTTGGTCACCCTAATGAAAGGGACAGAGGGCTCTCGCAAAGCTATCTCACTCGGACCGCGTATCGGCAGCCTGTGCACATTCCAGGTCGGGTATAAGTTCCTTGTCAGCCTCTACTTGGTATTACCAGTTTATTTTCTCTGTCAAATTATGACAGAAGTCAGAGTACTTAGCGCCAACCGAAGTTACGAAAGTTGTTTCGAAAAAAATAAACTGTCCGTTTATTATATTCTTTCAAGTAAAAATAATATTTTATCAGGTAAGTTCATCAAATACAGGGTGGGCCATGGTCGTTCTTATATTGTTGCGCGGCGTAAGTTCAGAGTTAAATTTAATTTACAAAGTATCCGCCAGTGTCCTAGCACTCAGTTACAAGCAATGGCTAAAGAGGTTCCAAGAAACTGGTTCGACGCTTCCTAAGAAACGTCGAGGTTGTTCCCGCACAGTACGCACAGTGCAAGCGATTTAAGAGGTTAATCAATCTGTTGAGCAAAATGCGGAACTCTCTACACGGCGACGTTCGGCAGCTATGGGAATTTCAAGAAGCAGTTTACGACGAATTTTACACGATTTAAAGCTTCATCCGTATAAAATCCAATTAGTCCAGCAACTCAACCCTGATGACCATACAAAAAGTGAGAGATTTTCTTCCATCATGTTAGAGCGGTTTTCCAACTTCGGGAACATCCTTTTCTCAGACGAAGCCCATTTTCACCTGAGCGGATTTGTAAATAAACAAAATTGCCGTTATTGGAGCGCTGAACAGCCTTCACGCAAACATCAAAAGCCTTTTCATTGCCAGAAAGTGACGGTTTAGGCAGCGGTTTCAGCTAGAGGGCTCATTGGGCCTTATTTCTTCGAAAATTCTAGCGGCCAAGCATTGACGGTAAATACGGAGCGATATGTCAAAATACTAAAAGATTTTTTAAGACCAACTCTTGCTGGGCTGCAGGAGTACAACTCCCTGACTTGGTTCCAGCAGGATGGCGCCACCTGCCACACGTCTAATGCCAGTATAGAGGTCGTAAAGGAAATGTTCCCCGGTAAAGTGATCTCTAAGAGGGGTGATATCGAGTGGCCACCACGAAGCCCCGACTTGTCTCCACCGGATTTTTTTTTGTGGGGATACCTCAAAAATAACGTTTACTCCAATAAACCAGAGACAATTACCGCCTTGAAAGAAAACATTCGAACGGAAATGGCGGCTATATCAACAGCAACGTGCCAGCGCGTTTTTGAAAATTTTAAACACCGCTTGGAAGAGTGCTCCCGACGAGAGGGAGCACATCTAGATGATGTTGTTTTCAAAAAATAAATTATAATAATGTTACATTAAGTTACTTTTTAAATAAATTGTTTTAGTACTATCAGTCTTTTTTTATAAAGGTTTCAAAAGTGAACTTTACTCTGGCCCATCCTGTATATGTGCTTAATATTATTTTACTTCAAATTTCAATAATGCGCTCGTAAAAACGCAAAAATATCTTTGTGCCGAAAACGACTCTTCATGCATATTTAGTACATTTTTTTCCCGCTAAGTGCCTACCTGTTCTAACACGTTTCATATGTTTTATTTTTTACTTTGCTTTGCTGGGTGGTTGGTTATTGCACGTTGTTGTGTAGCTTTTCAGCTATGGATGACAAAAATATAGAAGAGATGCTTCGCATGCTAGAAAGTGGCGAAATTTCTGACGATCAGCAGGAATCCGACGGGGAAGACCTAGATTATTATCCGTCTCGTCAAGATCTATTAGATGAACTGGAAGAATCTCCTTTAGAAACATTCAATGGTAATGGTGAAGATATCGATCCAGCTATTGATCCTATTGATGCTATTGATCCTCCCGCAGTAACTAACAGTGACCCTCCAATAGTACGTAATATTGGCAATGACCTTCACATAAATAATAAACTAACTAATGCATGTAGTGCCGAAAACGGCACATGTTCAAATCTTTAGAACTTTGGATATAAAGACAGTTTAATTCGATTAATTAGTGGTTTATCCTACTTTCACAAGCACGATTTATAATGGATAGGGCCATTTTCTATATTTGTTCGCGGTGCCAATATTTGGTACTTAAAATATGAGTTTATCCTTTTTATTGGCACATGTGCCAATATTATGTAATTCTAATAAATTTACTTATAAGAGAAAAAAAAACTTTGTTTCTATCCTTAATCGATTTGGATTTCAAATAAATGCATATGGTAAGCTGTAAACATACTATTCCAAAAATTGGCCCACTGCCAATGTATGATGTATGTTTCCAGCCTGCAATTTGAAGACTGTAATTATGTATGCGAAATGTAAAGTTCATTTATGCGCTAAAAAAAGCAAAGACTGCTTCAAGACCTTACAAAAAAAATATCTAACTAATGCAAGTAGTGCCGAAAACGGCACATGTTGATTTTTGGTAAAAATATACGTGAATAGGTACATAATAGTTTTTTTTATTATTATTTTTCCTCGAATCTAAGCACAATATTCTATAAAATATTTTTTTTTTAATATAAATAAAAGATCATGCATTTAATGGATATATCTAGAAAACTATTGAAGCTAGAGTTTTTGTCTATAGTACGATTATTTACGAATGGCAATTCTTATTTTTTTCGTTCTGGCAAGACTCTTAAAACGTTAGTGAGCGACACAATTTTGCAAATAGTGCCAACGGATTTTTTTCTGCACTTTAAAATTTCACTGAGTGAGTATTCTAACTATTTTTGTACGTTTATTGGACCATTTTCATTGTAAAATAATTTTCTATAACCCAAGTTATATTAGAAAGCAATAAGGCGACGTAAAAGAGTGATATCGATGTAAACATTCTTACGGAACTTTCTTTGAAAAGTCGACAAAACTTTGCCTGGGCGTAGTTTTCGAATCGCTTTCACGTTTAGCCTGGTGTGAGGGAATGTAAAAGTGTATTAAGCTACGTGGTAAATACTTTGAAAACAATAAAAATTACTATAAGGTGCTAGTTGTTTTTTTCTTCAAACGACAAAACTTAAAAGGCATGCCTCGTATTAAGTTTAACTGTGGAGATTTTTAATTAAATTTAATAAAAAATATTTTTTTTAGTCCTCTGGCGCCGATATTCATAATTCTCTTCTAATTTGTAGATAATAATGATAAAAACGCTAATAGGTACGCTATTTACCACAATTACCTCTAAGCCTCCGGTGATAAAAATATTTTACAAATTATTTCTCATGATGGCATACTACAGGATACCGCAGTAAACTCCAAATTGGCTTTCTCGAATTTAACTGCTTTATGCATGAAGGTCTGCGAGGCATCGAAGAATGTACAACTACTGTAATACTCATTACAGTTCGACGCAATTTTACTGGTCAGCGAAGATGGACTGACACAAAGCCATACTTCAGGAAGTACGTAATTTCATCCGTATTTACCGCCTACGTATCGTTTTGGAGTTAGGTGTATGCACGACGAAGCAAGACGCATCCAAATACTTCTGGTCATCGATGAACAAGGTCAATATATGGACAAGCTGCATCAGCTGTCAGCGCGCCAAAGTTCAGCGACATGTCATTACACCGCTCGGAAGTTTCCCTCCGTCTCAGCGCTTCAAACACATACATATGGACATAGTCGGACAACTCCAATATTTTTTATTATACGAGTTTCCCTTACAAACTCCTAAAGGCTGCTTCAACTTACAAAGAGAAATACTACTAAAAAGGTTTGCGCCACGCCTTTTTTGACAATAGCGGAAAACCAAACAATTTAGACACTTAAAAAACAGAAATGCTACAAAACAGTTTTGCGCCACACCTTTTTTGGCAATAGCGGAAAGCCAAATAATTTTGACACTTAAAAAACAGAAATGCTACAAAACAGTTTTGCGCCACGCCTTTCTTGGCAACAGCGGAAAACCAAACAATTTAGACAACTAAAAAACAGAAATTCTACAGAACAGTTTTGCGCCACGCCTTCTTGGCAACAGCGGAAAACACAAAAGAAGCCACTAAGTAACGATTAAACGACCAACTCATTAGTTTCTTAATATTTAGCCAATTCGATCAAGTTAAAACAATTAGTGAGTAGCCTATCTCTCAACTCCCAAATCCATTTGAATTCCTCGCACAACATTACACAAACCAACTTGTCGACTCACACATCGTTTCGAACTAGACTTGCAAAACAACCAACATCGAGCTCAACTTCTGACCTTGCAAGTCCCCAAAGATAAATTAAACAAAATACAGTTAAAAATGTTATTCACGAGGAAAGGACCAATGTTTAGATAGAAGTATAGAATAAATAGAAGACAAGACACTCAAGTCGTTATGTAAAGTAAGCACCACACCGACTAGGACCTTTAATCGTAATGTTGCAGGGCGCTTGTCACCTCTAGAAACAAGTTCATTAATCTTCTCTGCGCAGTAATTTTACTAGCTGAACCCGGAACACAGTGATGCATATACACGACCTAATGACAGAATCTCTCTGCGGCGGTACCCGTCTAGCCAGCTTCTAAATAAGAGAACTACAACCCCATTTTCAATTTACCACTTATGTATAATGGTTTGTCCAATGCTTTGGAATGCTAGGTAATTTCAACTAAAGCCTTCAGGTTTCAAATTCGCAAGGCAGCCATTCATTTGGCCATATGTCTAACAGCCTCATAATCTCTTGACTAGCCATCTCCCCATCAATAGCTCTCATAGCATTCAGTTGTTCTGCTACATGTCTACCAAAGAAGCTATAGCGACTGTGGTTTGGTCTGCTGACAAGCGGTTTCAAGGAATCAATCAAATTGTCAAGGACATTTTTACATTCGTCTGGTTTCATTCGAGTGCGTGCTGGCTTTTGTGAACGGCGTGGTCTGTCTGTCCGGTGGCCTCTCTGTCTGAGAAGGATCAGACTGTTGTCCAATTGCGATGAATCATCTTTGATTTCATTGCTCGATGTCTGCTGGTCAACTGGAGGATATGGCTGCAATAAAAAAAAACATTGAATATTGTTTTGATAAACTGCTACATTATCAGACAAATAACACTTCATTGATATAGTGTTGTTTCTGTGGTAAGTAAGATTGCCAGAGCTGCATAACAATATACTGAGCTAGTACTGTAAGGCCTCTCAATAAGAGTTGGCAATGCCCTCCTAGTATTGCAAGTGTATGCAGGCTAAGGTGACATCAGGCAGGATGTATATTTACTTGCTAACTTTGTAGTATAAAAGTAAACTAGAAATTGTATGCTTTGAATTCTCCACATATATATAATGCTTGTTTTTACAGAACACATATTGATTTTTAAAGTGCACCCTACATAAATATCATCACACAAAGTCCCTCACATCTGTCGCCTTATATATACTATACTAGCCGTTACCAGTGACATTGTCTGCATTTGTTTAAAGACAAAAAGTATAAAATGTCCTTCCCCAGGATAAAATCTATTTCAAATTTTATTAAAATCCATTCAGCCGTTTAGTCCTGAAAGGTAGTAAACAAGCACACATATTTAGTTACTTTTGCATTTATAATATTACTATGGATAGAGGTTAAATATTTCCATGGATCAAAATCATAAATAATTTATTCAGTTTAGGCCCTAATAACGCACTTATAAAGGTCTAAATTACCATACCATAGTAGTTGCACACTGGTCACTCACTGGATGCCCCACATAGAATAAACAGGGCAATCTTATATCAACTTAAATGCACAGCATGTATTTGCCCCAGAACATTTATAAATAACTGAATAAGTATAACTTTAAAACAAAATGACATCATACCCCCCTTCCAACATTCTGTACCTACCAAATTAGATATTCTGAGCCATCTGAGGATATAATTCATGTATCAACAGTTTATTTATTCAATTTATTCCTACTGTGGCTTCACATGGCTTCATATGGTTAGCCATATAAATTTAATACCTACAAAACATAAATGAATTCCTTTTGAATCACTCTATCCATAAAAAAACTGCATCAAAATCCATTGCCTATTTTTAAAGATCTAAGCATACATAGGGACAGACACAGCAGGTTGTGACTTTGTTTTAATACTATGTAAGGAGGGACTGCATATTTTATGTTGCAGTGGACTTTGCATGTGCAATCATTATCATATGCAATATGGTCTCACATACAGAATAATAAATAAGCCAAACTGAATCATGTAGACAACTTTTTACTACAATATATAAATGCAGTAGTTTTAGTACCCATTTTTTAAATTTTATGTGCAGTACACTTATAACAACCTCACCATTTTGTAATTTCATGTCTTTTATCATCAAGGAAGCAACTTTATTGTTCTTACAACATATTTTATATATACACATATATTATATTAAAAAGTACTAATTTTTTACACAACACTAAGGTAGCAAAAAGCATATGCCCTGTCTAAGAGTTACCGCAAGTACCACTCTTACATTCCCTATCTTAAAACTTCATATTCTTGACTATATATTCTGTATGCCTACCCTTGAGTAGACTTGGTATGATGATGTGTTTTTTTTTATACCACTAAGGTGGCACACAAGCATACGGTCCACCTGATGGTAAGCAGTCACTGTAGCCTATAGGCGCTAGCAATACCAGAGGTATCACTAACGGGGTGCCAACCATTTTGTTGATGAGGACTCCCTGTGCTAGCAGCAATACTACTAGCCCTGTAAATGTATACTGTACAAATAAGAGGTGAGAACTGAAGCAAAACATACCTCACAAGTAGCATCATCTTTCTTTGAGACATCTTTTAGGAACTGAAGGGGCTTCCATAGAGGCCAGCAAGGCACGTATACATCGGAAGGAGTAGCAGCTGCTTCTTTCGACTTCTCTACGCGTCGCACGTTGTGGTTGAACGTGCTTCTGATGTTCACCCATCGGTCGCGAACTGAGCGTGCTGAAAATCAATTACTAAGTCAGTTCTACGTACGAATTTCTGGTACCTAGGTATATGTCGAATTGATTTTAATATGGCTGCCATGTTAAGAATAGAAGTAGGTAGGTTAATTTAGAGATTGTTTGATTCTATGGCTTACTTTAGTTCTAGACGCCCATAAACGTACGGAGATAGAATCTATAAAAGCACACGTGTCATTTACGTGACCGATCGTTGTACAAAAGGTCGGCAACGCGCCTGTGGTGCACCTGCCTTAGTGTCGTAATCGTCCATCCATAGCTACGGTACCCGCTTACCATATGCTTGTTAATTTTTACCACCTTAGTGGGAGGTATATAAAACAAAATCAAAATTTTCTCACTTACCAGTGAAGCCTCGTCCTAATTTCGCAGCGAACTCAGCATACGCCTTATATTTCTGTTGAATATGGTGATTTGTGTTGCCAATCGGCCGCCATATGAAATCCCGTTCGCGTATAAAATCCACCAACTCCAACTCTAATTTGCGTGTCCAGTAGCACAGTTTACGCGGCATTGCAATGAAATGAATACTTGTTCACACTCAGTCGTAAGTCAAACAAATTCGATAAACACAACGCTCTATAACTAATACGAGTAAAAGTTGTACCTAACTTGTATTGTAATACGGCTATGCTGCCGCCGCCCCATGGCTTGTTTGTGCCCAACAGATTACAACCGCTACGTTTTTGAATTACTTAACTGCTACAATACACAGAGTACATTGTTCACTACGTTTTCTACAATAGAGACTAGAAATAGGAAATCAAACGAAATGATGCGATGCGAAATTGCGAACGAAATTAATGCCAACCAACTCAACTGAACCAAACCAACCATAAAGAGAATACAACCGCTACGCCATAACCAAGCGTTGCGTTCTTCTTCTTCTTCTTCTTCCTAAGATGGCAATCAATCCCTTCAGGGACTATTTTTGCCAGTGTCGAGTGTTAGAGAATTTTCATGTTGCAAAATTTCTCGTGTTTGCCGCATTAAAATGCCTAGTGTCATGCACTCCAACGCCCAATGGAGTTTCTGGAGACAACCCACGGCAGTAGCAGATCGTAACACGCCTTTAGATTAGAGGTAACCTATTGACCAAAATGATAAATCACTTAACCCAAAAGTCGTATTATGGCATTATTTCCAATGCTCCTATAAATCAGTCACTAAATGAAACTTTACTGCACATATCGACACCAAAAATACACATTAAAGATCACTATAACACAATTTACGACACACTGGAAAAAATCTCAACCGCTCCGCCTGATTCCCGCCAAAAACTCCAGCGTTGCGTTCGTATTCATTTGGGAATTGATTGAGTG
Organism: Falcaria lacertinaria; assembly: GCA_951449985.1. Lineage (NCBI taxonomy): Eukaryota > Metazoa > Arthropoda > Insecta > Lepidoptera > Drepanidae > Falcaria > Falcaria lacertinaria. The sequence goes on from OX602129.1 coordinate 7,215,466, forward strand.
ACCGAATGATACAAATGAAACGAATGAAATCTATATCGTTATACCTCAGAATAGATAATATATATGTTATACGGTACGTACGTACGTATTTTTTTCTAAAAATCCTAGGTCTGTGTGTCTGGAAAATTAAATGACTGACGGTTTTTTTAATGGGACTTGTATAATAGCCGGTTCAGTTATTGCGCCATCTGTTAAATAATTGGCGAACTTTTTGAAGGGTAGTCTGTTTTATCGTCTTGTTTATTTTCAGCTCAGAGTAGATCTTTCAGTGGCCGAAGTCGCTTGTGAATTAGTTCATCAAAATATCGCACGCGGCCATTGATAAACGGAAGTTTGTTATATTATACTTGTACGTAGTATATTATCTACTCATGATGAGCCGGTGTGGTACCCAGGTTCTTTTTGTCTTTTAACCGACTTTAAAAAATGAGGTTCTATGTTCTGTAAATGTATTTGTTCATGTGTAAAGCGTATTGTGGTCTCATGTCTATTATTTTTTGGGAATATTGACCTGTTGTGTGTTCTATGTAGGGATCATAGGGATGATCGATATTCATCTATGTTTAAAAAACATTGATGTTTAGCTGAAAAACATTGATGTTTTGACTTCGATAACATCAACACATCGATGTAAAAAGAATAAAACATCGAATAGTTAATAATTCCTTAGAGCGCCATCTAGCGTGCATTAAATGTACTAGGTTCAACTTTTTCTTTTTCCTAATTATGGCAATCAATCCTCCTTAGGAACTATTTTTTGCTAGTGCTAAAGAATTTTCAAGTTTCTTAATTTTAGTGTCACCAAATTAATATTTACTGCGCAACGACACAAAAATACACATTAAAGATCACTATAACACAATTTACGAGATACTGGAAAAAAACTCAACCGCTCCGCCTGATACCCGCCAAAAATTCTAGGGTCTACTATATCAGTTTCATAATCATTAAGTCCAAAAACATCGATATTTTAGATACCTACATCGATATATATCGTACATCGATACTTTTGATTCGATGTTGACATCGTTGTAAAAATCGATGTAAACATCGATGTTTATCTAATATCGATCATCCCTAGTTCTGTGTAGGTGTGAGCAAACAATATAAAATTATAGTAACGTACCTACTTGTTTGTCACCAACTCTTAAATTGTCTGTCGTTTAGGATACAAAATCTCTTGGTAAAGTGTCTTAGTATAAGATAATGTATAGTAAAATTTTTGGTATCCCCACCAGTGCGTCCTGAAATTATCGTTTTTTGTATCGAAAGAGTAATCTTCGTCGAAACACGAAATATTGCGAGCTGTTAACAATTTTCGGATGATTTATAGCTGTTCCAATAAAAAATAATTGTCCGAATTAAAACGCAGTGTATACCTATGTACCAGCAAGATGTCAACACACCCCTAACTTTAGTAGAATGATTAATAACTTGTCAGTATCGGCATTAGCCGGCAACGAAACTGTCATGTCACTCCCCTGTCCCCAGTACCCACACGGGGATCGCTGGGAAGATAACGTTTAATAAATGTAATGTGCCGCACTTTAATAATTAAGTGTCTTGGGGAGATATAAACTAATATCAAATTCTAGGGTTTCGTAACCGAATGGTAACCAACGGAACCCTATTACTAAGACTCGTGATCCGTACGTAATAGATAAAATTACCTTAACTAATTTGACAGGTCTAAAAATATTACTATCCCTTTCTCATGTGCGGAGTTAAATAAGGATGGCAATATTTTTAGACCTGTGAAATTAGTTAAGTTTAGTAATTATGAACAACAGAATTGGTACCATTATCTACTCTTAGGTAATAGGTAGACAGTTGAAATTTTCAGAGAATGGTCTTTAACAAAAAATATTTTAAAAATTAAAGGGGGCACCCTTACTAGGAACGTATTTTTTCTTTTTTTTTTTTATCTCGATCTACATTTGAAATAATGTTATAAAAAATAAATTACGAATAATTTTGAATTTGAATATAAACTAATGAATTCCAAAAAGTATTTGCTGTCGCCAACAATATTGCTTCGTTTGAGCCTGCGTCGGAGTTTTTGGCGGGAATCAGGCGGAGCGGTTGAGATTTTTTCCAGTGTGTCGTAAATTGTGTTATAGTGATCTTTAATGTGTATTTTTGGTGTCGATATGTGCAGTAAAGTTTCATTTAGTGACTGATTTATAGGAGCATTGGAAATAATGCCATAATACGACTTTTGGGTTAAGTGATTTATCATTTTGGTCAATAGGTTACCTCTAATCTAAAGGCGTGTTACGATCTGCTACTGCCGTGGGTTGTCTCCAGAAACTCCATTGGGCGTTAGAATGCATGACACTAGGCATTTTAATGCGGCAAACACGAGAAATTTTGCAACATGAAAATTCTCTAACACTCGACACTGGCAAAAATAGTCCCTGAAGGGATTGATTGCCATACTTAGGAAGAAGAAGAAGAAGAGCCTGCGTCTGTCATTGTTCAACGTCAGAAATATATAAAAAAGTGTAAAACCGGCCAGTGTCCGCCTCTCGCGCCGTTTTCACAGGAAAAAGGAAGTTATAAACCATCCGGGAGCGTTCGATAAGCTCCTAATGTCGAGCGGGGCTGTTAATGCGACGTTCGGAACGGGAACTATGCAAATTTTAATGTACACTCTCTGTATAATGTGTTGAGCTGATTTTGCATTGCATCAGCTTGTGCATAGCTTAGGTTGTTATTTTATAAACCGCTTACACCTCGGCTTAAAACGCTTTAAACTGCATAACGTGCTTAAGCCGGGTATGCTTAAGCTCATCCTGTACGAAATCATTAAGCTAATTAATTTGACAGGACTTAAAGTATTGCCATCCTTATTTAACCCCGCACAAAAGAAAGGGATAGCAAGACTTTTTTAGTTAGGTTCAATGATTTTGTACAACAGAATCGACACCAATATTATGTGTTTCTATTTTGTTCGTTCCATTATTTTAAATTGAAAAAAGGTCACTTTCAAACATCTCAGATGGATATTTTAATAACTTGTTATGTAAAGTCGATTTAAATGAATGACAAGACATTTTCTGGGTAACAATAAAACATGCTCAGCTTTTCACATGAGCGCTACACTACATTATTTAATGCGGACGAAGTCGCGGGCAAATCTAGTAATTTAATAAAAGAAAAAAGAAATAATTTACCATGAAAATAAAATAACCGAATAAATTGACGAGACCGCTGGTCTAGTGGTTAGTATACCTGACTGCTACGCCAGAGGTCGCGGGTTCGATTCCCGCCAGGGCAAACATTTATGTGACAAATATGTTTGCCTTGCGTTTGGGTGTTTGGTATGTATTATAAGTATGTATTTTACAAAAAAAAAGTATATAAGTATTGCATCAGCTACTGGTTCCCATAGTACAAGCTTTGCTTAGTTTGGGGCCAGATGGCGCTGTGTGATAATGTCCTAGCATTATTATTATTTTAACGTGATTTTATTTCTCTTCTTCGATCTTATTATTTGTTGAATCAGTTCCGTCTTGCAAATTTTTGGCCTGTAAAAATATAATTCATGCGCGTCTCTTTCGCGATCTGAAAGTCTCAGAAAGAGCCTAGAGGCTTGAAATCATGCAATACTAGCTGTTTCCCGCGAAGTAGTCTATGACCTTCCCCAGGATATAATCTATCTCCTTGTCTAATTTAATTACTATCCGTTCGGCCGTTTGGTCGCGAAAAGGAAGCAAACAAACAAACTAACAAGCAGAGTCACTTTACGCATTTATAATGTTAGTATAGATATAGTAATGACGAAAACGGGTCTTATACCGAGTTGCATCGGCCGTGGTCACGGGCTGACTGACAGCCCATGACCACGGCCGATGCAACTCGGTCGAAACGTCGGGAGGTAAATAAACAATTTAATATCGTGTATAAGACCCGTTTTCATGTCATTACTATGTGTTTAAATCGCGAAAGTTTAAAAAACAGTATTAGTATAGATACTCCTTCAAATATCTATCGGCCGTATAAAATATGCTTTTATTAATTTATACTGTTTTATACCTAGCCTATACTGTTTTCGGAATTTACTTTACGCCTAAAGTGTACGTTAACGCTGTGCTTACGTCAAGTTAGCGTCGCATCGGGGCAATCTCCAAAGTCGGACCACATAGGGACATTTTCGATAATATAATAAAAACGACACGTGCCCCGTCCGACACGAGCACGTGACGGGACCGAGCTTGGGATCGTAGCTGTAAATAACGAGCTATATGAATCTATGGCAGCCATGCCCGATGTTTATGATGATGAAAGAATATTCGGTCGCTTCGAAAAATGTGCGGCGTGAGATTAAAGATCGAATCTGCAATGCAGAGATTCGTAACCACTAAGCCAACGGGTGTTGACAAAACACAGAAGCATACGGACCACCTGATCGTAAGCAGTCACCATAGCCTATAGCCGCTAGCAATACCAGGGATATCACTAACGAGTTGCCAACCAGGTTGTTGATGAGGACTCACTGTCCTAGCTGCATTACTACTTGGTTACCGTAGCCTATGGACGCTTGCAACGTCAGGGTAACTCGCGCGTCGCTGAACCGAAAATTGTGTATGGAAGTGCGTAATGCTTTTTTTATGAATTTGATGTATGTACCTATTTCTAATTTATATATTAGGTCCTTACATATGAAATTGGCGTTTTGTATGGGAGGAACAAAAAGTCGAATATTTTTTAATATAATATATTTAATTAATCAAAGTATGAACCATTATTTTCTATGCACTTTTGCCATCTCATAGGTAGTTCATTGATCCCTTTACTAAAAAACCAGTCGGACGGGAATCAATAAAATCTTTGAAGGCGATTTGGACTGCCCCATCGGAGTTGAATTTTTTCCCTTGCAAGAAGTTATCCAAATTTCGAAAAAAATGGTAATCTGTTGGAGCAAGGTCCGGGGAGTACGGAGGATGTCTTAGACTTTCCAATTGAAGCTCTTCTAATTTAGTAGCCGTCTGTAGCGCAGTGTGTGGTCTAGCGTTGTCGTGAAGCAGCAGTGGCGTGGAGCGATTGACCAGCCTAGGTTGTTTAGCCGCTAGCTTTTCCATCATGGTTTGCAATTCCTGACAATAGACATCAGCCGTAATAGTCTGGCCAGATTTGAAAAAACTGTAATGAACAATACCGGCACTAGTCCACCAAACGCTTACAAGTAACTTTTTGGGGTTAATTTTCGCTTGGGGCAGGATTTGGCTGGCTGGCCAGGATCTAACCATTGCGCTGAGCGCTTCCGATTATCGTAAAGAACCCATTTTTCATCACAGGTAATGATTCGGTTTAAAATACCTTCATTATTGTGCCGGTTTAGTAATGTAACGCAGCAGTCGACGCGCGTTTGCCGGTTTGTTTCAGTCAATTCGTGAGGTACCCACCTTTCAAGCTTTTTAATCTTCCCAATTTGCTTCAAGTGAATTAAAACAGTTTTATCACTAACATTGCAGCCTGCAGCTAACTCGGACGTGGTTTGCGATGGATCCGCTTCCACAATAGCCTTCAACTCTTCATTATCAACTTGAGTCTCAGGCCGTCCACGGGGCTTGTTCTGCAGGTCGAAATTTCCAGAACGAAAACGTTGGAACCAAAAACGAACTGTGTTTTCTTTTGCAACACGACCGCCATACACATCATTCACCCTTCGAGTTGTTTCCGCAGCACTAGTGCCACGGCGGAACTCGTACTCGTAAATAATGCGATATTTAAGGTTTTCCATTTTGTAAAATGAGTGACGCAAACAGAAAAAAACAGAAGAAAAAAAACAAATGAATGACGATCATCGAAGCACAAATACATGAGTCTATAGCTGTACAAATTTGAATTTGGAATTCCTTACCAAAGAGGAGAACTTCGTGATTAAAGTGGCCAGTACGAAAAACGCCAATTTCATATGTAAGGACCTAATATTAGCTTTCGGACTCCGTCTTCATATTAACTTAAACTGTGCCAAAGTTCATACTAATCCGTCCGCGAAATATTCGTTAAAAGGTGTACAAAGGTTTTGTATCAAGTTTCTATAATATAAAAAGTAATGGCTGATTGTGTTGCTAAGGGCAAACCTCGAGAGCGGCTGAACCGATTTCGCTAATATAATTGCATGAAAATGTATGAAAACGGGTAGAAAAAATATTTGATAAAGGTCTACCCGTGCGAAGCTAGGGCGGGCCGCTAGTTAGTATTAAAATAATGATAAAAGCTACCCTTTTCAGGAACTTTTCAGGCATAAATTATGTAGTGTTATTAATTTCTTATGTTACAGCAACATTTGTACCAAGATCATTATTTTGTGAACAAAAAACGACAAAGAAAAAGATCATTGCAAAATACCAACGTAATCTTCTGTAGATTCTACCCCTGTCTGTCGATATAACACGTCTATGTTTAATGCATACATTAAATATGGTGTTCGTATCAGTATCCGTTGCCATCGCATTTCGTCACATTACATTCGCTATCGGGTGCAGAGAGCGCCTTTATGTCTTCCGTTTTCCGACGCGCACATGTTCAGTCCACATATCTACAGTTACGTAGTTGTAGATAATGATGCTGTATTTCAAGCTTATTGCAGGCATTTGTAATAGTAATTTTGAACAGTAAATTCGCAATATTTATAAAATATTAAAAATTATTTAATACTACTTCGCACAGGTAGACATTTATATCAAATATTTTGTCTACCCGTGCAAAGCTGGGGCGGGCAGCTAGTCTATGTTAATCAGTGATAGTGTAGCTTTCTAACGGTGAAAGATTTTTTGAAATCGGTCCAGTAGTTTCGGAGCCTATAGACATTTATCAAATATTTTGTCTACCCGAGCGAAGCCGGGGCGGGAAGCTAGTATAATATATAGCCTATGTTACTTAGTGATGATGTAGCTTTCTAACGGTGAAAGAATTTTTGAAATCGGTCCAGTAGTTTCGGAGCCTATTCAATACATCCAAAAATACAAATCTTTCCTCTTTATAATATTAGTATAGATTTTAAAAATTATTGCGTCAAGTCCCTCACGGGGTAAAATATAAGTTAACAGAAACCATGCTCCAGTTTGTAAGTGAGTTACATCTTCTAAGTGAATAAGCCTTGTCTGAGTGGTCGTAACTCAGATAACTGAGTTTACTCGATCTCCGATTGAGGACTAACAAACTTTCTTTCAATTGTTGACCCATAGTCGAGACACGCGTATTGGCGTTCTATATATATACCTACATATAAATTAAAATATCCTATGGCCTAGTTATGTTTATATGGACGAGACCTCTGGTCTAGCGGTTAGTATACCTGACTGCTACGCTGGGGTCGCGGGTTCGATTCCCGCCGGAGCAAACATTTATGTGACAAACATGTTTGCCTTGCGTCTGGGTGTTTAGTATATATTATATAAGTATGTTTTAACAAAAAAAAGTATATAAGTGTTATATCAGCTGCTGGTTCCCATAGTACAAGCTTTGCTTAGTTTGGGACCAGATGGCGCTGTGTGATAATGTCCGAGCAATTATTATTATTATTATAATAAAAAAAATCGAAGGCAATATAAAAAATGGCACGTTTTAGTAGAAGCCATTTACTTTGGTAGAAGTGTCTGTATAGGAGTCAATTTTACTAATAATCATACATCTGTACATACATACACATCAACACGCCGTCGCGGGTAGGCAGAGAGTGTAGAGTGCCATTTCACTCTTGACTTACACACCTCTTTCGCTTCTTTTACATTCACATACATAAAAACAAATGATTTTTAATGAAAGTTTACTAAATGCAAATGAGTTGAGATCAGTGCCGGTAGCATGAACATTGTCGACAATGTATTCGAAAACGTAACTCGCGAAATGTCAAAATTGTCATACAAATTTTAGTTCCACTTTTCACCGCCGCAGCGCTGTTCATTTTTCAATACAAAAATAGTCGAAGGCGATACGATAACGTTGTCGACAATGTTCCTGCTAACGGCACCGATCGTTTCGAAACTCGTACTATCTAATATATAAAATTCTCGTGTCACAGTTTTCGTTGCCATACTCCTCCGAAACGGCTTGACCGATTTTGATGAAATTTTTTGTGCTTATCCGGTATCTATGAGAATCGGCCAACATCTATTTTTCATCCCCCTAAATGTTAGGGGTAATCCAGCCCTAATTTTTTTTTTTATTTATTAGGCCGATTTCAAAAATTCTTTCACCGTTAGAAAGCTACATCATCACTGAGTAACATAGGCAATATATTATACTAGCTTCCCGCCCCGGCTTTGCACGGGTAGACAAAATATTTGATATAAAAGTCTACCCGTGCGAAGCCGGGGCGGGCCGCTAGTGTATGTATGTAATTCAAGTTTCTAAGTAACTTCTAATTTAACCTACTAATATTATAAATTCGAAAGTTTGTGAGTAAGGATGGTTGGATGGATGTTTTTTACTTTCACGCAAAAACTACTCAACGGATTTGGATGAAATTTGGAACACAGATAATTTATAACCTAGATTAACACATAGGATACTTTTATCCGGGGAAAATTTTAGGTTCCTCTGAGATTCTAAGCTCAACGCGAACGTATTCGCGGGCAGAAGCTAGTAGTTATATAGTTCTGTAGGTTTGTCGACATGTATTTCCTGATTGCTGGTATATAAATCAAGAGCATATGCCCAATACTCCGTTAACCGAGTGACGGTTCAAACTTGGCTCAGTAATTCACATCGCTATGTCCAAATGAGCTTATGTAAGCTGGTTTTCATTTCGTGTGGTGATAGCAATAGCAATCATCGGTATTCACTTGTTACTTTATCTATCTGTCTGTGGAAACCTTTAAATGCCTTCTTATTTTATTGTAACTAATATGTGATGATTTTCTATATTAAAATAAAAATAAAATGCTTTAATGTATTTTTTTACTATTACAATTACCTGGAGCGGAGATTCACTTGTGCAAGTGAATCTGTATATTCCAAGCATTATTACAATAAAATTGATTTATTAGGTTGAATAATACGTAAATGTAATTCAGCAAACACTCGTAATCTAAGAATCGTAAAAATATTTAAGAGAGGTAGGGCGAATTGGGATCTCCCATTAATATTAGAGCCGCCCGATGGAGACTGTACCTCCACCTTGCAAAAGACCGCAGTGAAATAACACTACTTTGATGTAGTGTTGTCTTTCTGCGGTAAGTAAGGTCGCCAGTGCTCCACGAGGATCACTGGGCATCAGCAATAAGGTTGGTAACTCGTTATTGATACCCCTGGTATTGCTAGCGGCTATAGGCAACGGTGACTGCTTACCATCAGGTGGGCCGTATGCTTGTGTGCCATCATAGTGGTACAAAAAAAAACTATTTAGATGAGGAGGCGTTCGCCGTGTTCAGTTAAGCTATTATTTGTAGTTATTATTATTATAAGCCCAATAGACCACACTGCAGGGCAAGGGCCTCTTTTCTCCCCCTCCACAACTCTCTGTCGCTTGCTATCATAGCCCAGTCTTTTTTATAGGAGTCCAGCAGTTTCCTCCACTGGCTCCTAGGTCTGCCACGTCGACGCTTTGCGGTTGTTGAGATGCAGTCAGTGAAGAGGGTTTTTCCAAACTCTTTCGCTATTTGAGAGACGTGACCGGCCGAAAATAACCACCAAATGAGTCCACATGGTGGTAAATTACCACGCAGACTGCAGGCTCAGAAGGAGATGGTGAGTTGAGCTTGTCTTATTTCTGAAGAAATGGCAGAAGGTCGCTGGAGATAAGAGCAACTGGGGAATTGGTAGGGAGACCATTGATCTGCAGTGGGTCACTAAAAGCTTATAAGATAAGATAAAAGAAGGTACCGAGATGAGCAAGAAGTTCACCTAGTAGGCTACGGATGCATGTCAGACCAGACATGCCTGCATCTTAATTTGGGGTCCTATTGTACCCCTAAAAATTATGATTAATTTCAATGGGGCGTTCGGGACTACGGTCTTGGTCCCAATTGCCCCTACAAAAATATTTATTAAATATAAGGTAGTTCTCGGGACCGCGGTTTCAAAAGGCCCCCGAGTCCCGACTCTGCGTTAGATGCTATCACTAAAACAGGATACGTAATTCAACCCGGCCAGTAGGCGCGAATCGTTGGTGAACAAGATTCCAGGAAAGTTAGTTCATTATCCGCTCTCTAACTGACCTGTACTCAAATGTGAAAAGTTTAATTGTTCAACAGCTGAAGATGATAATTAAGCATGAAAATATGGCCGAAAAGACCGTTACCTTTTACGTTATGAGAAAATAGGGCGCGGTTGGGCTCACTTAGCTACTTACTCTCCGTTCAAATTAAAGAGGTTTAAGCGAATTCAAGATCAAAGGGGAGTTTTTGATAGGGATCATACAGAATTTCACAGTATATTTTAACGTCTCTGTAATAAATTATCCTATTATAATGTCTTCATGTACAGTTTAAGTCCCTCTTAATGACTTAATTAATACGGCTTTGCGTGTGTGTACTTTTTGTGTTATTTGGTACAGTTGCTACTTAATATGGATATTCAATATGGCTTTTAATGTTGTCGGTTTTCTCGTCAATATTGACACAACCGTGTCACCAGTGTCGGGCGAGCGAGGTGATCATGCTCAGCCACAAAGAGAAGATCTTCCGGACAGGCGGGTGTTGTGTCTGGGGAACAAGGCTCTGACTGTTCTAGTCGAAAGCTTGTATATAAATGTGTAATTTGCGTAGAAAACTTTCCTAGCGTGGTGTAGGATTGGGATGTTTGTATGGAATTTATACAAATTAGTGTCATATGTTGATGTTGTGTCAGTAGATTCCAATGTTGGTTTGTAGCGGAAAGGTCACTACAGATTGAGTGATTCGTCTTTTCTTTGTCTTTTCATTACAGAAATTAAATCTAGACCTAACTTGTGACTGCTTACCATCAGGTTGGCCGTATGCTTGTGTGCCACCTTAGTGGTAAAAAAAAACTAGATTTGTACAATTATTTCGCTTCTTCTCACATTAGCCGATACATTACATATTCTACCTATATTAGTACATAAGAGATCTGGAAGAGATCACATGTTGTGATAAGGCCGCCAATTGTACCGATTTATATTGTATTTTATGTTCTTCAGTTATTGATTTTGGTGTACAATAAAGAGTAATCTATCTATCTATCTACATATTATGACGTTAAATTGGTGCTTCTTTCTTTATGTGAACACTATATTTGATCTGTACATAAAAGACAACTGTTAGTAACTGATCCATCTATACACAGCTTAAACCACTGTGCCGATTGCGCTGAAATTTGGCACGCAGAAAGTTATGATGGCTCAGGCATCCGCTATGATAGTATTTTCCAAAATTCACCCCCTAAGGGGATGAAATGGGGGACCAAAGTTTATATGAAGAAACAATATTAGCTGGAATTTTTGTTGAAAACTTCACAGAAGTACTACTGTGAATAAATAAGTACCTAAATACGTGTTTTTTTTTTGTGTATTTGTATTTTTGAGTGTATGTTTGTATTAAATACGCTCCGAACTACTGGAACGATTTCAAAAATTCTTTCACCGTTAGAAATCTACATTATCACTGAGTAACATATGCTATATATATATATATATATGTGCTCTATGGGGCTAACCTATGTGCCTTGGTAAAGAAGGATGGCGGTATCAGACCGATAGCCGTCGGCACAACGTACCGCAGGCTTGCAGCAAAGTTGTGCTGCAAGCCTGCGGCTGTTGATTTGGCCTCCCACTTCCAACCAAGGCAACTGGGTTTTGGCTCGAAGGGTGGCTGTGAAGCGGCTGTCCACTCTTTGAGGACTCTTTTATATAACCGCGGGGCTGAGGTAGTGTTGAAGGTGGACGTTAAAAACGCGTTCAACAGTGTCGATAGGGGTACCTTGTTGACGCAGGTCCAACAAAAAATTCCTTCTACCTATAATTTCCTGTGGCAATGCTACAGTTCACCGACCAAATTAATGTACCAGGGTAATCTTTTAAATTCATCCGCTGGATGTCAACAGGGTGACCCTCTTGAGCCGGCCATATTCAGCCTCGCAATACACCCTGTAATTGCGAAAATTACGTCTAAATTCAACATTTGGTATTTGGACGATGGGACTCTGGGCGGTGACGTGAATTCAGTTTTTTCAGATCTCGAAATGATTATTTCGGAATTCAAGACCATAGGACTTGAATTAAATTTCACAAAATGTGAACTTTTTATCGCCGACCTCGATTCGGAGACAAAACGTTCAATCATATCCAAATTTAATACCTTGGCACCAAATATTAACATATTAAATAAATATTCACTTCGTCTCTTAGGGTCTCCCATTTTCGATGAGGCTTTCCCGTCTTTCGCTGATGATCAAATTAAAAATTTCCGTAGTTCGTCAGAACATTTGAAAAATATTAATTGCCATATGGCATATTATATTATCAGGCATTGTCTTTTTGTCCCCAAATTTACTTACGTTTTACGTAGTAGTCATATGTGGAAAGCCCGTTCTATTCTACTAAATTTAGATGAGATCATTCGGTCTAGTATTTCATCTATATTTAATATAGCTTTGGATGACCGTACGTGGTCCCAGGCTTCCCTCCCTATCCGGTTTGGAGGTTTGGGAATACGCAAAATTTCAGACGTGGCCCTACCGGCATTTCTGGCTTCAGTTCATAATGTGCGAGATCTCATAGGTAATATTCTCACTCCGTCACTTAGTGGCTGTGAGGTTTCGTTCCTGACTGAGGCCAGAGATGCTTGGGCATTGGCCTGTCCAAGCTCAGACTTTCCGCTGAGACCACAATCGCAGAAGCAGTGGGACGAGCCCGTCAGCAGGATGACTTATAATTCTCTTCTCGAGAGTTCCTCCAATTCAGCTGACCGTGCACGTCTCCTGGCAGTTGCTAAGTGGGAGTCCGGGCTCTGGCTTCATGCGCTGCCTTCTTTTAATATTGGTACCTTGTTGGTTGGTGCAACTTTTAGGCTGTGTGCTTGCTTGCGCTTAGGTGTAAAGTGTATTGTCCCTCATCGGTGTCATTGCGGGGATAATGTTGACGTGTTTGGGCACCATGGCCTTTCATGTATCGGTAGCGCCGGTCGTCTGTCACGTCATTCGACACTAAATGACCTGCTACGCCGGGCTCTGGTCACCGCCGGAGTACCTGCTGTACTGGAACCAGTCGGCTTGGCGCGAGGCGATGGCCGGAGGCCGGATGGCATGTCGTTGGTGCCATGGAGATTGGGTCGGCCCCTGGTCTGGGATGCAACTTGTGTCGATACCCTGGCTCCGTCTCATCTCCCTGGCACCTCGGTGGCGGCCGGCGCCGCTGCTGCTCAGCAGGAGTGCCTCAAGCGCCGGAAATATGCATGTCTTGGTCCAGGGCATGTATTTTCTGCATTTGCGGTTGAAACTCTGGGTCCCTGGGGCCCGGATGCTGTTCAGCTTTTCAAGGAGGTCCCTCGTCGGCTGGTTGAGGCCTCCCGTGACAGGCGTGATGGAACATATCTCGCTCAGAGAATCAGCATTGCTATCCAGCGTGGCAATGCTGCCAGCATTCTTGGCACGCTACCGCATGATTCCGGTTTGGGTCAGATCTTTTATCTATAAGTAGGTAGGTTAAGATATGTTTTTGTAAATAGTTTCATCTGTTTTGTGTCATTGAGGATGAAAGCTTGTATGAAAATCTGTAACTTTTTAAGGTAAATACATGCTATATATTATACTAGCTGCCCGCCCCGGGTCCGCCCGGATAAACAAAAAAAAAAGATAAATATCTACCTGTGCGAAGCCGGGGCGGGCCGCTAGTATAATATAAGCACTGGTGCTCGTAATTTTAGTTAAGACAATCTCTGTACTACGATGTGGTTTGGTGCCGTATTTCATCTATTTATGAAAGTTCGCTATCATTGTTTTGCAAGCTACAAGCTAACCGCGGTGTTAGATCAACTTCACAAAGGACAGTTTGCATAACCTCCTTACCTTGTTAACGTAATGGGCGATTTGAGCTCGGGGTTTTTATAGCGTTAAAGATGTTTACATTAAAATATTCAATGAACACATCACTTCCAGGAATATTTCAAATAATAATATTATAGTATTTGAAAGGAAGAACTTTCTAGATCAAATTACCAAGTACTCAATGATGGAAAGGTAAAGAGTACTCGGAATCGGCGGGCGTGTATGAAAAGATTGATGAATGTAAAAGCGGCAAAAGAGACTCTGCCTACCCCGTGAGGGTCTTGGCGTGATGATATGTATGAACGGAAGAAGAAACATTTAGTCGTAACAACACATATACATATAAGGTAATCAGACAAGTGTAGAAGAGGAACATAGTGTCGTTGAAAGAAAGAAAAAATCTGTTTATTTCCTTCAAAAAATCTTAGTTGTAATTTTTCAATTTTTTGCAGCTTTTGGCCCCATCGGCCATCCTTTCTACGTTCTTAGCATGGCTCAACTTTATTAAGGCTACGTGTATCAACGTTATGATAAAGAAAAGCTATTCATAATTGATCATGTTGAGCGTTGGTGTCTGAGACTGGCGATATGCACGTGCGAGCTCATTATTGGTGCTTGAAGGATGAGTGTTCTATTGTAGTTTGGTACATTGGTTTAATACCAGGCACCATCCCACACAAATAAACATTATTCTTTAGGGTTTCAGAAAATACGGTTAAAAAATTTCATTCAGAAGTTCAGAACTCAGAAGTTCTATTTTTAAGCTTTGTTTTTTTTTTTAATTTTGAGAGCAATTGAATTTGTCATTTATTCTAAGATGAAGAAAAAAAATCTTTCACGTTTGTTTTGTCTCATTGTTGAATAATTTAGCAAGGTCCTCATTTTGTTTATATTTAATTAGGAAAACAGACTTTATTTCAAGAATAATGAAGGCGTAGGTTCGCGTGCTAATACATTGTATTGCGTGCGTTTACTGTGTTCTACTCTGTATCAGTCAGTCGGTCCGTTTCAAGCGCAGGGGATGGACGTGTCGCCATTTGCCTTGTATCGCGGTACCTATCATACTACATATATAAAAAAAATATCCCAATTTTAAAATTTTAATCCATTTAATATTCCCCAGTGCGTGCTAGTATAACGGCAGGTAAAAGTAATTTGAAATTTACACCGGGCGCGAGTTCTCAAACTATTTTTTGTGAAAACTTTTTTCATAACACCAGCCAGTGTGAATAGTGAAGTGAAAACCGGTAAATAGTGCTACAGATTTATCGGTTAACTGTGTTGTGTTAAGGTTAATATTTAAGAAGATTCCGATGAATATGTGGAAAACTTTCAGGTGAGTGATATTTTATTTAATGTGTAGAATAAGTGAGTGGATATGCGTATAAGTGCTCAAAGATACATTAGGAATTCATGAGTTTAAATTTTAAATATCAAAGGTGAATTAAACTATATAAAGGCGTAGCTTAGGTTCAATTTTCGTTGAATATTTAAGTTTTACTAGAGCTCGCCTAGTGATCGAAATCCGACCACAATCTATACGACATTTAACGTACATGATTTTATATTTATGGCTCAAAAGATAATAACAGTTCCATATTGGGACATTTAGAACAAGACGTCTGTCAGGTCAGCTTGCCATTCAGTACTTATTGTGTATAAAACGCATGGTAGTGTGCATAATGTTGTTAATTTTATAAAAATAATGTATTTCTAATGCATATTAAAATTAAAAATATAGCTTTCTGCCCTCATTCATGGGGAAAGACAATAGGGATAAGTGAAATAACTATCTCCTTATTAAACTTTAGCTGTGCCAAATGACATACTTCTTCGTCCGTGTAATTTTCGTAAAACGCCGCTGAAAATTTTTGCTTTTTCATATTACGATTTAATGGAATTTAATTAGTATTCAAAAGCTATCATATAAATATCATAGTACTATTCTGAACTAATGTATTTTTCTAATAAACATCATATTTGGAAAGGAATTAAAATGAAATCTTAAGACGAAATTATTTATTATAACATCTATGACGTAAGTGGCAAAATTTCTGAAAGCAAAACGTAAAGAAGTAGTATTCATAATATGCATATAAAAATGGTTGTATATTTTCCTATACCAATATCAAATGAAAAATACGTATGGGAGACCTAATACTGGACAGAACCAATAAACTTATAAAATTAATTAACAGCAACACGTAGCCTTAGTAAAAATATAGTCTGTTTCAGGGATATTGTAGCTTTTCATTAGTGAATCATTTTTTACAATATATTAAGTAGCTTCAGAGATTACGCCGTACATACAAACCAACACACTTTTTTTAAATTTTTCATTTCATGTTTCTGTTATTTTTAATTCCTATTTGCAACAAAAATGTATAGAAATTCAGATTTACGAACTCAAATAAAATCAACTACAATGTTCCTACAGGTTTGGTGCCATAGTAAAAAATGTTAAGACGGGCAAGCTCTAAAAGAAATGCGTTGGCCGGCAATCAGATTTGGACCAAAATAGATGATGTCCCTTGGAACACAGAAAGCTTATAACCTGGATTAAAAATGTTGGGTCCCTCTGGGATTCTAAGCTCAGAAGTCGAAGTTGCGAGCAGAAGCTAGTCTTACTATAATGCCTTATGACTCAAACCGACGACCTTATGTATAACTTTAGGTTGCCTTGCATAATGCACTTGATAAATTCTCTTATACTAAATCAGGTACTACTTTAAGTTCGTAAATTCCTTCATCACTAAATTATTAATGATTTGCTACGCATGTGCCCATAATAGTTTTTAAAATTGTCAATTATTATTCTGAGGACATTTGTAGTGGGTTACATATTTATTTTAGCTTATATTTACCTATTGTTTTATTCTTTAAGCTTTAATATGTAACTGTTTATATGTCCCTAAATAAAAAAATAAAAAATGAATTGTCACCGGACTATTATCAACGTCATTTGTCTCAATCATTTGGGGTCGGGTCTAAATGTCATTTGATACCGTATCTACCCACCGAGCTGACAGAAAATATTAATAAAAGTATTGTTTATTTACGTATTCGGGTGTGGGAGCAGGCGGTACCAGAGGTGTGCCGTGTTTTATGTGTTTTCTCGAGGGACACAGCTCAGGCAATGTTTTTTTACCCAACAGCCAGAAGGGGTAAGTTTTTCCAGTGTATATTTATGTCTATTATATTCATTCGCAACGGTATTTAGACTCAACGCCGTGGATTTTAGTCTATAAGTTGACGTTTCGTCTTAATTGTGGGAGTTTTAAGGTAGGCAAATTAAAATATGACGGCGGAGCTTGTTCGTTCTTTTGGTATTTGACATCGAAAGTTTAACTATCGATGTACGGTATTCATCAACTCGCGAGCTTTTATTAAGAAAATAATTTCGAAAACGTTTATTTATTTATTTATTGCACATTTTTGTTACAATTAGTTACAATGGTACTAATAAGTATTGAAATTATAACAAAAACCCGGTCAGGGCACAGCAATGTGGAGAGGCACTATCTTACTTTTCTTTTTTTCTTACTATCTTACGTTTCTTATATGTACGTAGAAAGTTCACTTTCGTGCCCTCAAACAGAGAGCCTTGGACTGGAAAACAGTTGTTATAAAAATACCATTTTCAATGTTCTAGCCCATGTATTTATTCTGTACGTGTATTTTCGATGTGCCCTCAAAAAAGGAAATCATCTCACGATTTTCCCCTACGTGGGTAAATTGCCTTTGAAATTTATGGAAAGTATTTCTTAATGAGCTTTTAGAGGTAGAAGAATGAAAAAAAAAAATGTTGGCTTAGATTGAATTGGTGTGTGAGCAATATATGTTGAATGGGTCATCTTAAACCATCATAACAGTCATATTTATAGCTTCTATAAGTATCGTTATCTATCCGTAGGAATTAGAATGTTAAATGTAAACAAAATACATGAAATAAGTAAAACGATAGATAAAACGATTTTGTTTGGTGGATACGGCGACGTGAAAATTAAATTTAAGTCTGATAATGTTATCGCATAAGTGACAAACTGTCTTTGCTGATAATAAATTCTTTAAACCTAAATGTGATTCCAATAATTTGTTTACTTTTCTGGAAAATTTATTGAATAAGCAAGTTGCTTGCACATTAAGTTCATTTAATTCTTCGCAGTATGTTTCTTAATTTATTTATTTGGTTCTCTAACATTAGATATATTACACATGTATTAAGAATCATAGGTACATAATTTAGTTTTGGAAGTTCCAACAATGTATAGAAGAACACAACATTCAAATTAAACAAAATTAGTGTCACCCTACACACCAAGTAATATAATATTAAGAGAGAGAGGTTGCCCGTGACAGGCGTGCTGGAACATATCTCGCTCAGAAAATCAGCACTGCTATCCAGCGTGGCAATGCTGCCAGCATTCTTGGCACGCTACCGCATGATTCCGATTTGGGTCAGATCTTTTATCTATAAGTAGGTAGGTTAAGATATGTTTTTGTAAATAGTTTAATCTGTTTTGTGTCAATAAATTATTATTTTGAGAGAGAGAACAAGACACTCATGACTATCGTAAACATAAATTGAACTTAAATTAAAAATAGTAAATAAAATAATTTTTATTTAATTAAGTATTTTTATGTATAACAACATTAAAACCAATCTATATATATTAGGTCCTTACATATGAAATTGGCGTTTTGTATGGGAGGAACAAAAAGTCGAATATTTTTTAATATAATATATTTAATTAATCAAAGTATGAACCATTATTTTCTATGCACTTTTGCCATCTCATAGGTAGTTCATTGATCCCTTTACTAAAAAAACCAGTCGGACGGGAATCAATAAAATCTTTGAAGGTGATTTGGACTGCCCCATCGGAGTTGAATTTTTTCCCTTGCAAGAAGTTATCAAAATTTCGAAAAAAATGGTAATCTGTTGGAGCAAGGTCCGGGGAGTACGGAGGATGTCTTAGACTTTCCAATTGAAGCTCTTCTAATTTAGTAGCCGTCTGTAGCGCAGTGTGTGGTCTAGCGTTGTCGTGAAGCAGCAGTGGCGTGGAGCGATTGACCAGCCTAGGTTGTTTAGCCGCTAGCTTTTCCATCATGGTTTGCAATTCCTGACAATAGACATCAGCCGTAATAGTCTGGCCAGATTTGAAAAAACTGTAATGAACAATACCGGCACTAGTCCACCAAACGCTTACAAGTAACTTTTTTGGGGTTAATTTTCGCTTGGGGCAGGATTTGGCTGGCTGGCCAGGATCTAACCATTGCGCTGAGCGCTTCCGATTATCGTAAAGAACCCATTTTTCATCACAGGTAATGATTCGGTTTAAAATACCTTCATTATTGTGCCGGTTTAGTAATGTAACGCAGCAGTCGACGCGCGTTTGCCGGTTTGTTTCAGTCAATTCGTGAGGTACCCACCTTTCAAGCTTTTTAATCTTCCCAATTTGCTTCAAGTGAATTAAAACAGTTTTATCACTAACATTGCAGCCTGCAGCTAACTCGGACGTGGTTTGCGATGGATCCGCTTCCACAATAGCCTTCAACTCTTCATTATCAACTTGAGTCTCAGGCCGTCCACGGGGCTTGTTCTGCAGGTCGAAATTTCCAGAACGAAAACGTTGGAACCAAAAACGAACTGTGTTTTCTTTTGCAACACGACCGCCATACACATCATTCACCCTTCGAGTTGTTTCCGCAGCACTAGTGCCACGGCGGAACTCGTACTCGTAAATAATGCGATATTTAAGGTTTTCCATTTTGTAAAATGAGTGACGCAAACAGAAAAAAACAGAAGAAAAAAAACAAATGAATGACGATCATCGAAGCACAAATACATGAGTCTATAGCTGTACAAATTTGAATTTGGAATTCCTTACCAAAGAGGAGAAATTCGTAATTAAAGTGGCCAGTACGAAAAACGCCAATTTCATATGTAAGGACCTAATATATACGGATTATGTAATACAATGAAATATCACTAGGTCAGCTGGACGACTATTGAAAATCGTAGTCGTAACATAAATAGGTCTATACCTATTTATGTTACGACTCTGGATGAAACCATTTTCAATATAATTCACACTGACCTAGTGATATTTCATTGTATTACATATGTTATACTATTATAATATATTTATTCAGATAAGCAGACTGACATTTATTTTTGGGATATCAATAATAATTTCGGAAAAAATACGTGCACTTATTTTTTCACAAATACAAAAAATCTTCTTTATTACAACTTATGATTTTTCACATTAGAAAGTGAACAAGTAAATGCAATTCACCGAGTAATAATTTCGTAATCCGATGATAATATTAATTTAACCGTTGTACATGTTCATACAAGTTGCATGTAATAATTCTACCAGGCCAAAACATAGATGTTATACGACGTCGCACGCAGCGTGTAATAATTTTGCCAGGGCAAAGTAGAGATGTGAGAAAAATACCGCATTCCTTTCGCAAGCGCCGTCATTATTTTCGCTCGAGATTGAAATAACTCTGACTAAGCTCGCAGGTTTTTCAAAGTCAGATTTTAAAATCCCCGGGCAAATGTCAGGCGTATTTTAGCGTCGGTTGATACAGCTATTAAAGGGGTTCAGTTCAGTTAACGCTCTATTCTTATGTTAAATGATTTGAGATTGTTCGTGGAATCTATTCAAGACATAAGATAACTTTATTTTTGAGACTTGCTTCACTACATAGCTAAAACAAAGTCGTTTCCCGCTGTCTGTCCGTCCCTATGTAGGTATGCTTAGATATTTCAAACTACGCAACGGATTTTGATGCGGTTTTTTTAATAAGTATAAGTCTGCAAGAGGAAGGTTTTATGTATAATTAATTTGTGTTTGAAGTACCTGGGTATTACATATTAATTTCAATTAATTAATTCAAAAGAGACCACCGACACGGGTCTATGGTCTCTTTCATTTGTAAAATAATCAAACCTGTAAGTTAATATGAGGAAAAGATATGACCGTTTATGTCGCAAATTTTCTCATATTTTGCGATTTCACAAGGGAATCAAAACCTACTTACTACTGGGTACTTCCCGTTGACCTAAAATCATGAAATTTGGCAAGAAGCAGTGTCTTACAACACAAGCAAAGGAAACAATCTAATAACCGTTAATATGCAGTAGATTTTTTTAAAAGCGAATTTACTAACTCATTCCTGAACCCCGCTGTTGAGAGTCACCGACGAATAATGGACTCATTTGAAGATCGCCTACTTTTAACCTTACCTACAAGTGTGTACGGAACCCTCGGTGCGCGAGTCCAACTCGCACTTTTTACATTAATAAAGAATTTTGTTGTACCCAATGGATACTAAATTCTTTCAATTTGGAAACGATTAACTTGAACCAAATCAGTAATAACTCAAAATTATGTATCGTTTTTAACTAATAAAGACAACAAACGATAAATAAAATTGCGTTTGACTAAAAAAGGGAAAGAATAAATAACTATCCAGTAATATTTTTTGGTATAACATCGCGTGACAGCACGAAAACTCATGATAATTATTATCGTGCACTAGTCAGTATGCAGGTATAATAATTGGGTTCAGAGTTTCTTAGGAAGCCGTTTTGGTAAAGCAAACGGTAGCAGGTATTAATGTTGTCTGTTCGTAGTATTTTTCTTTCAAGCGACCGTATAATATGATAATAGTGCGTTTTATTGAACTCACAAACGAAGTCATAAACCAGCCGATTTATTATCATTAACCAGTAATATTGTATTTAGTAATTGTGTCAGTCTCCATTCAAATTTGTATTGTTATTGATCAACACAAACATACACAGGTCAAGCCCCTTTCGGGGTATTTATTTAAAACTTTATGCACAATTTTAGTACAATCGTGGACTTAGTGCTAGAGCATTTTCTACCAGTCATAGGGTAGGCAAAGTATGCGCCAATTCACTGTTGACTTGCACACCTCTTGCACTAGCTCCGAGTGGTCTTCTGTAAGCTGGAGTTGCAGTCCCCAGACGGGTCCAATTTGTAGGGAAAACCCACGGGAAATCCCTTTTTTTAGGGTTCCGTACTCTAAGGGTAACCAACGGAACTCTATTATTAAGGCTTCGCTGTCCGTCCGTCGGTCTGTCAGCGGGCTGTATCTCATGATCCGTAATAGAGACACTAGAAATTTTCACAGAATGCGTATTTCTGAAAAAATTAAAGTAAATAAAAAATAAAGCGGGCTCCTATACTAGAAACGTGTTTTTTTGAGTTTTTTTGCTCTATCTTGAAATGCTTCAAGCGTCTGTTACCGTTATATCATAGAGTAAGCATCGTTATATTTTGTAAAATAAAATATAGTTTTTATTATTACAAACAGTACAGAACCCTCGGTGTTAGTCTAACTCACCCTTGGCCAATTTATGGGTGTTTATCGAAACCATGGGAGAGATTGTCCAGCTGTGGATACGTTGCGAATGTGGTAATTTAGACCTTCATAAGTGCCTTATTAGGGCCTAAATTGAATAAATGATTTTTGATTGATTGATTGAATATATTGTGTCCGAATCGTCAGCCAGTCGGTTGAAGGTGGTGGTGGTAATGTCATATCGAAACCCTACATTCCTTGACCTGACACCCAATCTAGTACACTGTCCATTTAGTAGCAATTCTTGTGGTGTGACGACACAATCACACACGTGTGACCTCTAGCCTGGATCCCTGACCTCTCGTTTATTGGAAAGAAAATATAGATAAAGTTGCTAATAAACTCGATCAAATTAAGTTCTCTTAGGTATAAATACGGATAGGCCCGCTGTGAATGATGAAAATATTCTTTTACTTTCTCGTTGTATATGAAACTAGCCTTTTAGCCGCGTAGCAATATCATATGTAGCCTATGTTACTCAGTGATAGCGATAATATAGCATTCTGATTTTTTTTATCGGTTCGATAGTTGTTGTTTGTTTATAAACAAAAAACACACAATAAATCATCTCTTTATAATATTTGCAGAGATACTTATTTGTGACTTCGCCTACGTAGAAATATGATACGGATTAGTTTTTTACTGGTGAATTGTGGTTTTAGAATCGTTACAGTTATTTCAGTGACCCCTTTGTCCCTTAAACATATTATTTAGCCTGACTCTACTGAAAATGTGTAGGAGATTTTTTTCGTTAGATCATGTATGTTTTTACTTCAGCAAGTACATTAAATCTTATAAAACTGGTAAATAAATTGGTATTTTAAGATTCATTACACAAAGTCTTCATATGTTATATAGTATCCAATTCAAAAGAATTTTTTGAAGCATCTCTTTGAAATATAATAAGCATTATATATTTAACAAAATATTTTCTTTTATTTATTTAAACTAGTGAAGAGCGTTTTAGTTGAGTTTTCGTGCAAAATCGAGTATTTTTCATTGCAAACTGATATTCGTTTCTAAAAATAAATACACGCGAACGCCTATCCTAGCCCAAATGTAAAAAAAACACTGTAGTGACATTCATGCGAGATAGGACACGTGCCACAAATCGAAAATTAATAAATTCTCAATATATCTGTCTCGCTCGCACAGCCTAGTGACGTAACAATATTGACATCACAAAATAATAACAAGGGTATTTTTAAAAGGTTGGCAGCAAGGTAAGGCACCACACCGGAAGGTTGGCATCACGCGATTAGACCATTACGATTGTTGGAACCTCTCAAACGTGTGCCGTATCTTAATGTGGTGCCAACTTTCTAAATTTATGGTTATGTATTAATTTTAGGCCAATATTTCGTATATAAATAGCGTACACAGTTGTAAATTTATTTATAAGTTTTAAATTGTAGGATAAGTTAATAAAACTTTGTAACGTTTCTTATACAAAAAAATGGTAAGCGCGTATGACCCATCTTATGGTATTACACTATAAAGGTGGTAATCGTAGCCGCCCCGCCTTTTAGCAAGCGGTCACCACAATCTATGGACGCTTTATATGCTTAATAATTTGGGTATTACTAGCACATGTTAAAGTTTTAAGAGAGGTATAGCGAATTGGGATTACCTGTGGGTTTTCCCATTAAATTGGAGCCACTCGACGGGGGAGGGGACTGTACCTCCACCTACTGAAGACCGCAGTCAAATAACACTACTTTGATGTAGTGTTGTGTTTCTGCGGTAAGTAAGGTTGCCAGTGCTACGAGGATACACTGCGCTAGTAGTAATGCTGCTAGCACAGTGAGTGCTCATCAACAAAAGGGTTGGCAACCCGTTAGTGATACCCCTGGTAGTGCTAGCGGCTATAGGCTACGATGACTGCTTACTATCAGATGGGCCGTATGCTTGTGTGCCACCTTAGTAGTAATCTAAAAGTAGTAATAAAAAAAATGTATTCGTATCTTTTTGTAATATTGTATAATATTTCTTGGACCTTAAACAAGCAAGTTTTATTTTACTAAATAATATCTCCAAGTGCCACCTTAAAAATCCCTTTTCGGTAGAAAAAGAGAACACATTAAAAGTTGAGTAATGTTAATTGGATGTTCGATTTTGCTGTTTCATCATAAAACAATTTTAAAAGGGGCCTTTAAAAGGTATTGCTAAAATGCCTGCTCGTATACATTTCACATTTTTTACCTTCTGATTGAAAATACTGCTCTGACAAATGCCTGAGGGCAAGCATCGAGGTTAAAAAAACAATAAAACAAACTTTCCCGATTCGCTATGGAAACCGGTAAACCGTACTCGTGACCGAAACTATGCCGGTTTTATTTAAGGTCGTTATTTTACCACTGCTAGTCTTTGTTCCGATCCGTGTTAATTAAAACTATAGGTGCAATTAGAGATTATAATGTTAGACGCATATTTTATGAGCCATGGTGGCCTTGTGGTCGAAGCAACGGCCTGTCATCTGATGGGCCCAGGTTCAAGCCCCGGCCTGTGCATTGGCACAGGCCGGGGTTCGAAGAATAGAAAACTCATTGGAGTTTTCTAAGCTTAACTACAGAGATTAATCACACCATGAGCTTTTAAAAAGAGAGGTAGGGCGATTTGGGAGTTCACGTGGGTTTTCCTATTTAAATTAAGTAAGTATTTAAGTAAGTAAGGTTGCCAGTGCTCCACGAGGATACGCTGGGATAGTAGTAATGCTGCTAGCACAGTGAGTCCTCATCAACAACATGGTTGGCAACCCGTTAGTGATACCTCTGGTATTGCTAGCGGCTATAGGCTACGCTATTTTAGCGACCGTTTTATAATCGGCTTTATTGCTTCAACATATATTTGATATCTGATATCTACCTAGTTAGTTATAAGTTACAGAATATCCGACTATGGTGAAACATTTGCCACCATAGTAGTATAAAAAAATGCTTTTTACTTACTGACGACTCTGAATGATTAGTTAGAGAGTATAGAGCGCTGTCACTCATGACTTGAAGAGCTCTTTGCTGTTACATTCAGCAATCTCTTCATACATGACCGCTGGTTCGGAGAACTCCTTGCCTTTACAATAAATATGCTGGTCGAGTCAGTGTGTTGATTAGGTTTCTAAGTCTTTGTAAACTACTTAAATATTATGGTTTTCCAAATGGCCACGCTAGATTGATGTTTAATATAACTACACTATATAAATTGACAAGTTTCCTAATTAATTATTGTAAGGCTTTGTGTAACGTAACACAGCGCACAATTAGCTATTGAAGTTTCAATAAAACCGATAAATTCAGCTGGATCAGTCTTCGTTTAATTAACTATTTCCAGGGACGGATCGTAAATCGATCCCCCAAGGAACTTGCTTTAGGCTTAATTTGAACGGCACAGGGACGTACTGGTTACACGTTGAATTAAGAATTGGGTTATAAAATATATACAATTAATTTCCAGTGACTGACTGATTGACAGACTACAAATAGCCTATATAAGGTAGGTTGGCCCTCTGGCTGCTTAATTTTTTTTGCGCAAAAAGCTAAATATTTTCCAAAAAAATATATATTTAAGAAGAGATTGTTGGAAATTACTGTCTTAAGGGGGTAAGAAGTTAGTTGCTCGAAGAAAACACGGGATGTATCTAGTATTTCCATAAAATATGTAAAAGAAAACAAAACGATCCTAAGGCATATTTCTACAAAATATTTTCTTTTTGCGGCGAACATTACTTGCGAAGTTATTTACGGTTATCTTATGGCAAGTACGAGTGCCAACAGAAAACATAAGCAAAAAAGTTGGCGCCAAATATACCAACACTGGCGTCCAATAAATCACCCTTAGACTTAAGATATGGCAAGGAGGATGCCAGTACGCTCAACGTACTCATAAACTATAGTAAGTAGAAACAGTCTCAAAGCAGTTGAATAATGTCCTTTTGGCAGAGTTCTTCGAATATTCCGGTCGTTGACGCGACCGCTGGTCTAGTGGTTAGTATACCTGATTGCTACGCTATGGGTCGTGGGTTCGATACCCGCCGGACAAACATTTATGTGACCAACATGTTTGCTTAGCATCTGGGTGTTTGATATGTATTATAAGTACGTATTTACATAAAAGAGTATACAAGTATCAGCTGCTGGTTCCCAAAGTACAAGCTTAGCTTAGTTTGGGGCTAGATGGCGCTGTGTGATAATGTCCAACATTTTTTTTATTAGCGTCCAACTTTCTTTCTGTTGGGAGGGGGCAAGGCAAGAGTGCGAATGAGTAACAATGAGTAAGATGTAACAAGATTTATTGATCCCAAGCGACCGTCCCGTGAGAATACAGCTATACAATAAAATCGGTAGCCAAGTAAACAAATCACTCAAACATGATTACTTCTGGAACTCTTATTTCGGTTTTCTATACAAATAGCTTTGTATATTCAACACTTGCTCCCTTGTAATTGTTGCTTGCTTTTACGTATTGTTTTCATAACAATTTGCCGAACCTTTTAATGCTGCCAAGAACATCCTCAAATATAAAATTTACAGAAATTACCTTCATACATATATATGTCAAATCCCTATCGGGGTAGGCAGAGATTATAGAGCACTATTTCCTTCGAACACCATAAAATAATAATCTGTGTAACATACATATGTCAAGCTTCTGTGTGGATCGAAACGTAGAATGTCAAACGGTTTTGACAGATACGATGAGTGACGTAACGCCAGAGAGGCGCGAGCCGAGAGCGTATTGTAAAGGAGAGAAAGATTGTGTGTGTAATTAAATAAATGTGTTGTGTTTGAATGAGATCAAGGTGTTGTGAGTAATACAGTTAAGTAAGATTGATAAGCAGTATTTGAGACAGTCTTCCTACAATACAAACATACATACACTCTCATAACATACTTGCAAGAACCAAGCACATTAGATGTAAACTAAACAATGCAAATTAGAAGCATTTACTATGGATATCAGACAACTGACACACAAGAAACAAAAATACTTATCACATAAATGTTTGGTTTGGTAGGAATCGAACCTGTGACACCAATCGTAGCAGTCAGGTATACCAACCACAACACCGTTGGTTGTCAAATTGTGTAAGGTTGTCAAAAGTGTTGTCAATAGGAACGATTTACTGGTTGTGTATAAGTTCGACCCTGTCATTTCATTGACTAGGGACTGTTTCCTACTTTAGAATGTTCAATTTTGCAGTGCGTAGCTGTGAACACTTCGGTCGTTTAGATTTCAATAAGGACAAAAGAACCCTGATGTAGATTTTTAAGTAAAATAAAAGTTTTTTTCGAAATCATCACGAGAATAAATGGTGCTTGTGATGGGAGATCTGCTTTAGAATTACAAACTTATTCTTAGCGGTTGGCGCATTGATCGAACGGCAAAGTAAAGTTTGTCATTTAAAGTAGCTTGTTTTTAGTACGGTACCCTCGGTGCGCGGGTTTTTTTTTTATATACCACTAAGGTGGCACACAAGCATACGGCCCATCTGATAGTTAGCAGTCACCGTAGCCTATAGCCGCTAGCAATACCAGGGATATCACTAACGGGTTGCCAACCATGTTGTTGATGAGGACTCACTGTGCTAGCAGAGTCTAACTTGCACTTGGCCGGTTTGGCCCACAGTTTAGCTGGTTAATTAACACTAAGAATATTCGGAAAATAAAACGACATATTTCGGAGCGGGATAAAAATCAACTATCACTTAAAATATTTTTTATTTTTATGTGACAATTTACAACTAAACCATATACGAAAAGTATTCTAACTAATGTCTGTCTGTCCCTAACGGTTTATTTAACTATTATTTATTTAGCTTTCATACAAACAAGTGTAGGTACTGTGAAAACAGTAAAAATCGAGATTAAAACAACTTGCGTTCGGGGACTCTTTTTAAATTGGACCACAAAAGCGGGAATTAACATCGCTCCCGAGAGATACGTATAACGGGATACGACTGCGAGATTTTTTTACTTTTTATGTTGTATCTAGAAAAAGTAAAGAAGTAAAAATGTACAAATTGATAGTCTCGTTTATCCCCAGATCTTTTTGAAGATTTCTTTTGATAAGTTGGATTTTGCTTTACATTATTCGAAATAGTCGTTTGTGATTTTTTCGTCTGTAACTATGACGACTAATTTTGTATATAATTTCAGAGTAGACTATATACTGCGTATATAACGATGTAATATACAATCTCATCTTATTTCTTGTATTAGGACAGATTAATCGTTATCATAATATTTATATGAAGATTTTTCAAATAATTTTATTATGTTCTTTTGATGAATTCATAGCTTGAACCCCTTAGGATACTCACTATCCGTCACCTCAATTACACCGCTTTGCGATTAAAATTATTTACATACATCTATGCCAAGTCCCTCCCGGGGTAGGCAGAGAGTATAGAGCGCCATTTCACTCTTGACTTGAAAGTTTTTTTTTAGATTCATCAATCTTTTCATACATGTCCACTGGTTCCGAGTACTCTTTTTTCAAAAGCCTCCCCCAGTTCTTTCCATGTCCTCATATCCTCAGCTACATGGACCTGGTTATTCTGTAAGGCATACAGGTCGTCACGCCACTTTCTGAGCCTGCCTACTACAGTAATCTTTAACTTAAAAAAAAAACCTCATTATTATTTAGTTTTTTATTTCCTTGAAACGAAAGCAGCATTGAAAATGGAAATTAACATTATTTATTCACCAAAGACAAGGTTTAGATCTTAAATAGACATGTATATCGAATTTTACTTCACAACAGGTGCTCAAAATAATTGCTTCCTATTTCAAAAATAAAGTTTTATACCACTAAGGTGGCAAGCATACGGCCAGCTTGATGGTAAGCGGTTACCGTAGCCTATGGCAACAGGGTATCTCTAACGTGTTGCCAACCCTCATTACTTTATCTGTGATATATCGGTGATATATTGCACTTATAATATTGGCAATTCTAGTGTCGTATAGTTCCACTATTTGCCTGTCAGCCGGACAGGGATCTGATTAGGGTAGGCCCTTTACATTGTTTGCCGCCCTGACTCTAAGTGTATTTGCTCCGAGACCAATTTCAAGTCAATTTGACCTTTTATCCTACTATTATGTTAAATATTTTTTGATATTTAGATAGTTAAAAAAAACATGAAACGAATGAAAGATTTTTTTGAATTATATTTTTGTTTGCATTCGATTTTTTTATATATACAAGCATACATTTACGTTGGTTTTATTTAATAGTTTTTTTTATATTTTGAAATAAATTAAATACAAAAAAAAAACTTCATAAATTAATAATCACTTTTGATAAGCTGAGCTTATACAAATGTCTCTGATATATAATTTGTTTTTACCCAGAGAATAAGTCTATAGGTTCTTAGGCATGAAAGTTACACAAAAAAAGTTGATCATTGATATAAGATCAACCATGGTCGAAGTCTACCCATATCTAACTGGCATATCATAATATGGAAAATATCTGAACTATCACGCTATATGGAATAATTAATACGCTTAATGCAATTAGTCTATATCTTTGCCGGTAGCAGGAACATTTTGGACTACGTATTCGAAAACGTAACTCGCGAAATGTCAAAATTGTCATAAACATTTTTAGTTCCACTTTTCACCGCCGCAGCGCTGTTTATTTTTCACTACAAAAATAGTCGAAGGCGATTCGAAAACGTGTCGCAAATTAATCATGCTCGCGCTACTTTACTACTGTAATTTTGATAGTTTGTAGTGAGGAATCTACGGAATAACTAAGCCGATACTAAAAAAATATTAAAATTACTTAACCTTTAAAAGGTACAGTATCCTTGAGTAACAGATCATCACGTCAAATTCCTTTCGGCGTAGGCAGAGAGCACAAAGCGCCATTCTACATTGACCCGCAATGCACACCTCTTTCTACTCTTCAACATTCATCAATCTCTTCATACATACTCGCTTGTTCCGAGTACTCTTTACCATCATTGAGTACTTTGGTAATTTAATTTAGTAACCATGTAGACCTACCGTGGTTTATGCTTTCACTCACACTCGAATTTATAAAAAAAAAACATTCTTTAATTTTTCATTCGTTCTTGAAACTCAAAATCATCTTTATATGATTAGACTTTACAAGTACTTTCAAATCGTCAGAATCTACCGCCGGATTCCGAAGGTCGTTTTTTGTTGAGAACAATCCGGTAAGAAACTCGGCAATTACTCTCTTCAAATAAAACATAATAATTTACATTTTTATGTTTTATTTGAAAATTACTTACGTGACATGAATATATCACAAAAACTCTCGTTAACAGTGAGATAAACGTTGCCGAATTTTCCCTGTCTCTGTCCTCTCGTAAACAAAGTAGGCTTCTATTTCAATAATAGATCCAAAATATGGACTACGAATACGTATAAGTGCGTATGGGAGATGTTTTTGTTGACTCTCCTCGAGATTGATGTTTGACCGGAGTGATATGATTAAGCACAGGAAAACAGCTTCGTACGGATAATATTGCTTTTTGATCAGACGTTCATGACATTACTGAGAAATCTTACCGCCCCCCTGAGGATAAGCGGGTACCATAGCCGTTAGAAGCCTGTGATACTAGGCGTACTAGTTTATTTTGGTGGTAGGACATCATCCATTTTGGGTCAAATCTGAATGTGCCGGCCAACGTAAATTTATTTGTAGGTATATTTTGTTAGAACTTGCCCACCTGATTTTTTTTTACTGTGACACCAAACCTGTAAATTTGTAGTTGATTTTATTTGAGTTCGATTTTTGTTGAAAATTTATTCTAATTAATTTATGACCACATTGTTTTGTGCTAGACAACTCATGTCACCTACGGATATGAAAAATAGTTAACGTCCTACTTACGTCTCAGACCTACCGAATACACAAAAAAAGCATAAAAATCGATCAATCCGATTCGGGGGAGTTTTGTTATAAGCACTGTGTTACGAGAATGTTATATATTAGATATACTTTAAATAATAAGGACCATTTATCATTACATTTTTTCCGAAAGAAGTTGAAAAACTAATTGCTTTACTACGTAATTATAACACGATAATTATAAGTCACCTGGTTCTCATAAGGAGGGTACTACAGTGAGGACAATTAAAATTACAAACTTTTAACTTAGTGATAGTACATGATGTCGATTATGTTGTTCAAAATTACTAAACTTAACTAATTTGACAGGTCTAAAAGTCTTGCTATCCCTTTGTGAGAAAGAATTGGCACCCATGTTGTATATACCCTTTAGTGGGACTATCGATCTTACAGATGTAGCTGATTTTTATTTTTTGGGACACATATAGACCATAACCATTTAACGAGACCGCTGGTCTAGTGGTTAGTATACCTGACTGCTACGCTAGAGGTCGCGGGTTCGATTCCCGCCGGGGAAAACCATTTATGTGACAAACATGTATGCCTTGCGTCTGGGTGTTTGGTATGTATTATAAGTATGTATTTACAAAAAAAAATAGTATATAACTATTCTATCAGCTGCTGGTTCCCATAGTACAAGTTTTGCTTAGTTTGGGGCCAGATGGCGTTGTGTGATAATGTCCAAACATTAAAAGAAAAAATAACCTGACACTCAAACGAATAAAAATAACCAAAAGATCTTTCAGGCTCGGCAGCGCGGAAGTGATATCCCTGGTGTTGCAAGCGTCCATAAGCTACGGTAACCGTTTACCATCAGCCGGGCCGTATGCTTGTTTACCACCTTAGTGGTATAATAAAAAACTATTTATGTATCGCAAAAAATACTTTCACGGCTTTTTTTAATAATTATTTTCCTACACGTTAATGGCTAGTGTAATTTAAAAGTCTTCTATCATTTAATATGCGTACATAATTTTAGACACGGACAGTAATTAGGTCCACGTTTCATTGTGTATCGGCTACAGTGTTGGAGCATAGATTCAGCAGTTTTACATAATAAGGGACCAACCAATAACGCCATTGTACTAAGTAGGTCATCTTTTGTGTGACAAATGGATACATTTTGTAATGTGGATTTCAATTATGTTGTATTTTCGTAAAAGAAGAAAATTAATTTCTTCTTTCAAACTTCAACTCAAATGAAATTGCGATGTAGTGTTGTGTTTATACGGCGATTAATTATATTCCCACTGTGCTTATAATCAGTGCTTTTAATGGAACTGGATGGAGTTTTTTCCCAATAGTTCCATTCAATGACAGGACCTTAATAGAACTAGTTGAACTTTTTCCAAAATAGATCCATTCAACGACGGGGGTCTACTTAAAAACCTAGTTACACATGTATATGAGAGTGGATGCTAAAATTCGTTGTTTTTCAAGTTGACAATATATACTATCACTATTGTATGATGGTACGATGTCTACTTTGCGATACATGATCTTGCTGTGTTGTTGGATACTTGCAGCCTCAATATTTTCCTTCGACTTGTCCGTGTAGAAGTAGGTCAACACATTTTTACTCGGCCATTCTGTAACTTTTCAATAGTGAATAATTTTCTTACATCAGTTTAGCATCAGCCTGTACTTTTCTACGTGAAGCATATTATCATGGCAAGTCCCGCACATGTTAGGCAGAGTGTATAGAGCGCCAATTTTATTCACTCTTGATTTACACACGTTTTTGCTTCTATTAAATTTAACAATGTCTTGACGACATTGAGCGGTTCCGAATAGTCTTTACATTTACCTGTATAATTACCTAATTTTCTACTCTGAGCTAATACACACAAAACACCGGTCAAGTGTAAGTTAGACTAGCGCACCGAGAGTTCCGTATAAATTTGTAACTAAAAGAGACTAGTTTAAAGAAAAACGTATTTTGCCGTGCGATACCTAGGCCTGATTATTGCTCGGAACTCTATAAAGTACCTTTTTTTGTGAAGGAGTATAGATTCGACAATATAAAAGTGTAGAACTGTTCAATAGCGGTAACCAACGCCATTCCGAGGTCCAAACGCGTTGCGGGCTCCATCCGAAAGTTGTTAACCCGCCCACCAATTTTAGTAAACTGCCCTATTGTCTTTAAGGGAGACACCGGAATTATTATTAGCTTGGACATAGAATACCCTTGTCGCTATGGGGTACCGACATAATGTTATTAACTTCCAAGCGGTTGGTAATAATTGGTACATTGTTGTGTTAGATTCTAAAGATTGGGAGCTTAGATTACAACTTTGGGAAGTGGTTTTGGGCACAAAATAAGTTACAATCTTTTAACATCACAATTAAGAAGTTAAGTACTTAAGAAGTACAGTGATTAATCACACCATGAGCCTAAAAAGAGAGGTAGGTCGTATGGGATCTTCCGTGGGCTTTCCCATTATTATTGGAGCCCTCATCAACGACAGGGTTAGTGTGTTAGTGAAGGTGAAAGCTCACCTTCACCTTACAGCAGACACAGCCACATAAAACTACTTTGATGTAGTTAGCAAAGTAAGTCCTCTCAACGTTGTCTTTCTGCAGTAAGGTTGCCAGTGCTCCACGTGGATACGTTGAGCTGGTAGTGCTGCTAGCACAGTGCAACCTCATCAACAACAGGTTTGGCAACTCCTTAGTGATACCCCTGGTATTGCTAGCGACTATAGGCTACGGTGACTGCTTACCATCAGGTGCTTTTTATCTCATGCTGGATACAAATTTTCAAATAAATTGAATCCTTCATGACCCATGTAGTTGAGTAACCGTCTGCCAATCGTGATGGTTCGAGTTCAAATCCCGTTTCCATTAAAATATCTAAGCTCATCTACTGTGTTAAATCAAACCACAAATTTCGGTGAAAAATACATAGCGAGAAGACTTGCGCGTCATTATTATTTACTGACGAACATTTTTATGTAAGTTTAAGAATAAATAGAAGCAATCCGTAAGTTAAGGTAAACGCTTACTATTATGCCGTAGGCTAGTATTAAAAAAGTACAAAAAGAACGAATATTCCTAAAGATTTCCAAACACATTACAATTCAAAGGCGTTATATTTTCACAAAGGATTTGATATCTCTACCGTTTATCTTCGCAAGAAATATTGAATACGATATTCACTTTGTTCTAATGTGTTTCATGATTTTATTTTATCTTCGAAACAGATTGGGTTCAATAAAGGATAGGTGAGCTCTACAAGCGTTCATCTTACAATATTTGATGAAACATGGCTTTTCATGAAACAGTTCTACAAAAGATATTGTCGCAATCATAAAACAATATACATAATTTCATATTTCCAATGTTTTATTTAGATATTTTCATAATTATAAACATATATAGCCTACATAATATTATACGATGAATTTAAATTAAAAACTAAACCTAAAACTAAAAACATTAAAAAATATAATATAAATATTAAAATATATTTCCAATGTTTTATGAGATAAGATAAAACTACAGATATTTTGAGCATATAATTCCAAGTCATAAAACAATAGGTAGATAGATAACAAATTTAATTTAATTTATTCACCAAAAATTGCAATCACAAAAATCTTTACACAGAAAAAGAACTCAAAACTAAGTTAATTAAGATAAGAACGGAATTTTGTGTTAGTTACAATTAGAATTTCAAATTATGTTAGTGCTTAACTAGATAAAAAATAGTGTTCAGTATACTGCGTGTGTTGCAGCAATGGGAAAGGGCCAACAGTGTGAAGCATTGCTGGAGTAACAAAACACTGGTTTGCAGCTATTCAGTACTTCTTATTTGCAAACAATGTTTTATGAGATAACATAAAAATAATAATAAACACGAGTAAAACTCTTAAATAGAAGAAGAAGAAGAAAATCCAAGCCACATGCTTCAGTTCAAAGTGGCCAGTTCGTCAAAACCGCAGAGTCATAGATAAAGAGATTGGCCGTCATATTACTATATGTTATACAATAAAGTATTAGTAAAGTGAAGTAGATATTGGTCAATTAGTCTTGCGTGCGGATCGTCTAAGCCACGATTTATTTAAGAGAAAACCAATAACAAGGGATTAATCCGCATTAATTAATGTAACCGCTTTTCCTATTTGGTAACATGTTTTCAAAGTCATGTTTTAGTAGCTTTACCCCGCAATTTGGCTCGTGTTTAAAATTACACTTATATAATATAGCCTATGTCAATGTAGTCTTGAAAAGAAAATATTTTTAACACAAGTTCCGTGGATACAGAATGCACACATATAGAAACAAACAAAATGTATTTTTTCATAATATAGGTAGGGCTAAATGGGATCTCTCGTGGGATATCCTATTTAAATTAGAGCTGCCCGACTCGGGACTGTACCTCCACCTTACAGAAGACCGCAGTTAAATAACACTACTTTCATGCAGTGTTGTGTTTCTGCGGTTAGTTAGGTTGCCAGTGCTCCACGAGGATACGCTGCGCTTGTAGTAATGCTGCTAGCATCAGAGTCCTCATCAAAACCATGATTGGCACCGCGTTAGTGATACCACTGGTATTGCTAGCGGCTATACGCTACGGTGACTGCTTACCATCAGGTGGGCCGTATGCTTGTGTGCCACCTTAGTGGTATAAAAGCTGAACAGCCATTCCACCTATGACTAAGGTTAGTCTATCTAAACATTCATACCGCGTGGCAATTTTTCCGTGTAAAGTCGACATTTGCCGTACAAATTGGTACCACGTAATGTGGATGAGAGGACGTGACCAGCCTCGCGATACCATCCTCCCAGCCGGTCAGTCGTAAAATATTACGACTAAAACGATAACTTATTGCCATCCCGCACCTTATGTGTTAAGTACTTTGCAAGCTAACTGCAGTTTCAATTTAGCGAACCCTTTTTTATGGATATTGAAAAATAAGTAGGATTTCCCTATAAAAAGAATTGAAGCCTCAAAAAATACGAAAATGTAAAACATTTATTCAGATTAGGCCCTTATAGGGTTGTTATGAAGGTCTACTTTGGAAAAAAAGCCACCTGATGAATCTCAATGCTCTTGCCTTTTTCTTGCTGTGCGTGGGACAACTCACTTGACGCGTCAAAACTGCGACACAAGGCAAAAACGGCGTGTACCGGCTAGCAAGCGAGCCAGACGGGACCTACGCAGGCAGATAGGGAACTGAATGAAACCGAGTCTTTTTTCCAAAAAAAGAACCAAATAAAAAAAATCGCCCCTGTAACCGACCGTACTAAAAACTTGAAGCTTAGATTTTTTTCATATTTTCCTGATAACCGACTTTTGGGACACCCTATACCTAATCCAATAAAGGAAGACTATTAAATAATAGTCTCAGCTTAGCAGACAGGTAGACGAATACCTGACCATAATGCATTATTTGTGAGAATTGTCTGTGGTGAAAACGCCGGATAAATACGGAAAAAAGCTTGTGTGAATGATACCTCTCTTATTATGGCTTTCTCTACTGTTCTATTATTGCGGGTATGATAGATGATGCCAAAGTGTTACAGGAGGCGTTGCCTTCTTTGTTATTTATTCGAGTTCGCTTTTACCAAAGTCCAGTCACGAGCTAGACGAATAAAGAATAGGTACAGTTAATATTAGGGCTGGGCAAATACTGTTCAAACACTGCAGCCAAGAAATTATCAAAGATATTTTATTTTCTTGACTGTACATTTCTTATACATTTTTAATGGTTATTTTTATTGAGTGCCTTTACTTATCGTATTTTCGAATTAAATTATGGAATCGGCGAAGACATTTTAATAATTATAGCTATGCAAAGAAAAAAATACTCTACACATTTCGCTGTTGTAAAGAAAAAAAATGTTTCGATTTTTTTGTAGTATTATAAGTTAAACAGCTACTAAGAAAAAAAAATTACAAATGCTTAAGACAGTGGTGCTCAACTTTTTTATCCTTGCCTATTTGTTTATCATATTATCTATTTATATATTATCCATACAGGTGTTATAAAATAACAAATATTTTAATACACTTTAATATATTTTTTTACATAAAGACCTGCTGAATAAAATTAGAGATGCAATATCCACTTTAAACAAATTTAGATTATACTTCATTCTGTTGCATAAGGTTTGAATTTGTTTGACCTACTTTAGTCGTACGATCTGATCCACGCGATGTCTTCAACTTAAATGCTTTTCCTTGCTTTGTAAATAACTAATATTAAACTTTATTCTCATTTATTTCCTTAACAGTAACTTAAAAATGAATAGCAAATTACGTAGATTAATTTAAAAGAAAATTGGGAATAAATCATAATATTTGGACATAAAAAATTGAAATTCTTTTTACAAAAATTGAGCGGACGGAGGATATGAAATTTGAAACAATTAGTCGAAGTGAGAGAGAAGAAGTGCAGTGCCGGTAGCAGCCGGTAGCAGGAACATTGTCGACAACGTATTCGAAAACGTAACTCGCGAAATGTCAAAATTGTCATACTAATTCTTAGTTCCACTTTTCACCGCCGCAGCGCTGTTCATTTTCCAATACAAAAATAGTCGAAGGTGATACGAAAACGTTGTCGACAATGTTCCTGCTACCGGCATAGAAAACGAAAAAAATAATATAATATACTTAAATAAAAGTAACCAAAGTTACTCGTAACATCAGCTATCTGCCAGTGATAGTCCCGATAGAATCGATCCAGCCTTTTCGGAGAATAGCCGAAATTAACAGACAAACAGGCAGCAGGCAGACATTGAAAAACAAATGCATTTTATTTTTACTACGTCTGTGCGTAGAGTCTATCTAATAAAGAAGCACTTACAAGTTTTCCTGTTGTAGATATTTCTGGTACATTGACCGTCGAACGGCGACTGGCTATTATCGAGTTCTGATTCTAGAATTTTCTTCCACTATTATCTCTAATTGAGGCACAAAATTCAAACTACTGCAGATATTATCGCAAAAAATGTTGTATATATGTTGCTGTTTAATTTTTGTTCCTGAATAAATAAATAAAATAAAATAAAGAAATAAAATGAAAAATGAAAAGTGAGAACACAAGCGACCCGCCCCGACTCGCACGATTTTCAGACCTACCAGCCTACAATTTCTTTGACGAGTTTTATTCGCGCATTATTTCTTTTCCTACATCTTCAACAATCATCGTCATATTTCTGCCGTCTTATTTTCTCATTTTTTTTACATCAATTAGTTTAAGTTGTATGAAAGTCCAATTAGTAGTTTTTGTGTTTATCGCTTTGTTTTAAGAGAGGTAGGGCGCATTGGGATCTCCCGTGGGATTTCCCATTAAATTTGGAGCCGCCCCTCTCGGGACTGTACCTCCACCTTACGGAAGACCGCGGTCAAATAACACTACTTTGATGTAGTGTTGTGTTTCTGCGGTGACTAAGTTTACAATTGCTCCAAGAGAATACGCTGCGCTAGTAGTAATGCTGCTAGCACAGTGAGTTCTCGTCAACAACATGGTTGGCAACTCGTTAGTGATACCCTTGGTATTGCTAGCGGCTATAGGCTACGGTGGCCGCTTACCATCAGGTGGTTAAAAAAACGTTCTGACAGACAAACACGGCGAGGGGTTTTCTCTTTAACCCCCAACGCAATAAGAGGAGTGTATAAGTTTAACGTGTTTATATGTGTGTCTGTCTGTGGCAACTTGCTGCTAACGTACAGTTGAAAGTCCTTTGCCAAACTTAATTTTGCTTGGTTCGAAGTTTTACAGATGCTTAGACACACATGCTCTCAAACTGTAATAATACTGGTCAATAACTTTGTTTTATCGCCAATTGCATTCTTGTATTGAGTTAAAACTGCTCCGTTGAAAGAAAAAGTAAAAAAATATTTAGCGTAATATTCGACAGATTATTACAGAATTATTCAATTCAAGTAGGTACATTAAACTATTCTGTAAAAAAAATGCGGGCTGAGTTATTTTTATTTTGAAGTTCGCTTACTTTTGTTTTTATCTACAAGTGTGTACGGAGCCCTCGGTGCGCGAGTCCGACTCGCACTTGTCCGATTTTAATTTATAACAACAGATTTGTATGTAATTATTGTATAGATAACACAGTAAAATGGGGAAGTCGTGAAAAAGTTAGGGAAAAGTCTGTTTTTTATATATTTTACTCTGTCGATAAATAAGCGATCTACAACGGAAACTAAACAAATCTAAACAAATTTTTTTCATTGCAGTTTGCATGCTTCGTAGAGACTTGAATTTCAGCCAACATCATAAACAATTTACGCTCTATTTCTTTTAGATAACTTTTTTAAGCGCACACCGAATACATGCAAGTTGAGTGCATTAAAAAAAATAATAACATGTAAAACGTCGCCTCGCGTACTGGCCACTTGCCAACAAGACAGTTTCAAGAGCTGGCGGTGAAAAGAAATCTGACATTGGAATGTATAATAGACGATTCATGTTCTGCTTTGAGATTTTGAATGTTATTATCCGCAAGCTTAGGTGAATTTTCGTTTAAGATTTTAAGAGTTCTTAGGAAATTATAAATATCGAGGTTTCATAATGAATCTAGTGTTATTTTCATTAGTTTTTTAAGGATTGCAGTTTTTTTTCTTAATATTTTCGGTACCTTATATTCGTTTTTTTACTACGAAGTTAGTAAGCAACAGCACAAGCGCCATGCCAACCGTATTGTTATGGGAGGTATACAAAAATATAACTTTAAAAATTGCGAAGAAAAAAGAAATACACACGATTCTGGTAAAATACTACGTGTAAGTAGCGATTCGTAGCACTCTCGTAGCGCTACGCTACATATGAGCTACGGTCCGTAGCTCTTAAGGGCTACGCGATATTTATTTTGGAAATTAATATTTATGAAGTATGTAATACTTTAAAATACTTCTACCGTGAAATGGTACTTGATAATCACACTCAACTTTTGATATTATTATGTTCTTAGAGGTGTGTTCAATGCAGTGTCCCGTCGGTAAATGCTACTCAAGGAGATTAAAAGTAGATTAAAGAATTTCCTATCGCATTATTATTTTGGAAAGTGCATATATTAAACTTGCCCTGGTCGCATGAATTCTATTTTCAAAGTTGATGTCCGCGGTGAAGCGTTGCGGTAAAATTCAAGATTTTTCCTTAGACATATGTTTTTTATATTAGGCAGCGTGCGTCGTGCGTAGAGATGGTGCATTGACTGTCAGGACAAGATGGACACCTTTAGTGCTCCTCCCGTACCTCAGTTCGCCCCGCACAATCCCTTTGACAATTTTAAACTACAGTAACACATAATATGTCTATCGCATCGCTAACAAAGTCAAAATGATAAAAATGTTGCCTATAACTGAACAGCGCTGCGCCAGTGAAAAGTGGAACTAAAAATTAGTATGAAAATTTTGACATTTCCCAAGTTACGCTTTCGAATATGTAGTCGCAAATTATTCTTGCTCGGGCTAATGAACGACATATCATTCAAGCATTTACGTTTCATGCAGACATAAGACACAATGCCCTGAGGTCATAAATACGATATTAGGCCACCGCGATGAATCCAGTGTAATGTATATGACATTTTCCTAACGAGGGTCAGTCAGGCTTTGTTAGGGATCTGCGCCTCTTCCCACAGACCGACAACTAGCTAATGACGTAAGAATGTTATATGTACGCCGGGGTGTAATTTATGTACTAACATTGAGAGGAACTTGTATTTTAGTAGCAATTGACGAGACTTATTTTGTATGAAAATTACAAAGTTTTTTTTTATAATACTAGGGCGGCAAACAAGCATACGGCCCATCTGATGGTAAGCAGTCACCGTAGCCTATGGACGCTTGCAACACCAGGAGTATCACTCGCGCGTTGTCGACCGTTCAAAAATCTTTTCACACTCTTCTTGAAGAAACCCATGCTCTACTCAGTAGAGAGTTTGCCACCCTAGTAGTATAAAAAAAAACTGTACTACTCCTTTGGGAAAAGATCTCAGATTTTCTTCTGTTGATCGAAGGACGTTAATA
The DNA here is from genome assembly GCA_951449985.1 of Falcaria lacertinaria. Classification (NCBI taxonomy): domain Eukaryota; kingdom Metazoa; phylum Arthropoda; class Insecta; order Lepidoptera; family Drepanidae; genus Falcaria; species Falcaria lacertinaria. The sequence goes on from OX602129.1 coordinate 7,256,699, forward strand.
TGTCATAAGATTTATTGAAATTTTCTTACTTAATACGACCCCTGGATCTCGAGCGCAGTGGTATTGGTAGCTTTCATTTTGATATTTGTAATTTCCTATTAATGTCTAGAAAATGTTTGTTACAAAATGTTATATCAAGATTGTTACATGAAAAAAAGACAGAGCACTGAGTTTCTTGCCAGTTCTTCTCATGTAGCTTTTTTTTCGAACCGGTGGTCATTTAGACCTTCATGAGTGCCTTATTGGGGCCTAGACTGAATAAATTATTTTTGATTTTGATTTTTGAGTGTAGTAGTGTAGTAGACACACTTAAACTTTGTTTAACTAAAAAAGAGGGAAAATGTTATTTCAAAACTAACGAGAAACTCGCTATTAACACTACGAGTCATTAAAAATAAGGTCAGGGACTCACGCTACTTTCGGTTCCGTATAAAGTAGCTAATTATGATAATTTAGTAAAAAAATATGGTTGCGTGCCTTTTCCGAATATTAAGAGAATGTTATGGGTCTGTAAAGTCGGGCCGACCTTCGTAATTCCCAGGTATAAGTGGGAGCCCTTTCAGTTTGTTATACGGTAGAGCAAACTAGGTTAGGGAGTTTCGTTTAGGGCCATAACTAAGTTTTTCTTCTTGGCAATTTATTTTTGGTGTATAGTCTAAGATGATTACTTTGACAACTTTCCCCTGGTTTGCTCTTCGTATTTCCGAAGACCGAAAACTTGGTAACTAAACAGGGTGAACATGATGAGATAGATGATACAAAAGAGATTAGTTATCTCTTTTGTATCATCTATCTCATCACCTATACTAATCATAATAATATTTATAAAGAGGAAAGATTTGTATTTTTGTGTGTATGTTTGTATTGAATAGGCTCCGAAACTACTGGACCGATTTCAAAAATCCTTCAACGTTAGAAAGCTAAATTATCACTGAGTAACATAGGCTATATATGCGTATTATACTAGCTGCCCGCCCCGACTTCGCACGGATAGACAAAATATTTTATAAATGTCTACCCGTGCGAAGTCGGGGCGGGCAGCTAGTTATATATATAAAGAGAAACTGACTGACTGACTGATTGACATATAAACGCACAACCTAAACGGCTGGGGTTAGAGACTTGAAATTTTGACAGTAGGTATTTTTTGACCGACTTCATTATGACGTAGGCATCCACCAAGGAAGGGTTTCTGGACATACCACTCTTACTTAAATGGGTAAAACAGGGGATGAAATTTTGTATAGAAATCCGTCGTTTTTGAAGCTAAGCGCGTGAAAATTGGTATTTGGCCTTTCAGTTAAAAATACAAAAATCAAATATAAGGATTTTTGGAAATTCCACCGCTAAGCAAGTAAAATAGCTTGTCGACTTATTCACTTTACCACGCGTGCGAAACCGCGGGGAAAAGCTAGTTCTTGAATAGATAAATTATGCAAAGAGTAAAAAAGTACTTGTGTGTTCCACGCACGCTCTGTTTCATGTAACCAAATCTCTTTACTACAAAGGTTTTGTTCATCTAAAGGACATGTGTAGTAGTATTAGCTTTAATTATCTCTGCAGAGGCACGGTATTACCCCCTTTACGAGGTTGAGCGGCCATAGTCACCACACGGCCCAAATGCGGTGGGGCAGACTTCACATAGTTACAATTTCTTCTCTGGCGTATGCAGGTTTCATCACGGTGTTATTTTTAAATTAATTTCGTGGTTTGATGAAGAGCTGTTTAAATTTAGAATACTTATTAGTACATTAATGAGTATGTTGTAAAAGTAAAGAGTACTCGGAACCGGCGGGCATGTACGAAAAGATTTAAAAGAAGCGAAAGAGGTGTGTCCAGAGTGAAGTGGTGATGTATACTATCTGCCTACCCTGTAAAGGACTTAAAAGCGTGATAATGGTGCCAATTTTGTAGTTCGCAATCATTAAAATGAACAAAGGACATCATCCATGTTTCATAGAGATTTGGTCCAAATCTGAAAGTGTACAGGACATATCATTTGTTTTGGTTATTTTTAATTCCTATTTTCAACAAAATGTATGAAAATTCTGATTTTCGAACTCAAATAAAACCGAGTACAAAGGTCCTACAGCTTTGGTCCCATAGCAATATATGTTCAGACCGCCAAGCTCTATCAGAATATACAAAAATATTGCGTTGGCCGGCACTTTCAGATTTGGACCAAAATGGGGGATGTCCTTTGACAGGTCTAAAAGTAATGCCATCCTTATTTAACCCCGCACGAGAAAGGGATAGCAAGACTTTCAGACCTGTCAAATTAGTTTGGTTTAGTCATTTTGAACAACATAATCGACACCAGTATGTATGTATGTACTTGTCCGGGTTTTGTTAGGTGACGGAATGTTCACGAACTGAAGAATATAAAAGAAACTATCGTAATCAAGTACACTATTTATTTCCTTATTTCTTGAATAGGGGAGGGCGATCTCAATAAATTACGAAATGCATGAAATAAATTATAGCGTAGACAGAATCATCATCATATTTCAGTCAGTTTACACGAAAAATTCAAAAAAATTACACTTAAACCTTCCTCATGTAACACTGTTCATTGGTAAAAGCCTTATGAAATTCCATTCAGTACTTTTTTAGTTTATCGCGATCAGTTCAGACATACAGACAGACATGGCGGAGGGATTTGTATTAAAAAGCATCTTTATCTACGCAAGGAACTACTTCTTCCTTGACCCAAAAATGAAATAGAATGAGAATCATCTAAAGCAAATGCTAATACTATAACATTCACAATCGATCAAGGCGACTGTCTTGTGTACGAAACAAGATTTTTCCCTATCCTCTTTTGTTTGCTGTTGGAATATGCAAAGTGCGCTCTGGCACTCCGCCAGGTGCAACCTCACAAATACAATATGGACTTTATTTTCTATTGTATAAAATACATTTTGATATGCATTAGATTTTCTACGTGGGCAAATAGAATTCAGTGGCTGGACTGGGTTAAATGCTTTTTTGAATTGGCTGTCGTATTGGGTATTGGTATTTTAATATTGGACTCGGCACTCTATGTAGCTTAGCCCGACTCAAATGCTGATGTTACAACTCCCATAAATTATACGAAGCTAAGTTGTTGGTATTTTAGAACAGTTTCATCAGCTGTTTGTTGTAAACTTTGTCACCTTTCGTTGGAAAGATTCCTATGCAAAAATCTTAATGATTATAGACTTTTTCGATCTTGGATATTTCTTTTGTAATACACTAGCGACCCGCCCCGGCTTTCCACGGCCAGCGCTAGCCATATAAGTTAAATACCTATAAATTAAGTATACATAAAAACTTTCCTCTTGAATCGTAGTTTCAAAGATTTAAGCATACATAGGGACAGACAGACAGACAGACACGGGAAGCGACTGATATATACTATGTAGTGATATAAAAGGATTTGAAACGCGCGAATAATGTTGGCTTAGCAGGTATGCAGATACGAGTATTCTACTCATCTTAAGGTTAGCAAAGCCTCGGCCATACTACTAGGGTTCCAGGGTATTATATATCTGCTTACCATCAAAGGTCCCTTCACTTGATGGAACACCTTTGGTGTTCGAAAGACGTTAATATGGCAAGATTTATGGCACGTGTTGCCTACGTTTTGGCTGATTCAATAACATAAATATTATATTGGAGAATGAAACATATTTTTACAAGAAGACAAATCAACTGACATTTTTAATAGACAACTAAAATATTAAAACCAAAAATTATTGTAACAAGGTAGTGTGTACGCCTGTCGCTAACAGCACGTACTTACGAATGTATCAGTTTAGTTAACCGTTGCTTCATTCACCAATACTGTTTTACAAAAAACAGATATTAACAATATAAAATGTATTTCCAAACCAAATTGAAGATCAAAATCGTATCACACGGAATTATTGCTAACAATTTGAGGCTAAAATTCACCTGTAAGCATGTAATCATAATCACCTGTAATCATCCATTAATCTCGACAAAGTAGAGATTAATAGATCCTTCTATATCGCTAATACAGTTAAGGGAATCTAATTTTTCACTGTTTCAGTTAAAATGTCGCCTTTGTTAACTGGCTTTGTTTTTAGGCATATCACGTTCAAGGAGTATTGTCCAAAGGGCGGAGTCCTCGAAGGTTCCGCAATGCGGCTCGGCATTAATATTTTACTTGCTTTGCGGACACATGGGATGGGCGAATGGTCAGCTTGCAATTAGCAAAAAATTGCCAAGTGCGAGTTGGACTCGCTTACCGAGGGCTCCGTACTGTTTGTAAAAGTTAAAATTTGCACTTTTTAAAGAAAATAGCATACACAGTCTGTGAAAATTTCAACTGTCTATCTATTACAATTATTAAGTTTCTAATATGGGAGCCCTCCAGACGGACGGACACACGGACGACAATGTCTTAGTAATAGGGGTTCGTTGGTTCCTCGGGTACGGAACCCTAAAAAGTCAAGATGAAAAGGTCGCTAATGCTTTTCAAACTAGGCCAAGGTCTACGACTTGTCAAAGTACTCAATATCATAAAGGTGAGGAGCACTGGTAACCGGCGCGTATGTAGTAAGTGAATTGAAAATGAATGTAAAAGAAGCAAAGGGGTGTGCAAGTCAAGTGATATGGCGCTCTATACTCTCTGCCTAGTCGTCAGGGACTGGCGTGGTAGTGTGCACTATGCGTCTAATTGATCCTTATTTACACAATGCAATTGTTATTCTGTTGTCCTACCTAACTCGATCGGAACTTCCTCGAAAACGTTTTTAGGTAAGTCTTGTACCGAATATGGGATTAACATACTTTCAGGTGGTCTTATAAGCTTTATAGCATATTTTAAAACATATTAAGATAAAATAAAAGCTGAACATTCTTAAAAGCAGTGTGTCTCGATAAATAAAAGTCAAAAGTGCGAAGCGAATTGTTAAACTCATGACCGCAATGAACAAAATGGTATTTTTATATCAATCGAATTCCGTTTTTCGTTTATCCAATTTTGGTACGGCTCACTTAATATAAAAACCATTTCAGACTGACTATTTAGCATACTGATCCTGCGATCGTCCATAGGCTACGGTGTCCGCTTACCATTAGGCGGGCTGTACTCTGGGCTGCCACTTTTTTGGAATAAATATAAAAATAATTAACTGCCTTCCTTCTATTTTACCTTACTTACACTTACTTCGATAGTACGTTCTATTCTCCTTTCATTTGCTCACGCAATAGTTTACAAAAGAAAAAAAAAAGCATATACGAAGGGAAGACAAGTGTCTACACTTGTCTACATTTGTCTTCCTGAAGTGACATAATGTCGTTACGAAACACAAACCTTAGTAATATTGACATGTTAAAAATATGATTTGTCATATTAAAAAGGCCGAAAGTTTTCCTGTGCCAACCGTAGCAAGCCTCATTTTCAGTACTATGCCTCATTTATCCGGCGTTACAACGTCGGAGGTGTTTTAGGGTAACGTTAGGGCTATTTCATACTTAAGTGACTTTTATGTAAATATCTTTTTGCCGTATTTTGAATAGAGCCGTGGTGGCCTTGTGGTATGAAACGTTCCCTGTTATTCTAGCGACGCAAGTTCGAATCCCACCGGTCTGTTCCAATTATTTTTTCTAACTTAAGTGCAGTGATTAGTCACACCGCAAGCTTTACGGTGAAGGAAAAACATCATGAGGAAACCTGCCTACGTCTGAGAAGAAATTCAAAGACATAATATGTAGTGCTTAAGAGACGACGATGGACTCATCATCTGCCAAATTATCTTTTGAGGGAAGTGGGTGTTGTAGAACATGTGGGCAGGCGTGAGTACTTATAGATATATATATCTTTTATTGCAAATGACTAAGTAAAGTGCTACTTTGCGTTACTCTAACGTTACCACAGTATAAATCAAGTGTAAGCTTTATATCCAGAGTGCTGAGGTTTTTTTTTTTTTTTTTATTGACACAAAACAGATTAAACTATTTACAAAAACATATCTTAACCTACCTACTTATAGATAAAAGATCTGACCCAAACCGGAATCATGCGGTAGCGTGCCAAGAATGCTGGCAGCATTGCCACGCTGGATAGCAATGCTGATTCTCTGAGCGAGATAATTTAATTTAGTTTTTCTTATAATATTAGGAATAAAGAACAACGATAGTAAGAGAATACGAAACTGGTTTTAATCACGATAATTGTGCCAGTTCTGGTGTATGAAATCATTAAACTGAACTAATTTGACATGACTAAAAAGTCTTGCTATGCCTTTCTCATGTGCGGAGTTAAATAAGGATGGAAATATTTTCAAAGTACAACAGAATCGACATCATGTAAAAGTTTCAGTAAGGCTACATCGGCCGTCGTCATGAGGTGACTGTATGTTGACTTGTGTCGCAGTCAGGCAAAATAAACGACTTTTATGTTTTTTTTTTAGAAAAAAAAAACCTCTTATTCAATGTTTATACCAAAAAGTCCAAAGCTTAAACGGTGAAATACATAACCAAGATTTTTCAAAGAAATCCGAATGCAAACTCAGTATACGGTTGGTCCCTTTTCTATTACATCTATGCACGCAGCCTTACCATGGTGTAACATAAGGTCTGTGGGTAAGGAAGTTGCCCGCCATTAAATGGCATGGAATGTTGAATTTTCGCATGCAGGTAACTCAAGATGGTGTGTAAAGGGCACTGGAACATGAGCCGCGTTTTTCGTTAAATTTGAAGTGTATTTCAAATGAAATGGCGCTCTATGCTCTCTACCACCCCAAAGAGAGACTTGGTACCGATCTTTATATATTTAAACGGAGGACATTATAAGTTTACTGAAAGGGATTACGCGTGCTGATATGTATGTATGTGTAATTTATATTATTAGAATATAAGTTTTTGAAACGAATTAAATAATTCAGATTAAACTATTTACAAAGAACAGTACTTAACCCACCTACTCATACATAAATGATCTGACCCAAACTAGAACCTCAGAGTAGATATTATACTACGGACAACTAGAACTACGCGGAGCGTGCGCTAGCCATATTGTCCCACTGGATAGCAATGCTGGTTCTCTGAGCGACGTATGTTTCTGCACGCCTGTCACGAGAGGCCTCAATCAGCCAAATAAATTTATCGTCGGCCGTAAGTTCGATTGGGGTAAGGGACAAAATAAGATTTTTCAAGAGAGGTTGACAAAGTTTTTTTTCGGACTAAATCGCCTATAACTTTTTTATTATTATAATTTTTTTTTGGATCAATTTTACACAGTTATCTTTATTTTAATGCTCTGTTCACGCCAAACCAATCTCGCGCGTCCCGACCGGACCATAGCGGACACAAACACCGACCACAGCGCCGTGCACCTCGCAGCGGCGCAAGAGAGCAACGTCGCGCGTCCGTCCAAGCAGCACCAGAAACGGCCGATCTCCACAATATTTTGTCAATCTTACAATTTTACTATCTTTAATCTACTGAATTAACTAAAACAACTGACAGGAGCTCTTACGGGCCACTATGGCACGAACGATCATCTACACAAGATGGGTCTATCTGAGGACGTGTTATGCAGGGCCTGTAATACAGAAACGGAGACCATGAAACACGTGCTATGCTGCTGTGACGCATTAGCGAGGCAGCAAATGGAGACTGGGGGCGGCATATCCGGAACCAGAGGATTATATGCTCTTCCCTGCTGGCAAGATCTGCAAACTCATACAGGGAGTACTCGTATTTGATACAGCAGGTAAGTAGAGCGTAAGGGGCGAAGGGCAGCACAAATGATCCCAAGGGTCGACGTGCGTCTGGGGTAGCCTGGACCCAACAAAAGCCCAACTATAAGATAAGATCTTTAATCTAAAATACAATTATTCAAGAGAAACTGTGATTTACCTATCCTCCTACCACAAGTTTCAACATGCTCTATCTACCTATGTATATAGCAAATAATAATCACTAGTGCAATATTAGTAGCTGCTAATCATCTTTATTTGACCCAACGAATTTTGGTGCCCTCACGCAGCGGTGAGGGTAAAGATACTATCGAGCGGCATTTCAGTCTTGATTTACACACCTCTTTTGGTTCTTTTACATTCATCAATCTCTTCATTCATGCTCACTAGTACCGAGTAATTACTAATATTTATATAATCAATAATTAAGCAATCAAGCAGTGAATACAATTTAATTCAAGGAATGGTGGTGGAAGTAACAAACACATTTGCATCAAAACGAATGCCTTCGTAGCGTGACTGTCAGTTATTACTCGCTAAAGTTATTCACATTAGCTCGTATAAGCATTATTTTATTTTGTTGATTAAACTAGAACGCATGAGGCACGATGCTTTTCCACAGAGTGTAGCCAATTTGGTTTATTAATTATTCGACTTTTTTTTGTTTTGTATGTTATTACATCATAATCATAATAAATTGTTCTACAAACTGAATTATATTATGTACCTACAATTTAGGCTAAGAATAATAGAAACTCAAACTAAAAGAAAAAAACTAACCTAATATAAAATAAAAAACCGGCCAAGTGCGAGACGGACTCACGCACGAGGGTTCCGTACACACTTGTAAGTAAGGTAAAAAGTAGGCGAACTTCAAAAAGAGGTATTTATTCGTCGGTGACTCTCAACAGCGCGATTTCTGGAATATTTTTTATGAGAAGTACCCTATAGGTTTTGATTCTGTTGTGAAATCGCAAAATATACAAAAAATTGCGACAGAAACGCTCATATCTTTTCTTCATATTGACTAAACAAGTTTGATTATTTTACAGCTGAAAGAGACCATAGACCCGGGTATTTCATATTAATTTATATTTAATAAATCCACGCGTTCTTGAGATACCTTAAGAGTCTGTTATTATCATAATGGATAACGAATGGGCGTTAAAGCGGCGATTTTCTAAGGAATGTAATTTGTATCAACGCCGTGTAATTAAGTAACTTCATATGTTTTTTTTATTATCTATTCCAACGAACTAAGGATTCTGCTTTTCTAGGTAATCATTTAATAAGGACTAATTATTTCTCGAATGTCATTAGCAAACAGAGCACTCGGGGACCAATCTAAGCAAGCCTGTACTATGGGAACCAGAAGCTGATACAATAATAAACGCCTATCAAATCTGATGCCACACTATTTGTATTAACCTACGATTTTACATACGAAATTGTACCTATATTGAGGACGCTTCAAAAAGTCACGTGGGCCTTAAGACTATTAAATCAGAGTAGACAATATACCACGTACTATTATTAATGTTTGTTGGTCAGTACTACTACTACCATAGTGCTAGGGTAGACAACTGAGTGATACTCACGGAAATATAATTATTTTCCTTGTTCTCTTTAAAAAAAACTAAAGTGGCATGCAAGCGTGCAGTCTGTTAAATGATGCGTACATATCGTAGTCTAGGGACGTCCCTAGCACTAGGGGTGTCTCACGCGCTACTACCGCTAAACCTTTGATGTGCATTATCGATTCATTACTTTGTAATAAACATCGCATCGAACGATGGGACCGGCATTTCATCCTCACACATTAGAATCACTCTGTGCGGTTCTAAAGGAGCTTCGTTCCGCGCATGATAAAATTTTAGGATTTAGCTTTCCCCGCCGTGGCTTCTTTTTATACCACCAAGGTGGCTCACAAGCATGCGGCCCACCTGATGGTAAGCAGTCACCGTAGCCTATAGCCGCTAGCAATACCAGGGATATCACTAACGAGTTGCCAACTACTGTTGTTGAGGAGGGTCACTGTGCTAGCAGCGTTACTACTAGCTCAGCGTATCCTCGTGGAGCACTGGCAACCTTACTCACCGCAGAAACACAACACTACATGAAAGTAGTGTTATTTCACTGCGGGCTTCTGTTGACAGGCCGTTGCTTCAAACACAAGGTGAAAATGGTTTCCTCAATTACTGTACATCATGGGGATCTTCAGGAAGTGTGTGAAGAGATTTTGGCAAGGTCGGTTACGCTTTAGCCTAGCGTCCATAGGCTAAACGATAAACGCTTACCATAAAGCGAGCCGTATACTTCTTTGTCACCTTAGTCGAATAAAAATCGCTTATAAATGAATACAGTATAATTTTTAAATATATGCTAATTATACAACATGTTTAACAATCTGATGACGTAACTATGACTTGACAGTTTCACAAAAAAGCAAAGCTAATGTGTCATCACCAATAATACTATATTGTCTGCTGGGTGTTTGGTATGAATAAAATTATTTGTATTACATAAAAATATTATTTTAACACAATGACATCTATTTCGCAATATGTACAAGTGCGAGTTGGACTCGCACATCGAGGTTCCGCACTATTTGTAATAGTAAAAATTCGCTCTTTTTAAAAAAAAATAGCAATGGTCATTCTGTAAAAATGTCAACTGTCTACCTATTACTATCGTATACCATATTTCATTAAAATCCGTTCAGTAGTTTTTGCGTGAAAGAGTAACAAACATACATTCTCATAATTTGTGCGAGTAGGATTTACACGTAGCTATCGACAAACGCGAACACCTAAAACGCTTCCCTTAATGAAATTTCATTTACCGGGAAACTTTTCTATGCTGGCAATTCCCTAGCGTGCGTGGAATGATATTCATAGCCTGTGTTTATGCGAATTATAATGCTAATAGAAAGATTGTGTGTTTCTGTGGACATGTAATTCCGAACTTATTTCGTATGCGGGGTCTGTGGTTGTGTTTGTTAGTTGGGAATTATGCCTGTTATGATTCGTACATTTTATGAAGTAAAATGTCACTGTCTATTACCTTAGAATTGTATACTTGCTATTACTATGACAAAACAAAAAATATTGAATGTACTGTTGGTATTCGTTATTAAAACTGACTCATGTACTAGGTGCCGTTAAATTTTTGTCATATGTCATAACTATCTTTAGCTCGCGGCTTCGCACGCGTGGTAAAGTTAACAAGTCAACATGTACCTATATCTAAATGATAGCTTTTGCCCACTGCTACCTATTTTCATGAATTCAACATCAAAAATGACGGATTTTCATACTAACTTTCATCCCCTATTTTACCCCCTTAGGGGTGGAATTTCCAGAAATCCTTCCTTAGTGGATACCTATGTCATTAAAGGTACCTACTGTCAATTCAAGTCTCTAACCCCAGCCGTTTAGACTGTGCGTTGATATGTCAATCAGTCAGTTTCTTTTATATATACTGACAGAATAAATATATTTCCTTATGTCTGGTAGTTCATGTTTTTTTACAAAAAAGTATATTATTATTCTAATAATTATATCAATTGTCTGGTCTGGTACACATACAAGCTTTTAGTTTAGGATCAAACGACTAAATAAGACAGCTTAATATCCGTATAATATAATGGAATCTTAATCTTTACCATCAGGCGAGCTATACTTTGTTTTTCACTATTTTTTTTATAAAAAACATAACCATTATTTTTTATGCCACCAAAGTGACACTCACCATGATCTTACATCGCTTGATTAATATGCTTTACGTTAGTGAGTAAGTAAGCATGTATCGATCCGTATTTAACATCGAGAGCACTAAAGTGTGAGGTCTCTACGGGACGAAATGAGTTTCCTTAGAACATGACACAGTGAACCCTTTTAAGGTAATGTGTTTTAAAAGATTGACATCAAATTGACTGATGTGACAGCTGTGACAAGTTTATTTTCGTTCGATGTGTTTTATTCTCGTCTTTTGCAAATAGATATAGACCGTACTTAAAGATTTACGCTCACATTGGTGTCGATTCTGTTATTTATGTTGTTCAATATTACTAAACTTAAATAATTTGACAGTTCTAAAAGTCTTGCTATCCCTTTTTCATGTGCGGGGTTAAACAAGGATGGCAATATTTTTAAACCTGTCAAATTAGTTTAGTTTAGTAATTCTGAACAACAGAATAGGCACAATTTGTTTTATTTATTTAAAACTTTATGCATAATTTTAGTACAATGGTGGACTTAATGTAGATTCATAGGAGCAGGCGTGCATACACAAAAAACATAATACCTAAAGCAAAAAAATATATAAATATCAAATAGAATAAATATCATACATACCATACATATATAACAATAAATATATACATGTATAAGTAAGTAATATATAAATAAATTTACACATTCTTAGCTGTTTGTTTTTTATATCACTAAGGTGGCAAACAAGCATACGGTCATCAACATCAGGTGGGCCCTGATAGTAAGCGGTTACCGTAGCTCGAGGTATAAACAAAATAACTCGATTTTATGTACTTTAAGTTGATGAAACAAATTGTTCTAGACTAAACTTATAAAGCCATCCACGACGGAAAGGTAAAGAGTACTCGTCTTTTGCGGGCATGTATGAAGAGATTGATAAATATAAAAGAATCAATAGAGGGACATTCCCCTCTTTATTTGCTGGGAAGTGGGTTAAAATTTAACTTGCAATATTTGATTACACACACCCCGTCACCGGACAGGTGTGACAGGGAAACTAAATGAAAGCTCGTACAATTATATAATTTTATGAAAAGAAATTAATTTTCATTTAGAATTTCTTATTCTTACTGCTAAGTTCGCAAACGTGCATACGGCCAGGTAAGAAAAAATATTAAATCGCTACTGTATTTTCGCATCGACTTTGTAAATAAAACCTTCAGTTACAGGAAATTAAAACCAAAATACTTCCTCCTTTATTTCCCTCGACGCGGCATTTTTTCACTGAGCGTCAGCTGTTCTTTCCAATAATACCATGTCAATCTTCCTGTGACACCTGACACGATGACGTCACTCAATCGTTGCGTCTTAACGCTCGATACGCTCTCGATTATCTGATTCCATTGAACTCTAAAATTGAACGACAATTTGTGTCTTTTTTATTTTGATAGATATAGATTTTTGTTACTAGACACATTTTTTTATGCACTACACACAAGCATACCCACCTGATGGTAAGCAGTCATCGTAGCTTATACCTGCTAGCAATAACAGGGATATCACTAACGACTTGCCAAACCTGTTGTTGATGAGGAGTCAGTGCAAGCAGCATCACTACTAGCCCAGCTTATCCTCGTGAAGCACGAGCAACCTTACTTACCGCAGAAACACAACACTTCATCAAAGTTGTGTTTTTTCACTGTGGTCTTCTGTAAGGTGGAGGTACAGTCCCCAGTCAGGCGGCTCCAATATTAATGGAAACCCACTGCAGATGCCAAGTCGACCTACCTCTCTTTTTTAGCTCATCGTGTGTGATTAATCATTATACTTAAGCTTAAAAAAACTCATTGATAGAGGAATTGAACTATTTAGAAACTAAATTGTGGAATGGGATCATCTTTGGGTTTTACAGCACTTGTTATTGGTAACGATTATATAGCATATTTTTTAGCATCCCATATATAAAAGTTATATATCCCCACTAATATTCTTATCTAAATATTTACAGCTGTAATCTAGATTCCACAAACAACTTTATCTTCCAAATAAAGCTAACCCTTCCCGTCTTTTATTAAATTCGATCCGAACAAACAAATAGAACGAATGCTCCTCTCAGGCTTGGTAAATAGACTCGGTATAGAGGCGGGCTCTTATAATCGGCCTTTTGTTCCAGTACCCATTCAATTAAGAGTATAATTTTCTGGAATCATCTTAATATTGCAGGGTCATTATCTCGGTTTGTTTGGAATCATGTTGGTTGAGGTAATTCATTTTAGTCGAGTGACTGGTTTGTTCTAAATCAGGTTAAGTGCTTAGTCTTTGGTGCTGTATTGCTATTGTGATAGATAAGTTTTCAAGTAAAGCACTTAAGTTTGCACTCATCTGCTGTACAAGGAGGTCTCACGACGATTGATTGAGGCCTCCGGTGACAAGAAGGCTGGAACATAATTTGCGCAAAAGATCAGCATTGCCAAACAGCGGGGCAATGCTGCCAGCCTTCTTGGCACCCTCCCGCGTGACAGCAATTTGGGAAAAGTGTTTTATTTATTTTATATTAGGTAAGTTTTTTTTTCTTTAGTTTTAGATTGTATTATTATTGTCCCTTATGTATTACGTGTAACTCACTGAAATAAACTTATTAATTTTGCAGGTAGCTTAAAAGGTGATGGTATCTTAACATAGTATAAAACAGTCGCTTCCCGCCGTCTCTACGCTCATATCTTTTAAACTACACAAGGGATTTTAATGCGGTTTTCACTGATCCACGGAGAAATTCTTGGTGATTTTTTTTATGTCTGTCGGTAGTACATTTATAAGTGGTACATTTTGCTTGCATGGGGTAATCTCGGATGCGTATAATGATTTTAAAAGTTCTTTCACTAATTTAAAGCTAATCTCTACCCGAGTATCTTTTTCTCTCTCTCTCTCTCTCTCTCTCGAGTGGCTTTGTGGGGGAATCACGTACAAGGTTAATTTCAAATTTATTGCTCGTATGACAAAAATATTTTTTGTACCCTAGTTCAAGTAAAGAAATGAATTATCTAATGACTAGCTGTGCCCGCGACATCGTACGCGTGGAATGCGTATTTTTCATGGGTTAATTTTTTTGCGAGGAACCCCTAATTTTTTTTTCAAAATAAAAGAACCCTATGTTACGCCTTCTATCATCAGCTACCTGCCAGTGAAGGTTCTGTTCAAATAGGTTTTCCCTTTTGGATTATGATCACAATTACATGGGTTTTTTATGTGTTGCGCGGAGCCCACTTTTTAGTTTTCAAAAATATATAGCTTGGTTTTTCAAAATGTTTGTTGGACCTATTAGATTTTTTTGTATACAATTTCCTACTTTTCAAGATCTTATTTTATCTTACTAATCTCTACAATGTTCAACGTCTGTCGATCTTAGTCTTTTTGTTAATTACACTTTTTTTTTTAAACCGTTCATCACAGCCTGATTTGAATGGCGCAGACCTGAAATACAAAAAAACCTTTTTATCAAATACTTAATAATGTCTTTTTCGTTTTCACAGATCCATTTTCATGGAAACTTAAATGGTAAGTCAACTAAAAAGTCTGTTAGAAGTTGAAAGAATGAATTGAAACCCACTCTTTTAGAAATACCTTAGAACCGTTTTATTTATTTTAAGCTACTAGCAATTTCTTGGAAACAATTTACTCTGCTTATATAAATGTAAATATTAAAAATACTCACTTACGATACTTCAAAGGAGATAACATTACACGTACCGTACATTTTAATGATAAAAAGCTCTTTCTAGCTAATATCTTAGGGTTCTGTACGAAATTGAAATAGAATATCACTAGCGTGTCCATCGATGACACTGGTTTTCTCAAGGAGTACATCATGGGGTTGTTCTATGGGATGTGAAGAGATTTCAGCAGGGTCGCTAACGCGCAAGTGATACCCCTGGTGTTGCAAGCGTCCATAGGCTACCATCCAGCCGTAACTGCTTACCATCAAGCGGGCTGTATGCTTCTTTGCCACCTTATGGTATAAAAAAAGTGATTTTTTGCTATCATGATACAAATCAATAAATGAGGGATCTGAATTTAATTGGAAGAAGAAGCCATGTGAGTCCGATGTCTAATTATCTAGCTCGTAGTGTCTGAAAGGCATCGAGTATTCGGAATCGGCTGGCATATATGAAAAATAGATTGTTTTCAGTAGTTCCTTTGCCAGTTCCTTTGAAGGAACAGATTGATAAATGTAAGCATAAAAAGAGAACATGTATATTCTGTAAACGCTGATTTGGAATAAAACAGTAATGCCAAAAAATAAGATAATATTTATTTATGTATATATTGTTTAATTTGTTGCTACTCCCAAATGCAGTCCTGACCCACAAAGTGGAAATAGATATTGTTTAATTTGTTGCTACTTCCAAATCCAGTCCTGACCCACAAAGTGGAAATAGATACGCGTAGCTAATTCGTTCGCGAAGCACACTGATTGCTATTGATCGTACTAAATTATGTTGTCGTGTCGAGCTGTGCCCCTTGTGCGTTCGAAATATGTATGTTTGATTGTTATCATACACTATTAAAAACATATGTTTTGTATCAATAGCAGTTCTGTTATACTCGTTTTCAACGTGGGGACATTGCCGGTTCACTGCTGGGTCACGTCAAGCAAGCAAAAAAATTAAAGCGCTGTTATGAATGAATTCGAATTTGAAAACTGATTTTCTTCAATACTTAACATTACCCTTTCAGATCTGAGTCATTTTAGTGTAGGCAGAGAGTATAGAGCGCCATTTCACTCTTGACTTGCACAGTGCACACCTCTATTAATTCTAGATTAATCTACTAAAGTCTACATTAATAAAACTCTTCATAAATAGTCATGAAGGGTCGGTTTTTTTGGGTTGGCAACTCGTTAGTGATAGCCCTGGTATCTAGCGGGTATAGGCTACGGTGATTGCTTACCATTAGGAGGGCAGTATGCTTGTTTGCCACATTAGTGGTATAAATAAATGCATATCTTTCCATCATGCACACGTGTAAGTAAGTGAGTATAATATACCAAATAGATCTAACAGTTTAATCACATCAATAGCAATGCCTTAACAATTACGGGCCCGTTCTCGTAGTTATCTCATATAATTGCCAGTCCAAATCAAGCCCTGTAATAACTAGCTTACAGATTAATTTCCAAACTAACTTACCTTACATATTATAGCAATCTATTTTAATTACGAAACGTACGGAGCAGTGAAAACGTAAACAGAATTCGGTATTACTGGAGTTAATTATACGGACCGAACGGGAATAATTTAATTTTTAATCATACATAGTTATGAATGACTTGCCTCCGTAACTTTGCCTGTGTAGCAGTATTATATAACTAGTTTTTTCCCGCGTCTTGGCTCTATTATAAAAAAAAAATAGAATATATAATACCTTATTGATTTATTCGTTTACAATGTTTTTGGGAATTTATGGATTTTTACCAATACCATCATAATTAGAAATAATGTGGATGAGTGAACAAAAAGTTCACAAATCCACTTCAATCGGGAAAATCAATAATAATAATAATAATCATCATTTATTTCAGGATACGAGGGGGAATCAATGGGGATAAGTGGAAAAGCCCATCTTTTCTAGCGTTTTTTTTAAATAAATGCTTACTTACAATTTTCGCAATTTAGAAGCCCAATCTTATGGAGCCATTAGTGGAATTCTGTTATTTTGTATAAAGCGTGGAACTGAGAGCATCTTAAAATAATCACCAACACTTTTGCTGACACTGTCCTTGGAAAAAATACCTAATAACGCTGATGACATTACTGAAATTCCTTTAAACCCATATTGAGCTACTAGCTAAGTACAGCCGTAGTGGCCTTGTGATTGAAGCGACGGCCTGTCATGTGATGGGCCCAGGTTCAAATTCCGGCCTGTACCAATGAGTTTTTCTAAGCTTGAGTACAGTGGTTAATCACACCATGAGCTAAAAAATAGAGGTGGGGTGAATTGGGATCTCCCGTGGGTTTTCCCATTTATATTGGAGCTGCCCGACTGGAGACTGTACCTCCGCCTTACAGAAGACCGCAGTGAAATAACACTTTTTTCATGTAGTGTTTTGTGTCTGCGGTAAGTAAGGTTGCTAGTGCTCCACGAGGATACGCTGCGCTAGTAGTAATGCAAGCGCAGTGAGTCCTCATCAACAACAGGGTTGGCAATTCGTTAGTGATATCCCTGGTATTGCTAGCGGCTATAGGCTACAGTGACTGCCTACCATCAGATGGGCCGTACGCTTTTGTGCCACCTTAGTGCTATAAAAAAAAACCAGCTCGTATTATTGGGATTAAGTTATAATATAGTGCATGTTTTTATTTCCAGTATTGCCAGTAAAAAAAGTATGTATAGACCGATGTGTATACATACTTTTTGTTAAACTGCGGAATACCGATGTATTCCGCGGTTTCTTCCACTCACACTGGTTTTTTATATCGTCTTTATCATTCCTTCATTACTCATTCGTTTTATAATTATGTCCAAACCAACACAATCTGTGTATATTTAAAAGAAGAATCTGACTGACTGGCTGACAAATCAACGCACAGTCTAAACGGCTGGGGTTGTAGGCTTGAAATTTTGACAGTAGGTACCTTTTATGACGTAGGCATCCACTAAGGAAGGGTTTTTGGAAATACGACCCATAAGTGGGTAAAATAGGGATATAAGTTTGTTTAAAAATCCGTCATTTTTTAAGTTAAACGCATGAAAATTGGTACGTGGCCTTTTAGTTAAAATTAAATAAATACGTATTTGAAGATTTTTGGAAATTCCACCTCTCATGGGTAAAATAGGGGATGAAAGTTTGTATGAAACTCCGTACAGTTTGAAGTAAAATCCATGAAAATAGGTAGCTGTGGGAAAAAGCTATCATTTAGATATAGGTACATGTTGACTTATTCACTTCACCACGCGTGCAAAGTCGCGAGCTAAAGCTAGTATTATATATCTCCTTTAAAGTACGTTTATGTATATTAAATGACCACGAGCGTGTAGACAGCTGTTTTGGGATATAATCGTAACTTCACTGCAGAGTGGTCACACTAGCCGATCGGGCATTTTGCCAATCACGGCCTAGCTACATGTAAGCACCAATACTGGAAATCTTACACATTTTATCCTGGCCAGTAATTGAACATCACTGTTTTTTTAAAATAGTGCAAATCGTTATTTTATAAGGGAGGTGACTCTTTCTATTTGATAATAAAGATTATTAATTTGTGCTGCTTATAGCTTTACATTTTAGGCACTGGCAGCACAGATTAATATGCCATCAAAAATAATCGCAGTGCATTTGATGAAACAGAAATGGATATATTTTTATTTTAGCCACCATGTATTATGTTATGAGTAATTGAATATGAATTTAATTGTTATATTATTGTACCGATTTTTTTTTTAAATCAAAAAGTCCTCATTTTATCAAATTCACAGCGAATTTTATTGGCATACGGGCCTGTGTTACCAGCATCTAAAAATATTGTTTTAGCTTTACCTTCCTCACATTCCCCATCATACCCAATATAAAAGTTCATTAACTGAAAACGCTGTTGCGACCCGGACTTTAATAGACCTGTCACTGTGACGTCATGATGTCGTTTATCATTAAGGGCGGAATAGGGTCCCCTGACCTGTCCCTTAACCAGATGAAGCTGCGTTAGTGACGTCATGGAAAACATATAGCCCTTTGACAGATAACTATCAGCTGTCAAATGTTTGTATATATACATATTGGTGCCATTTCTGTTGTTTAAGATTAATAAACTTATCTTATTTGACAGGTCCAAAAATATTGCCATCCTTATTTAACCTCGCACATGAGAAAGGGATAGCAAGACTTTTAGACCTGTCAAATTAGTTAAGTTTAGCAATTTTTAACAACAGTATCGACACCATTATCTATATATGGTTTGAAGAATATTTTAATTAGATATATAATATCTTAACGCCTGCCCACAAGGGTCCCCGAAGGGGCAGGCAGAGGTGTTACAACACCCAGTTTCCACCGAAGATAATTTGGTGCCAACGTGACAGATGGTGAGTTCGTCGCCGTCTCTTAGACGCTACATACGTCTTATAATTTCTTCACGCTGTTTTAAAAAAAAAACTAAGTCCGCGTGAGATATAATAATGATATGTAATGAAAACCTCAGAATAATAGCAAACAGTATCCAAAGTGCTTCATAAAGGCTCACACACTAAATGAATTCCAGATTTGGACCCTACCATAAAAACGTTATGAGCGCGTAAACCGAAGATTGTTGACCTAACCCTGTTATACCAAAGTTGGGGCTTGGGCCAAACTTATTATGCGGCCGGGATGAAGAATTCTTTGTGGGAGCTGAAAAATTTCGGACAATTTATGCGTACTCAGGAGCTTAGTCCAGTATTATGCACGATATAGTATAGCGAAACAAATCAATGAACGGAATATACTTTATTGAAGTTTGAACATTAAAATAACAATACAATGGTGCCAATTCTGTTGTTCAAAATTACTAAACTTAAGTAATTTGACAGGTTTAAAAATAATGCCATCTTTATTTAACCCCGCACATGAGAAAGAGACAGCAAGAATTTTAGACCTGTCAAATTAGTTAAGTTTAGTAATTTTGAACAACAGAATCGACAGCAATACAAGTGTTAATAAGAGGCGGCCTTATCGCTAGAGCGATCTCTTCCAGGCAACCTTTGGGTTCAAAAGAAACGAAGTGAAAGAGAAAAGAGAGGTAGGCAGGTGCGTCAGTAAGATGATGATGAGAGATGACTTTCATACAAATACACATATATATTCATATAATAATACTTATACTATATATATATAAAATAAAATAATACATAAAATAAATATGAAACTATATACGTTATTTATAGGGATAGATAATAGTCTGATAACAAAGTTAGGAATCAAATAATAATAGTTTATTAAGTGTTAAAGATTGCAGTGGACACGTGTTGCGATGGTCCCTGCACTAAGCGCAGCTTGTGTCGCAGGAGACCAGTCAACGATTAGTAAATACGGTTGCAATGTTAGGACATACAGTGCTGAATTTATAAGAATTAAAACAAATTAAGAAGATACAAAATAAAACTAAGAATAATTGTTTTTGTACATAATCTATACACATAAATAAAATTGAAGTGTCTGTTTGTAATGTCAAAATAACAGCTTTTTACGAAATGCTTATGAATTGAACACGCTTCTAATGACAAAAAAGCAATTAAATTTTTTTTTGTCTGTCTGTCTGTTTGTTTGGGGTAATCTCCGAAAAGGCTGGACCGATTTGAACTACAGGTACATGTACTGGCATGTGTCGTTAAGACCAATGAAAGATGTGGTTTAAAAAAAAAATAAGGGTTGATTTTACAAATCTTGATTTATACGCGCTACACAGCATTGTTCACATAATGTAGATCTTCCGTAGTTTATAAGCACGTGCCTACACCACATGGCAAGGAGTAAATGGCCTTCGCATAAAAAAATACGTTATCATATTCCGCGCGCTTGGAGGGCAGATGTTACTGGGGAAAGTTAAAGTAGCTATATCATTTGTTGGAGCGAATTTGTGTACGTATTTACTGTATTCTGCGATACGATAGACTTACTCGTATTTCTATCAGTGGTGGAAAAGTAGTGAACCAACAGGCATGTATAAAGGGTCGGCTTACAACGCGCGAGTTATATCACTGGTAGCAAGCGTCCATAAGCTACGGTAAACGCGTTATCATCGGGCGGGCCGTATGCTTGCCACCTTAGTTATATATAAAAAAAAAGATTCTACGTTATGATATGTATGTGTGTAAGCTTGTATGAGTGTAACACTTTGTCCTAGTAAAATATATCTTACTTTTCATAGAATTTTGTACATAACAAGTGTACCTTTTTAGACTACGAAGTTAGTAATCAAGCATTGCTCAATCCAAGTCCGCATACCGTCCCAATGTTTGTTCAAATGTTGTAATATTTGATCAATATAATGGGAAAGTTGATAACAATAACAGTGGAATTAAGCGTGTGTTTGAATAATTGATATAGCAGTTGAGTTGAGCCGTTACCTGTACTGGCGTTTTCAACAACGTTATTGTTCGGATATTGGCTGCAAATGTTTCATAGGATTTTGAACGAGTTCTCTCAATCATTATAGCCAATAAGTGTGTGTATTAAATTTTGAGAACGTTAATAGCCATGTATATAAAGAAAGGTAGGGCATTAAATAGGAACCGCTGGGTTGAGGACTATACCTCCTCCATACAGAAGCCCGCAGCCAATAACACTAGTTTAAAGTAGAGTTGTTTCTGTGGTTAGTAAAATTGCCAGTGCTCCACGAGAATATGCTGCGTTAGTATAAGTTATGCAGCTGACACTGTGAGTCCTCATCAACAACAGGGTTGACAACTCGTTAGTGATAACCCTGGTATTGCTAGCGGCTATAGGCTACGATGACTGCTTACCATCAGGTGGGCCGTACGCTTGTGTGCATCATTTGCGGTAAAAAAAAAAAACTCAGGTTTTTTAGAGTGGTTTCCGTTAAACGTTTACTTAACATTTATAATTATTTTCTCTATTATAAAAATGGAATTAAAAGCTTTGCTGTGGTTATATTGCCTATGTAAAAAATATATTATATTTATGACACCGTAAATATTATTCGGCCTCCTTTGATTTAATAACATGGGAAGTAATTAAATACAACCATAGCATGTAAAATTTTCCATAAATTACCCATAATGTTTTCATATTGCACAGTAATGATATTTAGTAAATCGTTGTCATTCCCAGATGAATACAATGTAATTAGTGTTATCCCTGCTAGAGATACCTCTAGTAGGCTATAGGCTACGGTGACCGCAGGCTGTACGGTTGCTACAGTAGAGCCAAGTTATAATGTGCTTTATATATCATATATTATAATGGCTTAGAATAAGGACTCGGCTAGCGTAAGCGAGCGAGAGTCCTTATTCTGAGACCAATGGTAACAAGATAATGAAACATCGAAATCGATACACCAATCAGTACACTAGTGAATCGATTTATGCTGAAACCTGCTTGTGTGACATCATAACGAATGTAAATAAACAGTGGTGTTACTATCAGAATCGTTTACATACGATATGTAAACGATTCTAATAGGAATACCACTGTTTACCAAACAACCGTAGAATGTAACTGTTTCTTTTTTTTCTGTTAATTTAGTTATGATAATAAAATAATATGATATATATACATTGAATACATTATTAATTTTTTTTTTTAATTATTCAAAGTAAGACAATAGGATTTTGAATGAGTTTGAAATTGAGAAACCTAATTTTTTTTTTTTTTTTCCTATAAATCGTACAGAGTCCGCTCGCTACGTTACGTTATGTTAGGTCACGTCACGTTACGTTATGTCATACAGACCTGTCAAAATTCACATTTATCTTGGCCCTACTAGCCTTGCACTATAAAACAACGATGAAAACACCTAGCACGCCACTACGCCTTCTGGGGAGTCCCGTAAGGAGTAGATTTTGGGATATGATAAACCTTATGGAATTACCCTTTTCCTTTTGAACGTTCCTTAAAATTTCAGCAAAATTCATTCAGTGGGTTTGTAGTGACAAGCGAAACAAAAATATTTTTTTTAGGAGGAGGTAAAAAAAATTGGGTTGAAGTTCCACCTTGCTGTATACATCAGTCCCTTGGCCCGCCTCTGCGTGGTGATAATTGGATGGAGGCGATTTCCTAGTTGGGTAATATTATGTCATTAATTATTCATCGAACTTTTTTCTGTATTTATACTTTCCTTTTCTTTATACAGTTAGTCCTAGCACGAACTTCAAGCGCACATAACAAAGGTATTGAATATTCCAGAATATCATGCAAAAGTCGAATTATTATGTAGATTGTTTGAGCTTAGAACCCCAGTCATTGTTTTGTAGTTTTCGGATGGTCGGTGTATTATTCTGTATTACAATAAACTCGAATATTATTTTAAGAGGTCTGTCAAAAACAGAAATTCTTTCTGACAACAAGTAAACCAAAAATTAATTGGAAATTGGTTCAAATTTTCACCGTAACATGAATTGTGGAGGTCAGATAGCAGTCGCTTTGTGTAATAATTTGGTAAGCAGCCGCATCATTTATTTATTAGAAACTTTATTGCACAATACCAAGGAATACAATACAAGAATACAGTGTGACATAGGATAGTACAAATGGCGGCCTTATAACACTCGGCGATCTCTTCCAGGCAACCGTGGGATGGAATGAATTTACGATACAGTTGGTGATGTAACTAATAAGGTTTAAACAAGAAATAATATAATGCGAATTATTGGTATATAATCAGATATATAATCATTTATTTTTAATTGCTGTTCTATGCATATCGTCGCTTCCTATAAATGTTGTGGCTCTAAAATATGTATATAAATTAACGATAATTGCATGTCTATTTAGAAGACCTTCCAAGCTATAGCTCATTTTGTAATTACTCCAGTTTCGGAGACCGCAACTCCCATGTGTCCAGAGGTCGTATGGTATGCAAAGCGCTTATAATTTATAACTAGGGGGATGCTCCCTCCTCGAGACTCCATAATTAAAAGAATTCCCGGTCTTAGAACGTATTATTTATCGACTTACAAAATGGAGATATTAATGGGGCTTTTAAAGACTTTTACTGTTGACTTTTCTGACAATATTAATGTCGAATATGTTCGGACATGTTCTACAGCACTATCTGGTCCCAATACACGGAAAGCTGAACAAAGCCACCGTATGCCTCAATAGCTAAGTCATTATTATGATAATAATAAGTTTCGATGTTTGAACCAAACTCGTGAACCTAAGACTAACAAACGAATTGCTTTAAATCTCCTTATACTAGTCATGGAAGAATAAAGAGTACTCGGAAACGGAGAGTATGTATTAAATATATTAATACAGCTAAAACATCAGACACAAATCTCTATATATAAAAATGAATCACTATTTACCTTGGTCGTCATCACGGCATCACACGTGGACGGCTGGACCGATTTCGCTAATTCTTTTTTTCTTGTTAGTTATTGTCAGTCGAAGGTTCTTATGAAAAGAAAAATTTGAAAAAAAAAACGGAACTTTTTTAATTTCGCAATAAACTAAAGGTCTTTTTGTGCTATGAATTCATAGCTAAGTCAGGACATCGCCTGTCGGGTCAGCTAGTGCACAATAAAATAAGTATCAAGCGCTAGACCTATCGTTATATACGAACAGTAGCTGTCGGTTTCCTCAATAGGCATGTATCGAGAAAACCTAAGCGAAGTATGATATTCCAAATTGATTTTATGTGTTACTCCGCAACGGTCAGGTTTACTTAGGTACAAATTGGTGTTGTATTGTAAGTATAAAGCGATTCATAAGTATGAACAAAAGAAGCGTTGAAGTCAAAAGTGTGGCTCTATACTCTCTGCCTATGCAAGAAAGGGATAAAGCGTGATGATATGAATGTATGTAAAAAAGAAAATCATTGTTTATGCTTTATGCGTCCGCCCCAGCTCACCTTCCGTATATACCGACATACGCTCCATCTATCGGATACGCAATTAACTACACGCAACCCCACACAACACCACCTGTTAAAATTCTGCAATGCGGGTGCAAAACGCTGATTTATTGCAAGGAGCTTTACTTGATATAGACGACCGAAGAAAATTATGACATACTAGGAGATAATGCAGTTACAAAAGCTCTGATGATAATATTTCTTGCGCAGAAAATTCTGAAATGTGAAATGAGTCCAATTTCCAATAGTCCAGTCAGAAATCAGGAGAAAATAATAGAATTTATACGTATTTATTTGCATGATTACTAACTCTTTGAAATATTAATATAAACTAGAAAAAAACATTTCTTATTGTTGTTTTTTCTATAATATTTCTTTTATAGCGACGGACTCAACATCCATCACGTTGGCACCTAATATCTTCGATAAAAAGTGGGTGTTGTAACCTCAGACCTAGCATTATTTTCGCTAGTTGTAACACCTCTGCATACGTCTTCGAAGACCCTCCCACAAGCGTGAAGTTTTTTTTTTTTTTTTAACATTGACTAAATCTTTATTCAAAAACAGATTAAACTGTTTACAAAAAACAGACCTTAGCGTACCTACATAATGATATGTAGGTCTTTAATAAATTTTTTTGTGTTTCCATGTTGATTCCATCATACATACATACCTACTTTTTAATATTGTTTATTACTTTATAAATTAAATTGCCACTTGTTTGAGAATGCATCGCAGTTGAGTTCCATACAATTTCCCTAACTAAGCCCACAACAAAATCCGTCAAATCCGGTCAATTGTTGGAGAAATGACTGTGAAAATCAACAAGCCCTTTGAATGAACCCCTTAATCTTAGCCCACGAATAAATGTACTATTGAAAGGCCCAAAGCCAGGGCCTTAAGGCCAACTAGATTTACTTAAAGCTTCAAGCCCATTAGGGTGTGGCCACATTGGCTGAAGCGATTAAGATGCTATCGCGAAAGCAATCTACGGTTAAAAGTTGGATTAAGTATTCAGCGGTGACTGAGGAAAGTGAATTTGCGTAGATTGTGGACGTGTTAAGTAGATTCTTATGTATTTTATAAAAAAACCTTGATTTGGTAGATAATAATAATAATAATAATGCTTGGACATTATCACACAGCGCCATCTGGCCCCAAACTAAGCAAAGCTTGTACTATGGGAACCAGTAGCTGATATAATACTTATATATTTTTTTTTGTAAATACATACTTATAATACATACCAAACACCCAAACGCAAGGCAAACATATTGTCACATTAATGTTTGCCCCGGCGGGAATCGAACCCGCGACCTCTAGCGTATCAGTCAGGTATACTAAACACTAGACCAGCGGTCTCGTCATAGATGAAGTAGATTTTTTTATAACACTAAGGCAGCACATAAGCTTACTGCCCTCTTGATGGTAAGCTGTCACGGTAGCCTATAGCCGCTAGCAATACTGAGGATATAACTAACGAGTTGCCAACCAGTTTGTTTATGAGTACTGACACTGCTAGCAGCATTACTAGCCCAGCGTATCCTCGTGGAGCACTGGCAACCTACCGGCATAATCACAACACTACATCGAAGTAGTGTTATATCACTGCGGTCTTCTGTAAGGTGGTACAGTCCCCAGTCCGGCGAGTTCAATCTCTCAGCGGCTTCCAGAGGCTTTCAAAAACATTTCCTTTTCAATGATCAATTTTTCGTGGTTTGTCTTTTACCGTGTTTATTTCCATCCTTCTCTAAGCTGATAAGTAAAACCTAAGTGAGAGCGAGATCAATCTATGATAATCAAATCTCCTTTCATCTGATCTTATTGAATCGCTGCTCGCTAAGCGCTCCTCCCTACTCCGTAATGAATCCTCATCACCTTGGTTTCGCACTTCTTAAGTGAGTTATGGTTTCAGGGCTCACTTAGGGATTATACAGGATGAATGGTGCAAACAGTTCTAGCTACGGACCCTTTGTACCCATAGTGTAACTCACCCCATTACTGTGAATTGACGTGGGGTTAAATAGGCCAGTGACGTCACTATAGTATAGGCCGGGGCCTAGTCGGTGACGATATTTAAACGTGTAATATTTTACGTAAAGAGCAAGTAAAGTACTCAATGGTGGAAAGGTAAAGAGTACTCGGAACCGGCGGGCATGTATGAAGAGATTGGTGAATGTAAAGGACGCTCAAAATTGAAATTGATTATCATTTTTAGTAATGGCGCTTTAAACTCTGCCTACCCTGTGCTTACTTACTTACTTAGCGTACTTAGCCTGAAGATATTGGTGTTGATTCTGTTTGTTCAAAATTACTAAACATTACTAATTTGACAGGTCTAAAAAGTCTTGCTATCCCTTTCTCATGTGCGGGGTTAAATAAGGATCGCAATATTTATAGACCTGACAAATTTGTTTAGTTTAGTGATTTTGCACAACAGAATCGACACTTTTATGTACGTTAAAAACTGAAATTAATAATCTATACTAAAATTATAAAGAGGAAAGATTTGTATTTTTGTGTGTGTGTATTTGTATTGAATAGGCTCCGAAACTACTAGACCGATTTCAAATATTCGTTCACTGTTAGAAAGCTACATTATCAGTGAGTAGCATAGCCTATATATTATACCAGCGGCCCACCCTGGCTCCGCAAGTATAGACATTTTTCAAGCCTATTCAATACAAACATACACACAAAAATACAAATCTTTCCTCTTTATAATATTAGTATAGATTGATACGCGGGCGAAGTCGCGGGGAAACAGCTACTTATAGTATATAAAAGATTCGACCAAAACCAGAAACGCGCTAGGTGCTAGTTATGCTGATTCTCAGACCGATGTATGCTCCAGCACAGCTGTCACGAGAGCCATCAACCAGCCGACGTGAGACTTTAAAAAGTTAATCAGTTTCCGGGTCCCAAGGACCCAAAGATACAATCGCAAACCCAGTAAATAATTGCCCTGGATTGATAAAAATCAGAACATACTTTATTTTCTTTTATTGATCGTTTTATTTTATTCTACTTTTCCCTTTCTTTTAATCTCGTGAGATGAAATTCAATTTTATATTTATCATAAGCATAATTTATGGTTTTGAAAACACAGTTGATTAACTTCGTACAGCATTCTCATATTTCAATAATTCCGTAAGTATACGCTACAATTAAATTTGATTTCTAAAGGTTTATGAGGATTCACTGCGCTAGCAGCATTACTGATAGCGCAGCGTATCCTCGTGGAACAGTTAGTATACAATGTGCTTACAATATATTATTTGGGTATCTCAAACTTATCACGTTCAAATATAAAATACGATTGGGTTGGCCCCTGGTGTGGGATGCAACTTGTGTCGATACCCTTGCTCCGTCTCATCTCCCTGGCACCTCGGTGGCGGCCGGCGCCGCTGCTGCTCAGCAGGAGTGCCTCAAGCGCCGGAAATATGCATGTCTTGGTTCTGGGCACATATTTTCTGCATTTGCAGTTGAAACTCTGGGTCCCTGGGGCCCGGATGTTCTTCAGCTTTTCAAGGAGGTCTCACGTCGGCTGGTTGAGGCCTCCCGTGACAGGCGTGCTGGAACATATCTCGCTCAGAGAATCAGCATTGCTATCCAGCGTGGCAATGCTGCCAGCATTCTTGGCACGCTACCGCATGATTCTGGTTTGGATCAGATCTTTTATCTATAAGTAGGTAGGTTAAGATATGTTTTTGTAAATAGTTTAATCTGTTTTGTGTCAATAAGGTTAATTAAATCAGAAAAAAATCTTATCGACGTTATGTTTTTGCCTCCCGAGATTTGCTTTATACTTTATCAATTTTAATATCATGCAGCCACCTTATCATCGTAATGTACCGCAAGAATGGCGTAGAAGAACCGCTGTTTTAATTTAAAAGTAAAGGCTATGATCAACAAGCTTTGTTCCAGCCACAATATTCTTAAGAAAAGATTCTAGGAAAAAATAAGCGTGTTTTTCAAAGGAAAATTTTTAGTTTTACTTATACTTTCGGCTTTGTTGTAACGTACCACTATTTTCATCAAATTGTGGCCTACTCCTTTCACAAATGGTGATAGACTAAACCGCAAAAATCTTGTTAGTAGAGAAAACAAAGGAGAATAACATAATGCATATGTACACACATTTCGGAGATTGGACTCAAACATAAGGCTGTCCCCAACCATACAGGCCCTTCTGCGTAGCCGTGCTTATATCAAAGTTTTCGCTCTCAGACTTGATACCCTTTATTGCTAGATAATGCCACCGTGAATATAAAACCCTTTGTCTTTTATTTACAAAAGAAAAAGATATGACATTTGAATAAAAGGACTGATTTTGCGACGAAATGAATTCGCCTCTGAGAGATCGGCCGTCGTGATTGAGTGAGATTTTGATAAAGTCCACCCTATATTTCCTTCTTACATTTTTGTCACAAGATCATCTTAGATATTGTGTTATAGAATTGGAGTACTTATAACAGCGTTCTCACAATAATTTATTTCGCATTAATCAAAGAAATTGGTGTAAATGAGTGCAGTACCTACAGTCTCGGATTCTGAACTATTACGGATAAGTGTCACGACGCGGGGACTTCAATCGAGAACCTAGTACAGGACAAGTTTTGGCACCAAAGCACGTGGCATGGCGTGGTCTCCATGGAACGATTGACCTCTGCACGAGAGCTCCAGTTGTGCAGCTGGAAGAGACGAATGGCGCCGAGTAGCTCAAAACCATAACAAAATAAAAAATAATAATTATATAGTGTAGGCCCTAATTAGGCACTTATGAAATAGAACTACCACCGGTTCGGACAAAAAGCCACCTAAGAAGAACCGGCAAGAAACTAAGTGCTCTGTCTTTTTTTATATAACAATCACGAAATAACAGATAACAATGTTAAACAAAATTATTCTAGACATGAGTAGGTATTGCTCGTTAGTCAACACATGACGGCAAAGACTGCCAATAGTGCAACAAAGACGAAGAGTATAAATTTTCATAATAATAAAGCACGTGTAAACGGAAATATGTAGAAATTATGAATGTTAAAGAAGCAAAAGTGGTGTGAAAGTCATGAGTGAAATGGCACTCACTCTCTGCCTACCCCGGGAGAGACTAGGCGTGATGATATGTAAAATGTATTGAAATCAAAATAAAAGAAATAATTTATTCAGTTTAGGCCCGAATAAGACACTTTTTTTCTTTATATCTCTACGGTGGCACACAAGCATACGGCCCACCTGATGGTAAGCAGTCACAGTAGCCTATAGCCGCTAGCAATACCAGGGGTATCACTAACGGGGTGCCAACCATGTTGTTGATGAGGACTCACTGTGCTCGCAGCAATACTACTAAGCCCAGCGTATCCTCGTGGAGCACTGGCAACCTTACTTATCGCAGAAACACAACACTACATCAAGTAGTGTCATTTCACTGCGGTCTTTTTTTCGGGCGGCTCCAATTTTAAATGGGATTGGGAATACAAGGAAAATACAATAAAATGTCTACACAGTACATGTTTAAGGAAACGGCGTAAATTCGTAGTTCGCAAAATTCCACCACCTTTTTTATTTGACTACTAGCATTTCAAGATTCCTTTAGACTTCTCTGTCCACTTACTAGCAGACAGGCCGTAGGCTTATAAAATCGTCGATACCTTTATTTAGTTATATGAAGAAAATTTTTGGGCTGTGAGGGCTGTAAAGTATTATAGGGATTGGTTTACTCTGTACACCTTTGCAAATCTCTATGGTTTAGAACCAAGAGAATACAATCGCTACGTTTTTTAAGACGTGTAGAGTGGTAATTTAACCATCATGAGTGCCTTGTTAGGGCCTAAACTGAATAAATGATTTTTGATTTTGATTTTGATTTTGAGACTAGTGATTATTTTGTGAGGATAATAATGTTCATAGTGCAATTTTGTTTTTTATTTTTTATTATTTACTGTTAATGGCTTTTTTTTTCTTATGTCGTGTGTGAGTGGAGAATAGAACATTATTTCTTTCTTTCTTCTTTCTAAATATAAGAATTGAAAATACACTATATGATCGCGTGATCCTTTGACAGCGCAAAACAACGTATGATTTATGGGGTGTGTGCCAACTTAGGGTTTTATTGATTGAGGGTTGATATCAACTGGCACAAAGGAACGTTCTGCTCGTAAATATTTATTGTTCTACTTTGTGATATTGAAGTTATTTTAATATCTTTAGTGTCGAGACTGTAATTTCGCTCTATACTCTCGGTCTATCCCAAAGGGGACCGCGTCATGGATGATAAGCTTATAGATAGATAATTTACCAATTTTAAAACAAAGTTAACCAGATTTCTTTTGTATTTTTACTAGCGAGTAATAACAAAAACATTTCGCAGTACTTCATTAAGTCTTTATATTTTCCTGATTAAATTCACAAACATTGCTCAGCATTTACTCAGGGTTGTACAAAGTGTGTTTTTTTTTTACTTCTACCCTTGATAGGAAATGTTCGAGATTTAGTAAGGGCTAGTGTTCTTATTACTTTGAATAAAGTCGATAGCTGATTGATTAAAACGGCTGATATTGGTGTCGATTCTGTTGTTCAAAATTACTAAACTAAACTAATTTGACGGGTCTAAAAGTCTTGCTATTCTTTACTCATGTGCGGAGTTAAATAAGAATGGCATTACTTTTAAACCTGTCAAATTTGTTTATTTTAATGCATAATTAACCTTATGGAGCCATTTATAATTGTAATATTACAGTAGATCTTTAGCCAAAGTAGAACATTCATCAGTGGTCGCGGATGTATGGCATACGGTAATGTCAGCACGCGTGGTTTTGCGATATGAGTGTATGACTGTGTTGTCGTCATGACGTGTGACGCCATATCTGTCTTCCAGCAGCCATATCGGCTATCACTCCACACTTAACCATATCTGTCTTGTTTTGTGGGACATGGAAACGAGAATTAAACAACTGTGTACAATCAAGACTGACTTTATTTTCCTACCGCACGGTCGGCACACCGCTCCTTCTGTCTACCTACATACATGCATTAATTACTAAAATTACAAATACCTACAATATCGTTCTGTACACTGTCCATCAATGTGTTCTTGTGCCTCCCTCCCTCCTGAATCCGTTTACTTTAGTCAACTTATTAAGTTTAGTAGGTATTTATTATTTAGGCTTCTAAGTAGAGGTTTTGTCCCACGAAGTCAAGCCAGTGTACGGCTTGTTGATACGACCAACTTAGTATCACTTACGCCTTGACAACCATATTGATAGAGAGGAATTACTATGCTAGCAACGTGTGTTATCCTTACTGCCAGCACAGTATCCTTGACGAGCTCGATACTCTGACCGAAGAACGACACTACATCAGAGTAGTGTTATTTGACTACGTTCTTCTGTACGTGGAGGTACTGCAGTCGGCAACGCGCGAGTGATACCCCTGATGTTGCAAATGTCCATAGGCTACGGTGACCGCTTACCATCAGGTGGGCAGTATGCTTGTTTGCCACCTTAGTCGTATAAAAAAAGTCGGGCAGCTCCAAATTTTTTATTGGAAATTCTGTAGGCACTCCCGTATTTCTGCTCAAATGTAATATTTTGTCACTCTATGTACTAAATTGTTAATTGACAGCCCTGAAGACTTAGTACTATTTGACCCCGTAATAGGTATGTAAATGAAAATATAAATTTACACGGAAAATTGCTGATAATGGGCTAAGTAGAGGTTCACAGCTTGGACTACATTATTACAACTTTTTTCTTATTATATGGAACTTAGATTTAATGTTGGTTTTTTTTCTATAATTTTCTTTTTCTTAGTCTGTTATTTATTTAAAGACAATGACAGACTCGGTAAATAGAAGTTCAAGTTTTCTATACTTAATACGTCTGAGTGTTTAGTTCCTTCGCCTATGATTGCAGGTTCGATCCTCATTAAAACAAATAGTTATACAGATATTATTTTTCAGTCTGAGTGGTGCTTGAGTGTGTGTGAGCGAAAAGTGTTTATTTAAACTTTCTTTTTAAACCTAAGCCAGTGGCTTTCTTCTTCGAGAAGAGTGTGAAAGATTTTCGCTGGATTAAATCGTTTATATCCCCAATGCTGCAAGCATAGGGTACGGTAACCGCTTTGTATCAGGGGGGGCCTAAGATATGTTTGTACTTTAAAAAGTTATCTACACTAATCTACACTAATATTATAAAGAGGAAAGATTTGTATTTTTGTGGGTTTGTATTGAATAGGCTCCGAAACTACTGAACCGATTTCAAAAATTCTTCCACCGTTAGAAAGCTAAATTATCACTGAGTAACATAGGCTATATAATATTATACTAGCGGCCCGCCCCGGCTTCGCACGGGTAGACAAAATATTTGATAAATGTCTATTGTCTACCCGTGCGAAGCCGGGGCGGGCCGCTAGTTTTTAATAATAATAATAGTTTATTTCGGACTACAAACAGAATCCATATTATTATACAATTAATTACTTATTAACTATGTTGTGACAAAAAGTATTAGGTAAAGGCAAAATATAAAGGCTAATATATTAATGCGCCACGGATTTATTATCCGCGACACAAAATCGGACATACTGCCTAATTACGGGCGAGTCGTACCTCGCGGCTATTGTCCTCAGCAAGTCTACAAGCTTTTATTTGGTCATCAAGCCTTTTCATTTGATACCATATCATAAGGGTTTCTGTGGAAATGATAAATCCATTCTGTGTCGTCCGCCATCTTGGATTAAAAATGGAAGCATTTAGGTAATAGTCGGAGACCAAACATGCAGGTATGCTAAATTTCAGCTCAATCGGACACTTGTAAGGTATCACACACCGGACAGGTGAAAATAATAAAAACTTTAAAAAAAACTAAATTGTCTTTGTGAAAAATTCTCTCTGCTGCTTACATCAGGTGGGCCGTATGCTTGAGTGCCACTTATGCGGTATAAAAAAAGTAGGGACACGAGTTTGAGTCTTATCAACATTATACTCTACGACCTACAGTAACCGCTTACCATCAGCATCAGGCAGACCGTACGCTTACTTTTGTATTACAACAAATTCTCTTGTAGCAAATTGCTCTCAAATAGTTTCGAGAAATAATTGCGAAACATTGAAATAAATTTGTCGAAACTACTTGCCCGGATTAATTTAATTCACATTCGCCGCGAGACGGAGCTCAGCGGAGCACGGCCAGTTGATTTGTACTGACCTAATTTGTATAAGCGAAAAATTACTCAGTACCACGTGAATTTGCGAAGTTTAAGTTGCATTTTGCATTAAGTACATACAGGACCGGAATTTGTTTTATTAATTGCATGTTGCAATTTTATTTAACAGAGTTAGGGTGAAATGGGATCTAAGGCAATGGAAAACTACCGCGGAGGTACAGTCCTCAGACTGTACCTACCACCTTACAGCAGACCGCAGTCAATTAACACTACTTTGATGTAGTGTTGTTTCTGCGTTGAGTAAGGCTGCCAGTGTTCTACGAGGAAACGCTGCGCTAGTAGTACTGTGAGTCCTCATGAACAACAGGGTTGGCAACGCGTTAGTGATACCTCTGGTAATGCTTGTGGCTATAGGCTACGGTGACTGCTAACCGTCAGGTGGGTGCCACCTTAGTGGTATAAAAAAAATCGCTTTACTTGTCTTCTTAAATTTGGAGCTTAGATTTGGAGCCGAGTTCCGAGTTGAAACTTACAAACGAAGGGGCTTATCTTTATTAATATGTACTGTTTATAAAATTTTGATTAGAAAATCAAATGTAT
Organism: Falcaria lacertinaria; assembly: GCA_951449985.1. Taxonomy (NCBI): domain Eukaryota; kingdom Metazoa; phylum Arthropoda; class Insecta; order Lepidoptera; family Drepanidae; genus Falcaria; species Falcaria lacertinaria. Next base: position 7,291,457 of record OX602129.1, read on the forward strand.
TTTAAATTTTCTGATCTTTACAGGGAGAATCAGTTGCTAAGATTTCGACTAAAGGCTATGGATTATATACATAAATGTTGAGCATACATCCAATAATATCAGAGGTCCATAACTATACTTAGGGAAACTCTGTAATTGTAAAACTAACACTAGAGATGTATTATAACATGCTTACGACCGCTGGTCTAGTGGTTAGTATACCTGACTGCTACGCTAGGGTCGCGGGTTCGATTCCCGCCGGGGAAATCATTTATGAGACAAACACGTTTGCCGTCTGGGAGTTTTGGATGTATGTCCAAAAATTGTTTATTAGTAAAGTATAAGTATTATATCAGCTGCTACTTCCCATAGAACAATCTTTGCTTAGTTTGGGGCTAGATGGCACGTGTGATTATGTCCAAGCATTATTATTATTATAAGGATGAATGGGGGTCGACATATCAGTATAATTCTGTCAATTACTTAACGATTATCCCTAACTTAACAAAAATCCCTAGCACATGTTTGGCGGCGCATGAATACCAAAATAAATCATTTGAGGCCAGCACAATATTCCCAATCATCCCTTTTCCCATCTCCGCATTGACTCATTGTTGACATCTACACAATCCTTTGATAGCGCATGTTAGGGCTGGCATTATCAATCCCTATTGGATTAGGAAACCGTTTACCTTAACTGTGGAATAAAAAAGATTTTTGCATTCAGCTTAGACCGTAACTAAACCACTTATGAACATCGCTGTTTACCCGACCGAAAAAGGTCTTTTCAAAAGGACTTTATTTTGTTTTTTTATTGAATTGTTTAGTTAAGTTAGGTATTTCTTACAAAATTCAAATCCGAGCTTTGCGGAAGGAAAGCATCGTGAGGAGGAGACCTAAATACGTCTATGAAGAAATTCAAGGACGTATGTAGTGTCTAAGAGACGGCGACGGACTTACCATCTGTCACGTTGGCACCAAATTATCTTCGGTGTAAATTGAGTGTTGTAACACCTCTGCCTACCCCTTCGGGGACCCTTGTGGGAAGGCGTGAAGATAAAAAATACAAGTATTGTATTGTAAGGAACCTAACCTGTGCCGGTAGCAGGAAAAAAATTCGACTATGTAAGTGAAAACGTAACTCGTCATCATTCAAAATTGTCATACTAATTTTTAGTTCCACTTATTCCCGCCGCAGCGCTGTTAATTTTTTAAATACAAAAATAGTCGAAGGCGACACGAAAACGTAGTCCCAATTATGTATTATTCATGATTGCGCTACTGAAGACAAACAAACACAGGTTACCATGGGAATGATTACGTGAACGCGTCGTTAACGATACGAATACTTTTTGGGAATCGTAAGTGCTTGGACCACTGCATCCGAACCCTAGTCCAACATTATCATTGGTGCCAATTCTGATGTTCAAAATTACTAAACTTAACTAATTGGACAGGTCTAAAAATATTGCCATCCTTATTTAACACCGCACATGAGAAAGGGATAGCAAGACTTTTAGAACTGTCAAATTAGTTGAGTAATTTTGTACAATAGAGTCGACACCATTATTGTGGTAAAATTCTACATAAACAAAAGTTTCAAGCAAACGTGCTACGTACGTGTTTAAAAAAACATATAGCAGGAAAAACAAAACACACAAAGCAATACCTACGTGCGTACTCCACCAAAACTACTTATTTCGACTGTATGCAAATCACGTTCTGCATCACAACAGCTCTGTTCTTTACGATGTCACAAGTAGTTTGTCATGTTATTCGCAGACTTGTAGTCAAGTAGGCACGGAACACATCTCACTCAACACAACGGGGGTGTAAAGTTTATTGCAAGCATTTCTGGTTTTCCTTAGTGTGTACAAGGATGAGAGAAGACTTAGACTCTTAAGAGAGGTAGGGCGATTTGGGATTTCCGTGGGTTTTCCCATTTAAATTGGAGCCGCCCGACTGGGGACTGTACCCCCACCTTACAGAAGACCGCAGTGAAATAACACTACTTGATGTAGTGTTGTGTTTCTGCGGTAAGTAAGGTTGCCAGTGCTCCACGAGGATACGCTGGGCTAGCAATACTGCTATAACAGTGAGTCCTCATCAACAACATGGTTGGCAACCCGTTAGTGATACCCCTGGTATTGCTAGCGGCTATAGGCTACGATGACTGCTTACCATCAGGTGGGCCGTATGCTTGTGTGCCACCTTAGTGATATAAAAAAAGGACACTTTTATGGGAATTAAGAGTTCGTCTACGATAATTTGATGTTTAACGCTATAGATCTTCCTATTGCTTTGGGCTTCGAGTATATTAAGACTAGTGAAACTTGGTGTCTGCTAATTTTTAAATTTAAGCAATTTCGATATCTACAAATTGATTCTGAAAACAGCTTGTTTTAAATTGATTTGTTGCTAGTTCTGTAAGGCCGTTAGATATCTCTATTTGCAATTATACGTGTTCATTTATTCTTAAACTTATTTTTGATAGATTGTTTTTTTATAGATATATAAAAATAAAATAAATTTCAATTTCGGCGCACACTCATTTCTTAATGTGCGGTTTTAATAAGCACTATATCTATAAATTGCTTTTTGCAGAACACACCCAATAGCTGAACAAAACTTCTATAAAACCATTTAGATCAGTGTATAAAACCTATGTACCTACGCAAATTAGTGACAGTTGAAACCGTTAACTTACAAACTCACTGACACTAGATTAAGATTCAATTGTTTTTCCACTATTAAAGTTTTAATGATTTTGATCAAATTAATTTTAGTTGAACTACCATTTAAAATAGATATACATATGAGTACATAGGTCTCTGTTTGAAAGAAGTTATCCAAAAATGATTTCAGCTACAAAAGGAATAGGTTATATTTTTATTTAATTCAAAGAGGCATCTTCCAAACAAAACATTTCTCTCCGAGTGGAAATCTATTTCTCCATCTCGTTCAGTCCATATTTCAGCGCGCTAAGCTTTTAAAAATACTACACCTGAATCGAAACATTTCTATTTTCTGAAAGTATTATGAATTTCATTCGAGCAACTTCGAAATATGAATGGTATTCAATCATTTGTTGTTCGAAATAACGCCAATTTTCTTCCAAGCAGTTTGTTGAAATATATGTATTTCTTTAATTTCATACATTATATATGTATGATACATACATCACACGAAGTCCGTTTCAGGGTAGGCAGTAGGAGTATAGACTAGACACTGCTATGTTATCTAATTTAGTAGTTAGTACAGATCGCCATTTTACTCTCGACTCGAAACACAAGAGGTTGCACACCTCTTGTGCCCGCAGTTCCGTTCTATATGAACTTTAGATATGAATTTCATCTGAAAGATGAGTCGGTATTCGAGTGTAAGTGACCGCAGTATAATCGCGAGTCCTCGAGATATGTATCGCTTTGGGTTTTCCTTGTTACGCACTGAGTTGCTAGAACGCGGCGTGCGTAGAATACCTAATATAAATTAATATAATATTATACATCTTCACGCCTTTCTACTAGGGTCCCCGAATGGGTGTGCAGTGGTGTTAAAACACCCACTTTCCACCGAAGATTATTTAATGTCAACGTGACATATGGTAAGTCCGTCGCCGTCTCTTAGGCAATACAATCAATCAATCAAAATATTTATTTGCTTTCAACCTACTTTACCCACATACGTCTTCTCATATGTATGTAGCTACCTCATTATGTTTACCTTCACTGAAACAGTAGTAATGCTAGCACAGTGAGTCCTCATCTAAACTATGGTTGGCAACTCGTTAATGATATCTCTGGTATTGCTAGCGGCTATAGGCTACGGTGACTGCTTACCTATCAGGTGGGCCGTATGCTTGTGTGCCACCTTAGTGGTATGTATATGAAAAAATAACATAATATTAATCTGGAATGGTTGTCAATGATGATGATAAGCGTAATAATTTAAACACAACTTTTTATTAGATTGATATAATCCAAATTAAATTTATTGTTAGAATTGTATACGTGCATACGCCTTTATCGTCATGCCAGGTCCCTAAGGAGGTGCGCAGAGTATAGAGCGTCATTTCACTAGAGACTTACGCACCTCTTTTGCTTCTTTTATATTCATCAATCTGTTCATTCATGCCCGACGATTCATAGTACTCTTTACTTTTCCATCATTGAGTATGTGGTCATTTGACTAAAATTTCAATATACTATTGATTTTAAACTCTACATAAACTTAAATTAAAAACTTAAAATAAACTGTTAAAACTGTTAAAAATCAATAAAGAATGATACAAATAAAAAAAAAAAATATATATACTATTAATAACTATCTATTCCTTAGATAAAGTGTATAAAGTTATTAGCCGTTAGTCGAAAAGGTTGACCAATATTAAGTCAAAGGGGTTAACTACTCGTATTATCATCGATTAAGCCACAAAGGTTTTTCAATAATCTTCTATAATATAAAAATGTATTGCTAAGCGCATTTAAAAGCAGCTAATTATTTTTTTAGAATATTCCTTGAAGTACGAGGATGGTTCTTACGGAGAGAAAAGTTTAGAAAAATGTCTGAAACCGTCCAAAAACGGGTAGACAAAATGTTTGATAAATGTCTACCCGTGCTAAGCCGGGCGGGCCGCAAGTTATACATAATAAAACTAATAAGCAATCCTCCAAAGTATGTTTGTCTGTTACATCCTAAAATGTCCGAGCGTTTTCCTGACAAAAACGCCACGTCAAGACATCCCAGTGCGTACTTAATCTCCCGCTCAAAGCAGCTCGTTTAATCTCCCCGTGGTCAAAATAAAAGCCTCCTCGGTGTACTGTCTCCTTTCTATTCCGCCTTAATTTGTACATTTCACGCGGAGCAACCCCGGATTGCGGATTAGATTTCCCTAGAACGGACTTGAGTTTTATTCATGTCTAACTTGCTTATAGGATTGAAGTTTTATAAGTTTCAAATAACGCTATATGAGATTATTATTTTGATAAAATAATCAAAATTTTATAATACAACGGGTTTTTTTTCTTATATCTACCAAAAAAAATGTTTTTGATTACTTCCATTTTAAGGGTTATACGGTTACGTCAATAGACTACGGTGGCTGCTTACCATCAGGTGGGTTGGCTGCTTGCAACCAACGTCGTAGTTAAAAAACAAGAAAAGATCAATGGACCGTTTGAAATAAAGATGACATGGCTACAAAGGAAGTGAATTCAAAGAAGATTATGGTAGGGCGCCGTTCAAACTGACTTTAAAAAACCCTAAATGAACTAGAGCAAAAAAGTTTTTCTTACTCAGGTTCAAAGTGGCATTTTGCTTAAGCTTACAGCTTAGCCGATAGGACAAGCTGCCGTTTCAGGCTTAAGGACGAGCGTTTTAAAAGCTTTACAATTCTATGCTTGGGCTAGGCTATTTAAACAAAATTCCTCGGCGATTAGTCTTATGTTTTTCTTACTTCACTCAAGTTGCGAAAATGGGAAAAATATTTCACTATCATTCATGTAATGTCTTTGTTTTTTGGGGTTCCGTACCTTAAAAGGAAAAAAGGAAACCTTATAGGATCACTTTGTTGTCCATCTGTCTGTCTGTCGTCCTGTGTGTCTGTCTGTCTGTCAAGATTTTTTATGTCAAGAACGCCTGGAGTTATTAAATTGAAATTAATATGAAATACCCGAGCTTATAATCTCTTTCGGCTGTAAAATAATCAAACCTGTAAGTCAATATGAAGAAAAGATATGACCGTTTATGTCGCAAAATGTCGCATATTTTGCGATTTCACAAGGTATCAAAACCTACCGGGTACTTCCCGTTAACCTAACCATGAAATTTGGAGCAGGAAGCAGTGTCTTTCAGCACAAGTAAAGGAAAAGATCAGGAAACCGTAAATAAATAAAAATGTAATAAAAATAATTAACTACATAATTATTTTTAAATGCGAATTTACTAAAAATATTCATGCATCGCGCTGTTGAGAGTTTCCGCCGAATCGACCTTATTTATATTTCGCCTACTTTTAACCTTACCAAGAAGTGTGTACGGAAACCTCGGTGCGCGAGTCCGACTCGCACTTGGTCGGTTGTTTTTTTGTTTTCTTGGTTCGTGTCGTGATTGTCATCTTTATCGACGAGCTCTATCTCTCTAAATGAAAACCAACAAAGAACAAACCTGTGTTATTTCTAATAAGGCAGGGCTTACTCAGTTCTAGTAAATTAGAGTTGTACCTTCCCATCAGTGAGTACATTGATAATTTGATCTAGAGTGTTGGACCTCGGCGTTCCATTGCGTTTTGTTCCAGTCCCATGCGCATTGTTTATAATTTTAGTCTTTGATCACTCATTCGTTATCTACACTAATATTATAAAGAGGAAAGATTTGTGTTTTTGTTTGTAATGAATAAACTCAAATACTACTGGAGCGATTTTAAAAATTCTTTCACAGACAGAATGCTGTAATCACTGAGTAACATAGGATATATATTATATTGTTACGCGGGCAAAATCACAGGGAGAAAGCCAGTTCGTTTTATTTAACAAACATTTGAAGAAAAAAATACACTAAAAACGATTAAAAAGAAAAAAAGATAAGTCCTAAGTAGGCTGAACTCAGTAAATTCTCAAATCCTTCTGTATAACATCTGTTATACAGAAGGATTTGAGATGCATCTCATCATATATAACATCTGTTATACAGAAGGATTTGAGAATTTACTGAGTTCAGCCTACTTAGGACTTATCTTTTTTTCTTTTTAATCGTTTTTAGTGTATTTTTTTCTTCAAATGTTTGTTAAATAAAACGAACTGGCTTTTTCCCTGTGATTTTGCCCGCGTAACAATATAATATATATCCTATGTTACTCAGTGATATTCCACACTCCTAACGGCTGGAGGATAAATAAAATTAAAGGCCTCCTTTACTGAGACAGCGCCGTAAAGTCAGTCCTTAGTCAGCTGAAAGAAGAATTAAGATAAACGTGCTTCGGGTCGAAAATACGAAGCAAGACCGCCCGACCACAGAATTGCTTAAAACTGTGTGAAACGGTTCCTAGGATAAAGATTTTGTTAAGTCTTTTGTACCAGCTATTGGCTAAGGAAATAATATGACTACAAAATATACTGGCCACCCGATGGTACGCGATTACCTTAGCTTGCGACAACACGAGCATAGATCATATCTCTATATGTATATAAAAATGAATCCCTATTTCCCTTTGTCACACGTGAACGGCTAGACCGATTTCGCTTAATCTTTTATTATGTGTTTGTTATTGTCAGAAGGTTCTTTTGAAAATAAAAAAAATATTGAAACACCGCTACATTTTTAATTTCGGGATAAGCTTAAGGTCCTTTTTTCTATGGTGTATTTGACATATCAGTTCATAGTTAAGACAGGACAACGTCTGTCGGGACCGCTAGTAGTTTATATATGTGGCAAATGTTAATAAAATCCTTCAAGCAGTTTTAAGAGAAAACCTTCCCTTCAACGTCTATATATGGGCAACAAAACATAATAAGGAGTTTTTGGCGGGAATCAGGCGGAGCGGTTGAGATTTTTTCCAGTGTGTCGTAAATTGTGTTATAGTGATCTTTAATGTGTATTTTTGGTGTCGATATGTGCAGTAAAGTTTCATTTAGTGACTGATTTATAGGAGCATTGGAAATAATGCCATAATACGACTTTTGGGTTAAGTGATTTATCATTTTGGTCAATAGGTTACCTCTAATCTAAAGGCGTGTTACGATCTGCTACTGCCGTGGGTTGTCTCCAGAAACTCCATTGGGCGTTAGAATGCATGACACTAGGCATTTTAATGCGGCAAACACAAGAAATTTTGCAACATGAAAATTCTCTAACACTCGACACTGGCAAAAATAGTCCCTGAAGGGATAGATTGCCATACTTAGGAAGAAGAAGAAGAAGAAGAAAACATAATATTATTGTACAATGTAAACAATTGGTTAACATATTATTCTGTGATCATGATGAAGGTTCAGTCTACATTGGTAATGTAACAAAAGCGGTCAAAAGGGAGAGGAGGGTAATGAAAACACAATACCCCTGCTTTTGACATGCTTAAATTTGTCCGAAAAAACTTTAAACAAAAGAAAAGTGAAGTATTTTAAGAGGAAACAATTCTGTTCGAACAATTTTTTTGTTGAAAAGTATTTTTCAATCGACATAATTTAATGAAGAAAAAAATGACTTTTGATTTTTTTGTCTGTATATATTTTTATATTGAGAAATGTTAATAATAAGTCAATATCAATAAGTACGATTAAATTCATAGTACCTGTAAGCTGGCAAAACTTAAAGCACAAAACGTCGGTGTTCATGTTAACAAAATGCGAGTTAAAATAAATTAAAAAAATAGAATTCTCACTTTATAACTAACTTTTAAAATTGGATTCAAAATTACCCACACACCACTAAAAGAGCTAAGCATTTTTACATATTCTACTTCACGACTCAACTGTACGGACGTATAAAAAAGTGCTATAGCATTATGAACCTTTTAAACTTAACAGCGTTCCTTTCAACGAGAGTAGGCGGGCTTATTGTCCATAAAGGTGTTTATTCCTTAATTATAAGCCATTTTCTACGTTCTGATTATATGCGAGAAATGACAGATTATTATCTGGACGAAAAGCAAAGCCACACGAACATGTCGGTAACATTTAGATTTTTCATTGTAATAATGCTATCTTCCTCACATATTATTAAAATGACAGAGGCAGGCTTACAATTTAATTCTGAATATCTAGTGCTCTGTACCTGTGTAGTGATTGTACCTCCACCTTATAGAAGATCGCAGTCAAATAACACTACTTTAATGAAGTGTTATGTTTTGCGGTAAGTAAGGTTGCCAGTGCTCCACGGGGATACGCTGGGCTAGTAATGCTGCTAACACAGTGAGTCCGCATCAAGAACAGGGATGGCAACTCGTTAGTGATATCCCTGGTATTGCTAGCGGCTATAGGCTACGGTGACTGCTTACCATCAGGTGGGCCGTGTGCTTGTGTACTACCTTAGTGGTATAAAAACAAAATCAAATCCTTTAAAAAACAGCTGTTACTCGGTCGAAAAATAGCTGTTCGACTGTATAAACATTTCGGCAGAACCCTTAAAGTCGAAACAAATAAAAATAAACATTGTTATTAGATTTACAATCATAAAACAATAGAGATTGGACGCAATCCACTTTAACGCCGTTGAATCCACAACGCTTAGGAGCCACAATAAAATGTTCATTGCGATCGTCGGCTCGTTAATCTCGTGAGATTTGCGGTTGAATCATTTAACCCGTTCGGTAATTAATACAACTGGCAATATTGACATTTGACTTATTTTAAAGGTAAGCATTTCTACCACTTTTTTTAAATACTAATAAAGTGGCACATACGGCCCAGCTGATGGCAAGCAGTCACGTCACCGTAGCCTATAGCCGCTAGCAATACCAGGGATATTACTAACGAGTTGCCAACCTTGTTGTTGATGAGGATTCACTGTGCTAGCAGCATTGCAACTAGCACAGCGTATCCTCGTGGAGCACTGGCGACATTAATCACCGCAGAAACACCACGCTACATCAATGTAGTGTTATTTCACTGCGGTCTTCTGCAAGGTGGAGGTACAGTCCCCAGTCGGGCAGCTCCAATGTAATGGGATAACCCACGGGAGATCCCAATTCGCAATTTCCCACCTCACTTTAAGTATCTTTATATACATACATAATGGTGGCAATTCTGGTGTACAAAATAACTGAAGTAAACTAATTTGACAGAACTAAAATTCTAATAGTTTACTTATTATTTAGTTTAGTTTAATAATTTCGTACAGTAGAATTGGCACCATTATCGCCTTAAGCCAAGTCCCACAAGGTAGGCAGACAGTATAGAGCCCCATTCACCTTCCATCGGTGACCAAGAAGCATATGGCCCACCTCAACATCAAAGCTTAAAGGTTTTTTTTTTTTGTTTTATCTGCAATCAGTCCCTGGACTATGAGCAGGTGAGTTAAATAGATTTAAGATGCTGAGGGTCGCACACCAGTGAGCACGTCTCATCCTGGTCTATGCTTGGTGCGGGTTTAATATTTATATTATTCCAGTACCAGTTTTCGTTTCAAGCGCCTTTTTTTGACGAGACCGCTGGTCTAGTGGTTAGTACACCTGACTGCTACGCTAGAGGTCGCGGGTTCGATTCCCGCCGGGGCACACATTTATGTGTCAAATATGTTTGTCTTGCGTCTGGGCGTTTGGTATGTATTATAAGTATGTATTTACGAAAAAAAAAGTATATAAGTATTACATCAGCTACTGGTTCCCATAGTACAAGCTTTGCTTAGTTTGGGGCCAGTTGGCGCCGTGTGATAATGTCCAAGCATTATATATATATATATATATATATTATAATTGTGTTTGGAGAGTTCTACTGCCAGCCTATTGGGATGTTCTATTATGCGCTTTTTGTAGCGTTCATTGCGATGTGTCACTTGTTCCTTGATGGTAGTTATTTCAAGTATTTCGTGGACTTTATCATTTTTTATAAACCATGGGGCATTTGATATAATTTTCAGTTGAAAGTTTAAAACTAGAACTTATTTAGAGAGTGTTTGCAAGACATTTGCAAACGTAGCGCCATTAAAACAAAGGTTTTTGCCATCCACTTTGCGTTCGAGAGCGTGTTGCTTAACCACCGCAGTTTATGCGCACCCTTATCAGTACACGTGTACCAACTACGGCGCCCCTGGAAAGTAAATTACAAACAAAACAAAATTCATTTGTATGGCATGGTACAGTCGGCATTATTATGCGATGAACGAGTTAGATTAAATTGTTGTGTTTAATTCTTTCTTGTACATGTCTCTCTTCCCATAAGGGCCCCCAATGGGGTAGGCAGATGTGTAATTAGCACATACATTTGTGACATGTGATTTTTGTCTCATTTCCAATCTCAAATTTTACAATACACAAAATAAAAATGTAACTAGTCGCTGTCTGTAGATTGAAGATATATTTAAAGAGAAGACGATATAGAAGATATCTATATTATTGGGAGTATTTATCAATGCAATGTAACCCAAAACAATTTAGAGTTTTTGTCGGTTTATCTGTTTGTCTGTGCGTTTGTGCGTGGTAGTCTCAGAAACGGCTTAACCAATTTGGATGCGGTTTTCACGAATTTTTTATGGTAAGCTTCAACTAAAATTTAGTGTTTTATATCTATTTCAATCAGATTATGAATGAAGACGTTATGAAAAATCAAACGGCGGCGTAACTACATCAAAGTAATGTAAAAATAAATAAACATATATTTATAACTAGCGACCCGCCCCGGCTTCGCACGGGTAGACATTTATCAAATATTTTGTCTACCCGTTTTTGAGTTTTTCAGGCATTTTTTTATTTTTTTCTCCGTGTGAACCATCCTCGTACTTCAAGGAATATTCTAAAAAAGAATTAGTGACATCGGTTCAGCTGCTCTTGACTTTGCGCTTAGCAACACATTCAGCGATTCATTTTTGTATTATAGAAGAATCTGCCCGCCACGTCTTGCGCGTGGAATTTATTTCTTTGTATTATATTTTCATGTGCTGATGTTAAAAAAAATGTGTAGCTGACTCTCCCGACCGGCAACAATGGTAGGAGTGTTCGTAGCTTCAAAGCGGCTCATGAAATTTAAATAGCTTGTTACCACCTCAAAGTGGATCAGAGGATAGACTAGAGCCGCACTATTATAATGTAATGTAGTCTGCCGTGGAATACCGACATATTTCATTCGCTCAGCTTGAATAGCAGACACTATGACATTTGCGGCTTATAAATAACTAGCTACCGGTGTCGATTCTGTTGTTCCTTATTTAACACCGCACATGAGAAAGGGACAGCAAGACTTTTAGACCTGTCACACTAGTTAAGTTTAGTATATAGTATATATAGTAATTTTGATTGGCACCACCGTACTTTTGAGTAGCAAAATTGTTACATATCTATTTCTTGACTCAATTCAATGGTAAAAAAATAAACATAATCAACCTAGATTAGTATCATAAAGTATCCAGTAAAATGGAGTGCAAAGGTAGTAAAGCCAGCATTATGTTCAAATATTCATTAATTTTTACGAGAGCACTTTACGAAACATAATAAAATGTTACAGCGGAAGTCAATTTATATCTCAAGCCTCATTTACCATACCAGTACCAAATGAAACGGGAGGCATTTTTCAAGAGGGTTTCTTGAATCGATGACCTTGCTAGATTTGATTAATTTATTGGCTAAGTAAAAAGATTATGGAGTACTAGCTTTTTCCCGCGGCTTCGAACGCGTGATAAAGTAAATAAGTCAACATGTACCTATATATAAAAGATAAATTTTGCGCGTGGCTTCTTATATATAGGTCGCGGCACGAAACTCTAGCGCTGACCGTTATTGCGCAGAAGTAAAAAATAAGGTGTCTTGGCGGGGTACAGGGGTGAAGGGCGAGCGTGCGTTGCGCCGATTGGCTCTCCAGTCGTACTCCGTCCCCCGTGCCGATACGACGCTCCGCGCACTTCCAGTGTACAGTCGCGTTCTGAATTGTTTTGTTGTCATCGTTAATTTTTGTTGTTGTTTTTTGTTAAGTTTGTTTTGTTGATTTGTTTGTTGTGTTTGTTAGTTTATTCACTGTTTGATTAAGTTTGAACAGTTTTTAAACAGTGAAAATGCCGAGGCCGAGAAGGAATACTGTTTTGAAAAGACAGGCACGGAAAATGGTGTTTGACGTGCATTGTTTTCTGAAAAGGGAATCGAATGATTTCATTAATTCCCTGAAACAAATTCAAAGTGAAATTGGCGAAGCTGCGAGTATTTTACTCGATTCTGACCGCAGCACTGTAGATATAAGTGAAATAAAACAAACTGCAGAAGTTATTCAGGCGGGAAATATAAAATTAAATAGTATAATTAGTGACTTACAGAAAATTCAGAAAAGGACAGCTGAATCTACAAAGACGTCCATAGCAACGGTAAGGAAAATCTCCACTGAAGCCAATAATTCCGACTTATTATCAGTATTTAGAACACCAGGCAAAAAACGCTCCAGATCAAAACCGGTCACAGATATTGATAACTTTGATCAAGGATTAATAAAGAGGTGCATACATAACTTTCATAGGACAAATAATGAACTTCCCACCGTCGGAAAGTTGAGAAAGAAGCTAGAGGAAGATATAAATTTCAAAGGCTCAGAACGAAGTCTTCGACGAATAATTAAGAGTTTAGGGTTTCGGTGGAAAAATACTGAAAACAATCGAAAAGTACTGATTGAAAGTTCAAATATACGTTTACTACGTATCGAATACTTACGCAAAATAAAACAATATCGCCAAGAGGGAAGGCCCATCGTATATACAGATGAATCTTACGTAGATTCATCGCACTCTGCTCCAAAAGCCTGGACCGATGGTACTACAAAAGGTCTCAAAAAACCTATCTCCAAAGGACAGCGGGTGGTCATTGTCCACGCAGGATCAGAGGCTGGGTTCATACCGAACGCACTGTTAACTTTTAAAGCTGGTGCGAAATCAGGCGACTACCACGACAATATGAACTACGACAACTACGAAAAATGGCTGAGGACACAGTTATTGCCGAACTTACCGCCTAATTCTGTCGTGGTAGTCGACAACGCATCATACCATAATAAACAATGGGACCTTGCACCCACTTCTAATTCCAAAAAAGCTGACATGCAGGGTTGGCTTACTGAAAAGGGCATACAATATGAGGAAACTCTACTAAAACCTCAACTATACAATTTAATACGGGCTAACAAAGATAGATTTAAAACATTTTCAATTGACAGGATACTAGCAGAGCAAGGACATCAAGTGCTAAGACTGCCACCATACCACCCAGATCTAAATCCAATCGAAATGGCATGGTCTGACATAAAGCAATATGTAGGCAGTAAAAATGTGAAGTGGAGTGTTGCTAAATGTATAGAACTAATTCAAGAAAAAGTTTTGCTGATGGGTGCTTGGGATTGGGGAAAGTTATGCCAAAAGGTAAAGGACATAGAAGAGCAATATGTCAAGAGTGACCATGTCGTGGATTTGGTTACAGAAGAATTCATCATTCGCGTTGATGGTGACAGTTCAGAGGATAGCCTTGGTGAGTCTGATGACGATGACGCTGTTAGTGCCGACGACCGAAGCAGCCCTGAGCCGGGGCCCTCAGTAAGCAAAAGGCCCTGTTGGGATACTATTGAAGGTGTAAGACCATTGTCTGATTCGGACTAGATATCGGAAAGGAGAATGCGGTGTCTGATGTCCACACCCTGCCGAACTCGCAGGTTTCTTCTATCCTGAGAAGAAACTTCAGTAGGTTCTTATGTAATTCGGACTTAATATAATTTTTTTTATTATTTGGTATTTAATATAAAAATTTACAAATCCGATAGTGTATTTATTTTTCTACTCCCCATAAACTTGTTAAAAATTATATTGTAGGTAACATGAAGTAATATTTGCGTGCGTGACAGTACCCATACGCAGTTAAGTTCCACATTTTGTTCACCGCTAGACTTACTATTTGACTTTACATTAAAACATTATTTTGCTGTTTTTAACTAAGCAATTAAATTACTAATTTGTATTGCGTGCGCGATGGTACCCATGCGCAGCTATCCCCTCCACGTTTCGCTCAGCGCTAGAGTTTCGTGCCGCGACCTGTAAGCACCTGTTTTATAGATAGTAAACATGGCTAAGCCTGCTGAAACGGTACGCACTTGCCCTCCCTTGTACCTAACAGCAATTTTTTTATACCACTAAAGTTGCACACAAGCATACGGCCCACCTGATGGTGAGCAGTCACCGTAGCCTATAGCCGCTAGCTAGCAATACCAGAGTTATCACTAACGGGCTACCAACCATGTTGTTGATGAGGACTCACAGTGCTAGCAACATTACTATTAGCCCAGCGTATCCTCGTGGAGCACTGGCACCCTTACTTACCGCAGAAACACAACACTACATCAAGTAGTGTTATTTCACCGCAGTCTTCTGTAAGGTGGAGGTACAGTCCCCAGTCGGGCGGCTCCAATTTAAATGGGAAAACCCACGAGAAATCCCAAATCGCTCTACCTCTCTTTTTAAAAGCTCATGGTGTGTTTAATAACTGTACTTAAGCTTAGAAAAACTCATTGGTACAGTTCGAACCCAAGGCCCATCAGATGTTGCTGCTTCAACCACAAGGCCACCACGAAAATTCTCCTTTGGCACAAACAAAGTAACATCAAATTTGCCGTGTAATACCCCATTTGGAGAAACACCTTATCCCTCCATATTTACGCGGCCCTTGGATTCGCTTTGATGTCGATTGAAAAAGTTTTTAAGGAGATTTTACGATTACTTTCAGTTTGATCCTCATAGCGTCCGTAGCGGTTGAATACTTGGCTTCAGATGTAAGGATTCAGGTTTGATACCGAAAGTGACAAAAAAACGTTTATATAATTTATTATTTATGTATATACATTTATTAAGGCCTATTGTGACAGGTAATAATATAATAATAATAATGCCTGGAAATTATCTTGTACTATGGGAACCAGTAGCCGATATAATAGTTTTTTATACTTTTTTTTCGTTAATACATACTTACAATACATACCAAACGCCCAGACGCAAGACAAGCATATTTGTCACATAAATGTTTGCCCTGGCGGGAATCGAACCCGCGACCTCTAGCGTAGCAGTCAGGTGTACTAACCACTAGACCAGCAGTCTCGTCGATGTGCTGGAACATATATGGAACATTGATGGCACGCTCCCGCACGTTTTTTGTTTGGGGTTTTTTTTTTAACTGCACTAAGGTAGTTCTTTCAGTTCTGCTTTTTTTGTATATTTTCATTCTGTGAATTATTATTGCGAAAAAGAGGGCATTTACGAGTTCATTCCGTCGTGTAATCAGAAAATAGTATATAGATATTTCTGATTCGCTGAATAAAGAACCTTGAGTAGAATTGAGAATGCTTGATCGTCTAAAGGGCTCGTTGAGTCGAGAGATCTGATTCGGTAGACATTTTATTTTGGACAACTCAATGCGATGTTGATTCTCAAATATTTTCTCAAATATTATTTGAGTTGTATTTTATGTTCACTAAACTAAAGTCAACCTCTATGAGCTTTATTATTGATTAGCTGTTTCCCCGCAACTTTGCCCGCGTAATAATATAGTATATAGCCAATGTTACTCAGTGATAATGTAGCTTTTTAACGGTGAAAGAACATGGCCCACCTGATGGTAAGCAGACACCGTAGCCTATAGCCGCTAGCGATACCAGTGATATCACTAACGAGTTGCCAATCCTGTTATTGATGTGGACCCACTATACTAGCGCAGCGTTTTTTTTTTTTTTTTTTTTATACCACTAAGCTGGCAAACAAGCATACGGCCCGCCTGATGGTAAGCGGTTACCGCAGCCTATGGACGCTTGCAACACCAGGGGTATCACTCGCGCGTTGCCGACCCTAAATACTTATATACTCATGGAGCATCTGTT
The DNA here is from genome assembly GCA_951449985.1 of Falcaria lacertinaria. Classification (NCBI taxonomy): domain Eukaryota; kingdom Metazoa; phylum Arthropoda; class Insecta; order Lepidoptera; family Drepanidae; genus Falcaria; species Falcaria lacertinaria. The sequence continues at coordinate 7,307,971 of OX602129.1, forward strand.
AAAAAAATAGTTTGTCAAAAGAAGAAAAATTTAGCCCAGGTAACCATGTCAGATGTGATCTAGTGCAGGATGTAGAAAAATACTCAATATCAATGAAGAAAATACTTAAATTTGATGAAACTAAATTAAGCATTTTGCAAAATATCTCAACAGCATCTACAATATAATGATCTTGCACATAACTTAGAACAGAACCACAATAGTCATTAGCCGTTTATTAAGGTCAAGTTAAGTTCTGGAATGTTGCCAACGCAGCCGGCTGAAGTCAGTGAAATTTTCAGTTTCATGAATTTATCAAAAGCCCTCATGAAAGTTTGAGGCATTTGTTAATTTTCCGAGTTAAAACTAAGAACAGGCTAAATTGATGAGATTATTTCATGAATTTTCTCTCTGGTATAAACTGTGCAATGAGAGGGTTGTTAAAGTGATTAGTATCAAATTCAAAGATATCTACAAATAAATAGATGAGTACATTCAACGCGCCATATCTTTCTTCGAAAAAAAAGGTGGTGCTTCAAATGTTTACAACTTAACGGGGTTTGAATAAAAAGTATCCTTTGTTATCACCCTAAATCTACACTAATATTATGAGCAGGAAAGATTTGTATTTTTGTATGTAACGAATAAACTCAAAAAGTACTGGACCGATTTTAATAATTATTTTTCATTAGAAAGCTACATCATCACTGAGTAACATAGGCTATATATTATACTAGCTGCCCGCCCCGGCTTCGCTCGGTAGACAAAATATTTGATAAATGTCTATAGGCTCCAAAACTACTGAACCGATTTCAAAAAATCTTTCACCGTTAGAAAGCTACACTATCACTTAGTAACATAGGCTAGCTGCCCGCTCCGGCTTTGCACGGGTAGACAAAATATTTGATATCAATGTCTACCCGTGCGAAGCCGGGGCGGGCCGCTAGTATAGTATAATTTTATACAGATTTTCATCACAAAATGTACCTTCATATATTACAATATTAGTGTTGTACTTCTGTTAATTTTTATTATTATTTAATATACTTTTAGGTTTAGAATGGGTCGATTTATAAACAGACTTTTTTTCTTACATACAAGCTTTCATCATATTATATTTCATAACGCCAGCACTAGAGAAAGGAATGTACTTCGATAGGCAAAGCCCCTACGCGTTTGTGGTCTGACTGAATTTCTCTCGTCTCTCGAAATTTTAAGCTCAAGTCCTCTGCAGTCTAGTTCTACGAACTCTCAATAGCAGCTAATGTGAATGACACAGCACGTTTGAAACCACATCGATTTGGGACTATCGGACTAAGCGTCATACGCTGCAATCTTCTACCCGCATACCGTAGATCTTCAAATGTTGATCACAGAATAAAGTAAGTATATGCTATCATTTATTCAATATTTATTATATTTATTTGGGATAACAGCAACTTTTTTACTGTAAGTAAAAGTAAAAAAAAAAACTGTTAAAGATAAACAAATTTTAAATCAATTTACATTTGCATTCTGTAATACATCCCAAGAACTATACTTTTAATTTACTCTTCAATCAATTAATATAAAACTCGGATAGACTGCGAATCGCAAATCCAGCTCTAAAACAAGTAATCCGAGTAATAATCACAACTTTTTATCAGCTCCCATAAACATTTACAGATCCGTTCATTTACATTCATTTCATTCACTCAACTGGCTTTCGCTCATTATTTCGCAATTCCAAGTCGAACCATCAAAGCCGTCGATCAAGGAATGGTTATCGTAAAATTCGATACTTCTGCCTGATAGATTTCATTCGTTCATTCTCGGTCAATTGAGTGATTCGTTAGAGCCGTGTTAGAATAGAAAGTGGGTGGAACCATGCAAGTTTTTTATCGCATCATCAATCGTTGATTGAATTATTTTTGTCAGTATTTAGAAGCAGGACTTTAAATTGATATTTTAAGTTTAACACTTCAAAAATCAGGTGGGCCCTATACTTTGTGTGCCACGTTAGTAGTATAAAAAATGTGATTTTAAATATGATGATGATGATTTTAAATAATATTGAAATATACATTTACTTCAATATAATCTCGGCTTAAATGCTACCAACCGAGGCAACCTGTATACGGCCAAATAGCAGTCAGTAATTACTTTAATATACTTAGCTGTTATCCACACAAACCATTCAGTAATAAAACTAATATTTTTCGAGAACTATGCCGGAAACAAAATCTTATTACAAAGGAATCTCAGACACAAAGGATCTGATACAATTTCTGTTTAAGTACCCTGTAGAAGATTTGCGGTAGCAATAGAGTCATTGTTAAAGGTAAAAATACGGGGTATATTTGTACACAGGTTCACAAATAGTAACTCCCACACATGCGCAATCAGTACATGGAAAACTGAGTTAAAATTTGACGGATAAATTAATCAATCTAAAAATAATAACCTACTCAGCCGTTATTTCATTTTCAATCAAATCAAAAATCATTTATTCAGTTTAGGCCCCATTAAGGCACTTATGAACATTTTAAAGACAGGTAGGGCAAATTGGAATCTCCAGTGGGTTTTCCCATTAGAATTGGAGCCCGACTGGGGATTGTACCTCCACCTTACAGAAGACCGCAGTGAAATAACACTTCTTTGATGTAGTATTGTATTTCAGCGGTAAGTAAGGTTGCCAGTGCTTCACAGTAATCCTGCTAGCACAGTGACTCGTAATTAATCCAACTCTATAATAGTTTGTGGGATTTTATTGTAAAAACGGACGCAGTTTCCCATAAATGATTTATTTACTTTTGTTAGTCTAAAACTAGGAGTCAGTTAATTTTAAATATTAGTTTAATTTATTGGGTGATGATTATATTCAACATCTCTAGTAGAGACATAGTATAGACAATATTAAGAAGTCACCCACTATTATTTACGTGAGTATGTGTAGAGAGATCTATACGATCTGGACTAGCTTTGTAAGCTAATAATTTTTTTTTCTTTTCCAGAAATATCTGAAGCAGCCTTTGTACCATTCATGTAAGTACACGTACATCGTAGACTAAGTAGCTAATAGACGAAGGTGCCGCGTGCCCTAGAAAGTGATGGAGATAGTTATCTATGTGCGCGTCCATGTGCGTAAAGTATTTTACGAGAACTGAAATAAGCTTGCACGCGGTAAGGGACATTAAAATAATATGTTTAATGTTATAATGTGGAAAATTGTATTTACTTATTTATCACCACCAATTATTTTTTATTTATGGCAATTCGGGTTGATAAATATTTATATCCGCGATATATTTACGTAAATAATTTTTCACTCTCTCACTCAGAGATATTTCAATTATTGAGCACCACTGTAGTAACGTTCAGAGCATAATATTTTAATTGAATGCGCAAATGAAATTGAATTGGGTTTCACGCTCCCAATAAACTGGGGTAACCTACGCTGGTTTACCTAATTAAGGTTACGAAAAAACGGGTACCTACTAATTAAAATCGACAGTCACTGAAGGCGTGGTAACCATTAGGGTAATTTCCGCGAAAAATAACGCAATTAGGTTACCTACGTGTGACTTGGAAAACAATTAACTTTGGCATAATTATGCTGCCAAATGTCAAAGGTCTTGAGCGGTCTGGATTCAAATCCCGGTCTGCACCGAATGTTTTTCTACTATTCTACTATTCGCCATCAGTCCCTGAACTGTGAGCCGGTGTGTACATTTTCTAGGGGTTGCTGTTTGGTGTAGAACAGTGATTAGAGTTTTTATTAGTTACAAATTAATTGATAAATAAATATATGGATATTTTGAATGGTTGATAATATTAGTTAGTATTTTAGGTGGTAAGATTGTATATATTGACTCCCTTTACGTAAATTTAATATTTCAACTTTGAGCTTTATCAACGTGATAAATTCTATTCTCGGCTAACTTTACAAGCAACTTGCAAGACTACATGCATCGGTTCTATTTTTCCCTGCACCACTGACTATTGAAGTGTGGGTACTCGGTGTGGCCTTAATAATTCATCGTTTGTACCGCAGTGCTATACAAGTGTTTCTCATTTAAAGTGCATGTCTAACTGTTTCCTTATTACATTACACGCTGCCTTTCAAAATGGGACAAAAAATAGATTTTTGATTTGATCCCAAGTTGAGTACATTTTGTGTAAAGAATTATTAATTTATTAATTACTTGTCACAAAAGCTAATTAATTTTTTTTTTATAGCACTAAGGTGGCACGCAGCATACGGCCCATCTGATGGTAAGCAGTCACCGTAGCCGAGAGCCGCTAGCAATACCAGGGGTATCACTTACGGGGTGCCAACCATGTTGTTGATGAGGACTCACTGTGCTAGCAGCATTATAACTAGACCAGCGTATCCTCGTGGAGCACTGGCAACCTTACTTACCGGAGAAACACAACACTACGTCAAGTAGTGTTATTTGACTGCGGTCTTCTGTAAGGCGGAGGTAAAGTCCCCAGTCGGGCGGCTCCAATTTAAGTGGGATAACCCACGGGACATCCCAAATCGCCCTACTTCTCTCTAATTATAAAAAACCAATAAACTAATCAAACAAAATAAATTGAAACCGAGTTACAATGGTTTTAGCGCCGTGTGTAACACTCTTGCTTTTCACTACGAATGCGAAAAAATAAAATAATCCAGAAGTAAATTATGGTCATCTATTCAACTTGTTCTCGCCCATGACCTTTTATTTCTTTTGTAGCGACAACGCATTGTACGTATTCTTCGAAGAATTCACCGATCTGGTAGTTCTATTTTCAAAAATGAAAAAGGTAATATACTTTTTTATAAAACAATAAAAAGTTGAGTCTTTATTCATGATAATTGTTCTATTTATGAATAAAATAAAAAAGTTATTTTTTTCCTCTAGAACAGGATATTCTATTTTTCCCCGCTCCGCAACGTTACAATGACGAACTTGTTGAGCACGAGGAGTGAAAAAAAGATTCTTTCAGTTTTCTGATCGCCATAGTACAAGCTGTGCTTAGTTTGGTGCCGGTGTGCGATAATATCCAACCATTATTATTTCATTACAAAACACGATTAGAGAAAATGTTTTTATCCGCCCTATAATTGTGTGAAGTACAGACATGACTTACCGCAAACAACAAGGGTGTTGGTGCGAAACAACGAACTTTTGACAGGCGACCAGCCAGGCGTGTGTCGAGCCCCTATGGTTTCGCTAGAGCTAGGGTAAAGGGTGTAAACCTTACTATGTGGTAAAATTGATACGTAGATATATGTAAGGGTAAAGTAGATGTAACTCATATCTAGCATTGCCGTAGTGGAACTGTCGGTAGTTGGACTTGTTTTATACCACTAAAGTGGCAGAAAAGCAAACGGCCCACCTGATGGTAAGTGATTACTATAGCCTATGGACGCTTGCAATTTCAGGGTTATCGCGCGTTGCCGACCTTAAACAAATCAAAACAACTAGCAATTCTAACTATATGTTTACTATCGTCATTATAACGTGGTAATACTTTTGATGCCTTGCAATAGCATCTATAGTATCGAACCTCACTAGTCCCTGCGCTATCGATACTATCGATAATCGCCTTCCGAGCAACAACACTCATCATCATCAGCCGATAGACGTCCACTGCTAAACAAATGCCTCCCCCATAGATTTCCACAATGACCGATTCAATGCGGCCCGCATCCAACGCTTGCCAGCGACGTTAACAGGTCATCGGTCCATCTAGTGGGGGCCGTCCGTTGCTGCGTTTTCCAGTGCGTGGTCTCCACTCTACAACTATTTGGCCCCATCGGCCTTCCGTTCTACGAGCTATGTGCAGCAAGACGCTTAGAAATATTTGTTTCCTGATGTTCCTGGTCAGGATATTAGGATAAAATTATTGTATTGTCATCGGTCCATAATACGCTTGCAAATTAGTCATTAAAAATTCGGCTAAAATTACGTTGAATGATTCTGTTGCATCGATAGATACATACATGCTTACAGGTGAAGCTAATGAAATCATTTTAACATGTTATACTAAACATAGATAACCTTCAGATTCTCGTAACCCAAATCATTAGAGGCGTTTATTCCCCGGAACGTCACTAAAATCCACTGTTTGTTTACCCAGTAAACTCAACAAAGACGAATGGAAATCTACACGCTTCCTTCCTATCATTTCAAACGCGTTGCTGTTTGATGTTAGCTGTCACATGTTATCGATGACAGCTCACGTCACTCGGAACGACATTCGCATTCGATAGAGAAATCGAGTGTAAATCGATATGTGTACTGAGCAGAATCTTCGATTATTCCTTGAAGGGAGATATATTAGTATTTTAGGGTTGTGTATTAATTATTTCGGTGTTTTGTTGATTACGATGATTCTAAATTAACAATTGAATTGTTTGATTATATTAGACTCTTTAATAAAGAGGCAAATCGTACGGCCTGCCTGAATTCAAATTCAAATCATCTTTATTTGACTAGGATTAACAAATTACTTTCAAATCGTCAGTATCTACCACCGGCATCAGAGGGTCTTTCTTGCTGGGAAGAATCCGGTAAGAAACTCAGCAACTACTCTTTTAAATTTAAATATAACTAGCGGCCCGCCCGGCTTCGCACGGGTAGACTTTTATTTTGTCTACCCGTGCGATTTTTTCCTGAATTTTCTTTGCTATAAACCGCACGGAGCCCGAGACCTTTCCAACGAATGCAAAACCGTGGAAATCGGTTCGTGCGTTCTGGAGTTATAGCGTCAGGAAGGAAAACCCGACTTATTTTTATATAGTAGATTTACATTTTAATAACATTTCTGTGAAAAATATGTCTCACACAGTTAAGACATATTTTTCACAGAATTGTTATATATTGTAATGAATGAATCAATTAATATAATATCCGTTATTTTGTTGCAATGTTTAGAGTCTTTTGTTATTACTTGTATTTAGTAGGTTTATAATCATGTCCGAGCACGCTAGTAATATATTTTTGTAAAAACTTAAAAGACATTTTAATATAAAAAATATAAGATATCTTTGAACTTTTTTTTTTAAATTGGCGTATATGTTCTGCTACCCGTACGAAGCCGGGCAGATCGCTAGTTAGTTTTATGTCAGAGACCTTATTTTATGAGATTAACTAAAACCTCAACGAGATTCCCATCCCTTGTATACATCTTTCGTACGGTAGGAAAACGATGTCAAACCTCATGAACTATTCACTAGAAGTCGATTGATGCGAACCCGTTTTGATTTATGAGTGAGATACCTTTGCAAAGGCCCAGGGTTTTAAGAGAGTTTGCATATGTATGGCCCGTGTATGAGGTACAGTTTCGCTAGATTGACGAGTCATAGCATGTTTTACGTAAAACTATCTTTTGTCCATGATTTCGCCCGCGTGAAATATATGTTTGGTTTGAGGATAGTGTATTTTTTAAATTGTTTATATGGTCCCGGATTTTGCCCTTTACATTAAAAATGTTTTTTTTTATTCAATATAATATTAGTATGCACAATTTTTGTCTGTGACTTCGCTCTTACAGATTTCAGAGCAGCCTTAAGTCTACATATATAGCATATTTTTTATGTATTTAGGGTATCACAATTTTTATAAACATATATATACATTGCTCAAATTTTGTATTATTTTTTTGATTAGTTAAATCATTTTGAATTCAGTTTAGTACTATCAGAGATTACCTTATATATCGGATGAAACCACGGATAGCAATAAGCTACAATATTCTATGGCAATCGTAGTACCTCCAAAACTAAATAAAAAGTGTAGTTAGGTACTTCAATAGTTGACATCAAACAAGAGGAATATGGTTGGGTTTCTACGAATAGTCCTATTTTCTACAAGGAATTACATTTTGAAAGGCTCTATCTGACAGCTGCCGAAGCGGTACTGGGTTTTATGGTATTGTAGGCAAGGAGCTAGCGAACTAATTCTATAGGTGAAATCTATTTTATATTTAAATCCGATATTGTTCTAGAACAAATGTAAAATTTTATTTAAAAAATTGCCTTACCTAACAGTTTAAAGTACGTTTTTTTTAAAGTGTCACGTAATTTATAAATTTTGTAATGGTTACAGTATCGCTATATTACTTAGAATCAAACCAATCTTAGCTTTCCGCAGAACGTCTAGATTATTTTAAGGCACTTATGAAGGTCTAAATTACTTGCGACTTGAAAACGCTTGAAAACTATTACTATTATACCTAATGTTGGCTGGTAATAAGATATTTCACTTAAGGCAGCTTCAAAAGTCAAAATTACGGTGGAAAGTTGGTAATAATTTTTCTTATTGATTTATATGAAGTTTGGAGTTTGAAATTTGAGAGTATTCCGGAAGTGAACGTTTGTTTAAAGGCTCCTTTCATCTCTAAAAGGTTCTCGGGAAGTATGCTTCATTTGCTGGTCAAATTATTAGCTTCTGCCGTTGGGACTATACGTTTTAGAGTTTATTTTGTGGTTGTTTTGGTTTAGGAGGGACAAAGAGTACGCGGAATCGAAAAGTAAGTTTTTTTTAGTGCCATTAACGGAATACTCTTGACGATATATACTCTCCGTTAACCCGAAAAAGAATAAGGCGTCAAGATACGTATGTTTGTATATACTTAAGTTTATACATATCGGATATTTAAATGTATGAATATTTTAAAATCAAATTGGAATATTTGATTTCTAATTGTCGGCAAAATTTCGAACTTTCGGTCTAATTCAAAATAAACAAAAAAAAGATGCATAAAAAACAATCCTGCAGCTACGATTTAGTAATATGTACCTACAAAGTTACCATAACATTTTAAAACTTTATTACACTATCTAAGACAATATACATTAATAGATTTTATGGATTAAAAACTTAAAATAAACTAAACTAAGAAGTACAATCAAATTATTCTATTCTAATTATGAAAATATTTAAACAGTGGTTTAATATAGATGACGAAGGTATAATCGTTTCGGGCTTCACGACTATTCGATTCGATTTTTACAGCATTTCAATTTTACCGTACACTTACGAAACACTGGCATTGCTGTCTCGAAAATATTGGTTTTGTATTTGCACTTTTTATGACAAAAAGGTGAAAAGGTTCAAAGTCTGCCTGGTCGGTCACCCTAACTTCTCATCGCTTACAATATTACTAATATGAAGCGAAAAGATTTTTGTAAAAAAAACACAATATTATAATTTTAACTATTTTCATCATTCGAGAAAAAACTGTCAATTTTATTCCGGTAAGCCAAAATCACAGGCTAACTTGCGAGAGGAATAAATACAGCTGTTTTATCAAATATGACAACTCATATGATACAAAAACCCATCATAAACAAAACCCACATACAACATACATAAGGCTCTTATCCGCAAAAATATAACCACATACATACATGTGTCTGCTTTATTTATCTTTGTTCTGGCTCCCAATTCCTTTACGATAACAATCCCGCAGAATGTCTCTTTTATTCTCATCCCGGGATATATTAGGTCCTTACATATGAAATTGGCGTTTTTCGTACTGGCCACTTTAATCACGAATTTCTCCTCTTTGGTAAGGAATTCCAAATTCAAATTTGTACAGCTATAGACTCATGTATTTGTGCTTCGATGATCGTCATTCATTTGTTTTTTTTCTTCTGTTTTTTTCTGTTTGCGTCACTCATTTTACAAAATGGAAAACCTTAAATATCGCATTATTTACGAGTACGAGTTCCGCCGTGGCACTAGTGCTGCGGAAACAACTCGAAGGGTGAATGATGTGTATGGCGGTCGTGTTGCAAAAGAAAACACAGTTCGTTTTTGGTTCCAACGTTTTCGTTCTGGAAATTTCGACCTGCAGAACAAGCCCCGTGGACGGCCTGAGACTCAAGTTGATAATGAAGAGTTGAAGGCTATTGTGGAAGCGGATCCATCGCAAACCACGTCCGAGTTAGCTGCAGGCTGCAATGTTAGTGATAAAACTGTTTTAATTCACTTGAAGCAAATTGGGAAGATTAAAAAGCTTGAAAGGTGGGTACCTCACGAATTGACTGAAACAAACCGGCAAACGCGCGTCGACTGCTGCGTTACATTACTAAACCGGCACAATAATGAAGGTATTTTAAACCGAATCATTACCTGTGATGAAAAATGGGTTCTTTACGATAATCAGAAGCGCTCAGCGCAATGGTTAGATCCTGGCCAGCCAGCCAAATCCTGCCCCAAGCGAAAATTAACCCCAAAAAAGTTACTTGTAAGCGTTTGGTGGACTAGTGCCGGTATTGTTCATTACAGTTTTTTCAAATCTGGCCAGACTATTACGGCTGATGTCTATTGTCAGGAATTGCAAACCATGATGGAAAAGCTAGCGGCTAAACAACCTAGGCTGGTCAATCGCTCCACGCCACTGCTGCTTCACGACAACGCTAGACCACACACTGCGCTACAGACGGCTACTAAATTAGAAGAGCTTCAATTGGAAAGTCTAAGACATCCTCCGTACTCCCCGGACCTTGCTCCAACAGATTACCATTTTTTTCGAAATTTGGATAACTTCTTGCAAGGGAAAAAATTCAACTCCGATGGGGCAGTCCAAATCGCCTTCAAAGATTTTATTGATTCCCGTCCGACTGGTTTTTTTAGTAAAGGGATCAATGAACTACCTATGAGATGGCAAAAGTGCATAGAAAATAATGGTTCATACTTTGATTAATTAAATATATTATATTAAAAAATATTCGACTTTTTGTTCCTCCCATACAAAACGCCAATTTCATATGTAAGGACCTAATATTACGGCTGATGGGATCCCGCAACACCAATACTTTGCTTCTGATTTGTAACTACGATGTCTGAGAATAAAGGTTCCACTCGAGGTGGCTAGCGTCTAACCTCAGATCTGGACCAGATCGTATAGTATCTCGTAGATGGATCGCAAAAACGGTTTTTGCACATGTAGTGCGTGGGCAAAGTCTAGTTGCATTGTATTCGTTGTAGGTCTGTGCGTGTAACTGTGTATATATACACTGCAAGGCGTAGTTACCTGGCGTCATTTCGTTGCTCTCAAAATTCAATTCGAACTTTTTTTATTGATCTGAGTCTATAACTGGTCGCGGGTGATTCCGGCCGAGGCAAACATTTTTATGTGAAAAATATGTTTGCCTTGAATCTGGATGTTTGGTATGTATTTACAAAAAAACGTATATAAGTATTATATCAGCTGCTGGTTCCGTTGTACAAGCTTTGCTTAGTTTGGGGCCAGATGGTGTTGTGTGATAATGTTTATTATTATACGCTGTTACGGCCGTCAACCGACACCACATTAATTTCGCTATGCTATGCTATTTTGACGACATTTCAGACAGGTACGTGGGCCGTCAAACTTTCAAGTCGTTCAGTATTCGGCCATTCATTGGATAAATTTATACCTATATTAATAGGCATAGACAAATTATTAAAAAATATAATCTTTTTTTTTATACCACTAAGGTGGCACACAAGCATACGGGTCCACCTGATGGTAAGCAGTCACCGTAGCCTATAGCCGCTAGCAATACCAGGGGTTTCACTTACGGGGTGCCAACCATGTTGTTGATAAAGACTCACTGTGCTAGCATCATTACTAGTCCAGCGTATCCTCGTGGAGCACTAGCAACCTTACTTAACGCAGAAACACAACACTACATCAAGTAGTGTTATTTCACTGCGGTCTTCTGTAAGGCGGAGGTACAGTCCCCAGTTGGGCGGCTCCAATTTAAATGGGATAACCCACGGGAAATCCCAAATCGCCCTACCTCTCTTTTTAAAAGTTCATGGTGTGTTTAATCACTGTACTTAAGCTTAGAGAAACTCATTGGTACAGGCCGGGATTCGAACCTGGGCCCATGAGATGACAGGCCGTTGCTTCAACCACGAGACCACCACGGCTTTTTAAATTTTTTTTTTCCTATAGTAAATATTTTTACCCGTCTACGGTGAAGCAAAAAGGAGGGTTATCGTTTTGACCGTTATTTATGTATTTATTTTTAATTAATTAGTAAGGCTTCAAGCCAAATTAAACTAATTAACAATTAAACCACAGTCATACACTCAACTCAAGCATGTGGACATTGTCATGAATTAAGTATGGTCATTAGGTATGGCCGATGGATAACTTGGCAGCTAAAAATTGCTTAGGTATTACACACATGTTTTAATAACTTTTGGGGGGAAACCGCAACGAATTCCAGTCTGTATGTACACCGTAAGGTCAGAGGTCATTGCCTGACCGAAGGTCACTCGCGGTATCGACTTGGAGAAAGAAAGAAATACTAAAATAGAAGCTAAGTAAAAGATGGATTGGTGCTATGGGCGGTATAAAGTTTATCTCGCGTGATATGATTTGGGGCTTTATTAATGAGACTATTCACACTAATAAAGACCAGATTTACCTAACTTTAGGTAGGATCGAAGTTTCTATAACACACAAATCTTGTAACGTGTACGTTTAGGTACTAATAAAAAAAAAAAAAAACGGGTATTTCTTATGCAGGAGATTTTTACAATGTTAGAGTTTTTAATAAATATATATAAAAAAATATTTTCAGGCATCGTTAGCCCATAATGTAAGGACGAAATTAACTAGTTTTATAGGTACGCTATTTGTAATTTAATTTAGTTGATTTAGATACGCCATATTAGCTGCACTGCTGCTATAATTAAAAGGCGGCACGGTTCCATATAGTCAAAGATTTATCTCTGTTTTATAATCTGTGTTTGATTTATTAATTCTAGCTAAACTTACCTACGGCTGGTGTACCACATGGGCACTACGGCTTTCATACGACTTTACAAAAATGTTTCCTTTAGGGTTGCAAACAAGCACATGCTCCGCCTTATGGTAGGCGGTTACCGTAGCCTGAATGCTGCAACTCTAGGGGTATCACTCGCGCGCTACCGACCTTATGTTTTTAAGGTAGGGCGAATAGGTTCTCCCGTGGTTCGCCCGATTGGGGACTGTACCACCACCTAACAGAAGACCGCAGTCAAATACTTTGATTTGTACGTAGTATATTATCTAGTTAGATCTTTCATGTAGTGTTGTGTTGCTGCGGTGAGTAAGGTTATCAGTGATTATGCTGCTAGCGCAGTGAGTCCTCTTCAACAACAGAGTTGGCTAAGGGTGAGTGATACCCCTGGTATTGCCAGCGGCTATAGGCTACGGTGATCGCTTACCATCAGGTGGGCCGGATACTTTTGTGCCACCTTAGTGTTACGAAACAATTCATTTCAATAATGTGTTCCAAGTATGTAAGACTTTACTTTGCACATTTCCATTATATGCGTAGCCTAGTTTCGCGACATAGAACGTAGATCTAAATATATATTCTAAAATAAACAGCCTTCGAATTGAAGTACACACGTCTGTCAATGGCTCAGGGCGTAGAGATTCTGTTATTGTTGAATATAAGACGCGTAGATAATCTCTGCAAATACTGAACAGATGATAAAAAATAAAATTCTGAATAGTTACACCATCCTGTAATAGGCGATTTTTTTCTTAAGGATATTCTTCTTCTTCTGGTGCCTCTCCAATCACTGAAGGTTGGCTATCAACTCTGAATATTTCTCCTTATCCCTCGCGAGGCGAAAAAGTTCAGGAGCACCTGTGACTCCTGTCCACTCTCGAATATTTCTCAACCAGGACTTTTTTCTTCGACCAATACCGCGTTTACCGTTTAAGGATATTGTAGCTTTAGCCTTGCTTTAGAGATAAGTTAGACTAACAAAAGTAAATAAATCATTTCTGGGAAACTGCGTCCGTTTTTACAATAAAATTCCACAATCTATTATAGAGTTGATAAAAATGCTCCCCGCTCCTGGTAATTGTAATAGTTTAAAAATATTAATTTCATGAAAGCAGTGACAAAATCAACTTGGTAGCTTTCATTTTGGTATTTGTAATTTCCTACTAATGACTAGAAGAATTTAGTTACAAATTGTTATATCATGATTGTTACATGAAAAAAAGCCAGAGCACTGAGTTTCTTGCCGGTTCTTCTCAGATGGCTTTTTCCGAACCGGTGGTAATTTAGAACTTCATAAGTTCTTCATAAGCCTTAACCTAAACCTAAAAAAAAAAAAAAAAAAAAAAACAGTTTAGGCCCTACCTAAACTGAATAAATTATTTTTAGATTTTTTTTATTTTGATTTTGTTATACTAATTCTGCACGAGTAAAATCGCGGATGAATGCTAGTCTTTTATAATATTATCAAATTACATTGAAAATGCTAGTAAAGTAGTCCTTAGTTCTATAAGTATGCTATTTTTGCACGGTTACGCATTCCAAGGTACTACAATTCAGCAAAGTGGAACTCGATTAAATATACGGTATTTGGACTGAATGTGGGTATTTCAAACATAGGCTGTGTTTTGCCTTTGAAGCACATTATAAAGGAATACCCAAACGAACCCCATTGTTGAAGCGTTATAATTTATGGAAATTGAGTCCAAAAATAAACGGCAAAAGGTCTATTCCGGGTTGAAACGTTTTATTACATGTAACCTTATTTAATTGTAGGTATTTCTCGTAAACACGATTAATAATCTTAATATATTATGTTTGGGGACTCAGCATATGTTTGTTACAATCTATTATATTGTGATACTTATAAAAGCGAGCCGTGGTGGCCTCGTGGTATGAAGAGTTGTCTGCTGTTCTAGCGACGCAAGTTCGTATCCCACCGGTCTGTCCAAGTGAGTGTTTTTGACATAATTGACATCACTAGATTTACGATGAAGGAAAACATCGTGAATCTGTATACGTCTAGAAATAAATTCAAGGATGTATATAGTGCCTAAGACATTCACCATAAGTCTAGCACCAAATTATCTTCGGTTAAAAGTGGACGTTATAGCACCTCTGCCTACCTTTCGGGGACCCTTGTGGGAAGGCGGAAAGACTATAATACCTACTAGGAAACCAAATGCGGTGGACCGAACATGGAAATGAGCTAGTTTAGTTATTTCTATTGTAAAATGGGATTAGGTTCACAAAAGTTCCGGGTTGGAGCCCCTTCGATTAAGCAACTAGTTACCACACGACCGATTGTCCCGAGGTTGAAGAACAAAGTTGTATTTTCAGAATTTTGTCGAATTAACACTTTTGGGAAATAGTTTGTGCATTTAAATTGGAGTTTTGGCCATTGTTTATGGGACTTTGATTACCTATATATTGTATAAAGCTGTGTCACGTATGTAATCAATTACTTAGCCGTAGTAGCCTTGAGTTTGAAGCAACGGCCTATACCAATATGTTTTTCTAAGCTTAAGTACAGTGTTTGACCTTGGGTTTTAAAATTGGAGCCGTCTGACTGGGGACTGTACCTCCACCTTACAAAAAACCACAATCCAATAACACTACTTTGATGTAGTGTTGTGTTTCTGCGGTAAGTAAGGTTGCCAGTGCTCCACGAGGATACGCTAGTAATAATTATGCTAGCCCAATGAGTCCTCATCAACATCAGGGTTGGCAACGCGTTAGTGATACCCCTGATATTGCTGGCGGTTCACCCTTTTTACCTTATAGGTGGTATTAAAATATGCGGTAACCTTATTTACCATGAATTTATTACTATCCTTCCACTTCCACCTTCAGTGTATAATTTTAATAAAGAACTTTCAAAACATACCCAAATTCTTAGCGGCAAGACATCAAAAATAAGTGAAAAGTCTCGTTACTGTCTAGCTAAATTTAAGCAATAGGCCACGAAGCCTTAGTAACATACCTTCTGTGTTTAAGGCTTATTTGGAGCCCCTCAGAAGGCAAGTGAAAAACCTTCATAGTTTGCATTGATGTAGAGCTTAAAACCAGATACAACAACCGTTGTGACTAAGTGAATGAGCCGTGGCCTCCGTGGAGTTTACCTACCGTATATTATTATTCTTTAATGCGGTACAATATGCATACTTTTTTTAAAGACTCAGCCCTCAACAGTACAACAATAGCACAAAGTTTTAAGATAATATATAGCAAATGCTAAACAGGTATAGTTTGGCTTTTTATTGGGGCAAAAAAATATTTCATTGTTCCCGACATCACAACTAACTAAGAAAGATAAACCATACTGTGTCGTTATATTTTTAGCCGTAAGCAGCTTTTATTATGATTGACACTTAAAACTACTACACTATAGTCTACACTTAAGACTATAGTGTAAGAAATTAATCATGCTTACATAATATTTCCATGTAATTGTCTCAAAAAGGTGAGTGATATTTATATAAATACGGTAGCTCGAAGATAGTAAAAAGTTTTCACGACCTCCACTTTCCTCTGTCTGTCTGAACTTTAAGCTAAGGTACTTATTACACATCGGTGCGTATCTTGTTTCCCGACCGTACAGCAAAGTTCGGGAATGACAAAAGTTTACCAACATTACCAGCACCACCATCACTCAACCTTTTGACAAAAATAAGTGCTTTCCATTCTTAGGAAAATATAATGATTTGTACCTTTTAGCGGAAGTGTCAGAGTGGGGAGTGTTAGTAGAAAGCCAGAGGTCACTTTTAGAGCCTTCTTGCTATAGGGACTCGTGCTATATTGTGAAGCAAAGCCGTAAATATATTTTTTAACATTTTTGGAGTATCATTTTTAGATCGATTTCCAAATATAGGCTCCTGGAAGACCGTGATTTATTTATTTAAACTTCATGCCAAATTTAAGTACAATGGTGGACTTAATGCTAGAGCATTTTCTACCAGTCGACCACAGGTGACAGTAGAAGCATAGGAGCAGGTGTGTATACCGTTACGTTTAGGCTGTCGAAAAAGCCTGAGAAAGAATGACTACATATTCGTATCCCCTCGACTATTTTGTGTGGAAAAATGAACAGCGCTGCGGCGGCGAAAAGTGGAACTAGAAATTCGTATGAACTTGATTTTGAGAGTTTTAGGATACGTAGTCGGAAGATGCTCTTGC
This sequence comes from Falcaria lacertinaria, assembly GCA_951449985.1. Lineage (NCBI taxonomy): Eukaryota > Metazoa > Arthropoda > Insecta > Lepidoptera > Drepanidae > Falcaria > Falcaria lacertinaria. The sequence goes on from OX602129.1 coordinate 7,324,883, forward strand.
TACCGGCACCGTTGTCGGTAAAGCAGTAAGTAGAAAACTCTTATACATATTACGGCTGAATACTGACACGACAATCAAAGTTTGAAAGTCCACGTAACTCTTTGAAGCGCCATCAAAATACAGTTTCGCTTGTAAAATCGGACGCCACTCAAAATTATGTGGCTTCACATTCAATTGGCGTTTTAGTATTCGGCCATTAGAGGGCCTCAACTAGTAAGGCCAATATAGAAGGTGACTCTTTCCATATTCCACTTAGTTGGTACACAAGCATACAGCCAACCAGATGGTAAGCAGTCATCGTAGCCTATAGCCGCTAGCAATACCAGGGGTATCACTAACGGGTTGCCAACCATGTTGATGAGGACTCACTGGGCTAGCAGCATTACTACTAGTATTCTCGTGGAGCACTAGCAACACAACACTCAATCAAGTAGTGTTATTTAGCTGCGGTCTTCCGTAAGGCGGAGGTACAGTCCCCAGTCGGGCTCCAATTTAAATGGGAAATCCTTGACATTTGACAACCCTGCATATCTACCGACCGGTACATATTTTTACCATTGACTCACATCACTTTTATAGCTGTCAAAATTCAGCTATTATCTTGCCTCTACTTTAGATTTGCTACCTGGAAGTTTCTTTTTGGTTTATGTGTTTTATTTTTTAATTTAATTCAGAAATTGAATTGTCGTGTGGGGCTGTGGTTAAGAACTCAAAATATAAATGAACGGCCATGTCGAATCAAGAATTAGGAGTCGGACATAACTACACTACAATCAGTCAGCCCGTGACCCAAGAGAATACAACCGCTACGCTAGACCCGTGACCACGGCCGATGCAACTCGGTCCAAACATTGAGAGTTAAATAAATAATTTAATATCGCGTATTGTTCAGATCGCGAAGGTTTGAAAAAGTAAAGACTATATCGTTCTTCGTTCCTAATATAAAAATAATAGTAGAGAAACCCAGACAGGCTGCGTGTCGTACGTGCCGCGACTCGGGCGTGACGTGGCGACACGGCATTTTGTTCCATTTTTAAGAACTCGCAGGTTCATAGTGGTGCCAATTCTGTTGTACAAACTTATTAAACTTAACTAATTTGTCAGGTCTAAAAGTCTTGCTATCCCTTTCTCATGTGTGGGGTTAAATAAGGATGGCAATATTTTTATGCCTGTCAAATTAGTTAAGTTTAGTAATTTTGAACAACAGAATCGACTCCAGTGTGTATTTATGCTCTTAATAACAATTCAGATACAGCCAGCGTATATAATGTTATTGTTATTTTTATACCACTAATGTGGCACACAAGCATACGGCCCACCTGATGGTAAGCAGTCACCGTAGCCGATAGCCGCTAGCAATACCAGGGGTATCACTAACGGGTTGCCAACCATGTTATTGATGAGGACTCACTGTGCTAGCAGCATTACTACTCGCAACTGATACAGACCGTGTTACTAATGACTACAAGAAATATGAAATACACATATGTTCTAGGTACAATTAAAAAAGGTTAAGGTTTAGGGTTTTTATTTGTAGCTTTAATAATTAAAAAAAAAAAACCATATATTTAAACCAAACAACTGCGTTGTAATTAAATTAGATTGCATTGTGTGTTTGTGGAGTGTGAATGTTTGTTTATTTGTGTATGTGTGTACGTGAGTGAATAATTTCATAAATTTAGCCAGATATCCTGACCAGGATCAATATTTTGTATTTTCAAACTGTAATTTATTGAAAATACTTAGAAAAACAAAGTACCAAAATGACATTATTTCAGATAATTTCATTATGAGTAAAACATTTGCAGGTAGCAATTTTTTTTAGTTTCTGTTGGTGCCAGTGTAATATTTTCTAAACTTGGATTCTTAACTAAGATTCGATGGAACAAACTAAGTGCGAATGCTAAAAAAATCGTCATTTCAAAGAAATACATTTTATGTCTGAGACCTTTAATTCCACATTCCTTTATCAATTCACGTAACTGTCAACATTTCTCAGATTTATCGCTGTGACTGTACCGTGGTGGGTGAGGGAGGAAATATGCCGGATATTGACAGTGTATCATGCCCTGTATACATCACTACAAAACTAGAATTGCGAAGTATATCTTCGTTACTTATCTTTACGCACATTTGAAAAAGCAACTTGGTAGCTTTCATTTTGATATTTATACCTAATTATGTCTACAAGAATTTTGTTAAACATTGTTTTATGAAAACTAGACAGTGCACTGAGTTTTTTGCCGGTGGTGATTAAGACGTTCATAAGTGTTTCATTAGGGCCTTAAAAGAATAAATGAAAACATAAAAACGGTGGTGGCCTTGTGGTTGAAGCAACGCGCTGTCATCTGATAGGCCCAGGTTCATATCCCGGGCTGTACGAAAGAGTTTTTCTAAGCTTAAGTACAGTGATTGATCACATCAGCTGAAAAAGAGAGGTACGACGATTTCCCGTGGTGGTTTTCTCATTAATATTAGAGGCGCCCGACTGGGGCTGTACCTTCACCTTACAGAAGACCGCAGTGAAATAACACTATCGTGATGTAGTGTTGTGTTGCTGCAGTAAGTAAGGTTGCCAGTGCTCCACGAAGATACGCTGGGCTAGTAGTAATGCTGCCAGCACGGTGACTCCTCATCAACAACAGGGTTGGCAGCTCGTTAGTGATATCCCTGTGTATGGCTATAGGCTACGGTGACTGCTTACCATCACGTGGGCCGTACGCTTGTGTGTCACCTTAGCATAAAGAAAAAAAAGTTTTTTGATTTTAATTTAGATTCAAAAACTTGACATACTCGTACAGCTTCTTCTTCCTAGCTATTGAAATCAACTCTCTTTAAGGACCATTTTTGCCAATGTCGGTTGTAAGAGAATTATCAAGTTTCACAATTAGAAAAATATTACAGCATTATTTACAACTAACTCTTTTCCCGCGACTTCGCCCGCGTATCAATATAATATATATTCTATGTTACTTAGTTATAATGTAGTTTTCTAACGGTGAAAGAATTTTTGATATCGGCCCAGTAGTTTCGGAGCCTATTCAATACAAACATATACACACACAGAAATACAAATCTTTTCTCTTTATAATATTAGTATAGATAAATGAACAGTCTCTAAATGAAACTTTATTGCACACTAGCGGCCCGCTCCGGCTTCGCACGGGTAGATATTTAGCAAATATTTAGACTTTTACAGGATTTTTTTAAATTTTTCTCTCCATAAAAACCATGCTCGTACTTCGAGAAATATTCTAAGAAAATCATTTGCGAAATCTGTTCAGCAGCTCTCGAGATTTGCGCTTGGCCACATTTAGCGATTCATTTTTATATTATAGATGACTCTAAAATACACACTAAAGATCACTATAACACAATTTACAAAACACTGGATAAAATCACAACCCGCCTGATTCTCGGATAAATCTACACTTCACTCCTTCAACATTTTATAATTCATTTAAATTATTTGTATACTTAAAAACAATTTTACTCGCCCTTCTTATTAAGCTCTTAGGTTATTTGTTACGCTTCAAATTCCAAATATAAAGTATGTAATGTTGTTTTAATTTACATGCTTTTAAGCTTAGAATCTCGCAAGCAGTATTAAATCGTAGATACTGTTTTAAGCTTCAAGACTAAATTTGTCTACTAAAATATATTTAAGTATTAAGCCATTCGTCTGACTGTTAAGATCTTTAGTACATTAAGCCCTATTTTAACTATAATGAACAATTCACCTGTTATTTGATTTACACTATAATCTAAACTTATAATATAAAGAGGAAAGATTTGATTGTTTGTTTGTATGGAATTTGTTTATATATAAGCTCCCAAACTACTGGGCCGATTTCAAAAATTATTTTCTCGTTATAAAGCTACATTATCATTGAGTAACATCGGCTATATATTATATGAACGCGGGCGAAGTCGCAGGGAAAACAGGTATAATCAAATAAAGAAGTAAAACTTTTTTTCTGTAAATCATGACGTTAATATTACGTGAAGCAAAAACTTTGTACGAAAACAGCGCGGACGGAGTGGAATATTCGGCATAATGAAAGCTTAATATGTCAGTATGGAGTATCCACACTCACTGAGGTACCTAAATAAAACACGGTTGTCCACTATCTGCCTACAAAGAATCCTCTCATATTTTGATCACATAGCGAGGCGCGACAATGACAGCCTTTGGAAAAATCGATGATCAAATTTGATTTAGGAAGATAGACCTTCCGTGACTTACTCTTCCACTAGTCTTAGTGGTATGAAAAAAAACTCAGTGATATTTTAGATCACATGTAGTGCGTCCAATATTGGATAGCTATAATAGTGCTGTGATTTCCAATAATTGAGCAAACTTAATGCTTTTGTTCTTGTATCTAGCTAAAAGATTTTATTAAGTGTTTCTTGTTGGAAATCCAAAAATTAATAAACACTTGTGTTACGTAATTAACGGGGGCACTAACGCTTCGATTAATAACAGCGTGCAATTTTTAACACAACCTTTTAGTTTGAAACTTCATCACATAAGTTATCCACTTAATATTTAACGACTGAACAACTTCCAACTTGGTTGCTTCTTGTGACTTGGAACTTTGCTCATATAGACTAGATCCTAAATAGTGCTTTAGATAGACTGGCATGAGAAAGACTGTTTTTTTTAATGAAAATTGATATTTTATGAACCGAAAGGTGAGTATAGACCAGATAATTTACTTGTAACATAACAATGCGCCGTCCTTTGATTCTTATGTTCTAGTGGATCACGGTACTTTTACATGAAAATGGTTTGGAAACTGAGCTTTTATCTATAATATATTGTACTATTTGTTCTTTGAAAATGTATATTGAAATGGTCACGAAAATCTTCTAGTGTATATCCACCGTTAGGAGAACTTGTAACACTGCTATACTTATTTGGAAAACGAAAACACTTAGTGATTTTATTGTTTTTTTTTTTTTTTAAATTTATAAAATAGATAAAAGAAATAATTTATTTTATTTCCTCCATTCCACGATGATATTTTTACGTAGTAGTTTAAATTGATTTTTAAACTAGGGTTAACTTTTTATTGATTATAAAAGTAGACTTAGTTACGCCCAGTAAAATCAGCTATCTGTCAGTGAAAGTCCCGTTCAAATCGGTCCATCGATTTCGGAGATTACTCTAAAAAAATATTAGTATCGTGTTTACTTTCATTAGTATTTAGAAAAAAACTGTTATCACATTACGAACAGAAACTTCAATGCCATTTATTTGTATAGATTTGTAGTCTACTCAAAAACCAAAACAACATATAGCATGTTACCGCTGGGGTCAAGAACCGAATAAGTATATGAGTTTTTACTTAATCGGAATTCTAAATAGTTTTTCACTTTATTAAAGCAAGTCAACACTGTAACAGTTCATTTAACACCACTTTAAATAAAACAAATAATGAAACTAGAGTTGAGTCATCAAATTTCACATTGCAAGCCCTCCAGACTAAGCGATGGTGTGAAATTTATTATAATCTATTATTGCCCTGTTAACTTAATAAAAGTTTTAAAGGTTTGTAGAAAAGATTTCTTAATTGTTCGTGGAACTTTTAATAATCTGCCTCGGTTTTAAGAGTACTGGAGTAAATTTATTGCGCATAGCTAAATAACTCAGTTTTATTGGAATGCCATTTGGCTTGCTTAAAAATTATCGCGACATTAATAAATTATGGATAAGTTGGCACCCAAGCATATGGCCCACTTGATGGTAAACGGTCACCGTAGCGTATAGCCGCTTATTTATACTTTCGACTAAGTATTCGTATCGCTTACGAATTTTTTTCTATGGATAAACGAACAGCGCTGCGCCGGTGAAATGTGGAACTAAAAATTAGTATGACAATTTTGACATGTTGTGTTACGTTCTCGAATACGTAGTCGCCAGTTATTCTAGCTAGGGCTACTCCTTTTGAAGAACAGATATACTAGTAATGTCCTATAGCCTTTATAATCACAATCTTGCAATAACTAAAGAGATAAACTACAGCCAGAAGCAATATATAGTTAATATGGAACGGTGGACTACTGTGAAATAGATACTTTGAAGTAATAGCGCTCAGTTATGTTATAAAGTGCATTGTGTCCACGCGCCAGTGAAATATGGGACACAATTTAAATGTTCTTTACTAGCAACTATGAGAGAAATATATTAAAATAAAATTTAACGATGTGGGGCTAAGTGAGCGTATAAATGGTATGTGTTTGTAACAGGCCTTTTGGGTAATATGAGTTATTAAGTTTCATGTATTGATATTGGAAAATACTTTTGAAGTGTAACATATTTTTTTCGTCATCCTACAATCTGTCGGTGTGATTTCGACAAGAGTTCGTGACAAGAGTGTGTTACAGGAAGAACTTTTGCTATTTAATCAATGAGCACGCGCGGTGCTATTGTCGCCCGTCAGATTTCAAATGTTACACAACATATGCGACTACTGTAACGCTCTAAATTCCACCCACTTAATACTCGTTTTCTATTAATGTAAAATAGCGACAATTAACGCACGATTCTAAAATTAACATTTACAGTTCTAAATATATTTATAAGTAAATTCTGATGCAATGATTAACTCGTAAACCTATTAGTCTTCAATTTATCACAAAGCCTCTCACAATGCAAATCTGATATTGGCTTCGGACGATATATCAATTATGCACGTTCCGAATAGTTTCATTCGATATGTACCTATAGTATATATGTACCTATAGTATATATAAAACGCAAGGAACGGTCTCACTGCAGTATCAGTATTTTTTGAACTCTCACACTAATCTATTATGCGTTTCCATTATTGGTTATGGTTTTTTATACAAATGGCAAACAAGCATACGGCCCACCTGATGGTAAGTTATCACCGTAGCCTATGGACGCTTGCAACACCAAAGGTATAAGCGCGCGTTGCCGACCCTTCAAAAATCTCTTCACACCCTTCTTGAAGAACCCCATGCTGTACTCCTTTAGGAAAACCTCGGAAGGGAGTTCATTCCACAATTTGTTCGTGCGCGGGAGAAAACTCAATTTGAACCGCGCCTTGCGAGACCATTTCGGTTCCAATGTGTGGGGGTGAATTCCCCGCCGATGGCGAGAGGTGCGTTGGTACGTGGTATGTCACTAGTGTCACACTCAGTCGAGAAGGTAGGCAGAGAGTATAGTGCAATATTTGTGTGTTTAACACAAGAAAACGGGAAAAAAATGCATAGGTAATTTTTTTTTTGTATACCACTATTGTGGCACACAAGCATACGGCCCACCTGATGTAAGCAATCACCGTAGCCTATAGCCGCTAGCAACCATGTTGTTGATGAGGAGTCACTGTGCTTACCTATTAGCCTAGCGATCCTCGTGGAGCACTGGCAACCTTACTTACCGCAGAAACACAACACTACATCAAAGTAGTGTTATTTCACAGCGGTCTTCTGCAACGTGGAGGTACAGTCGGGTGGCCCCAACATTAATCAGAAAACCCACGGGTCATCCCAATTCATTAATATTTATAATTTTACTCCCAGTTGATGCCAAGAGGTGTGGTGGTAGGTGTTGAAGATTATTTGTATTTAGGTTATCTCAGATCATGGTCACCCTACAATAAAAGTGAGTGACTTCGGGATATTTCATTTAAATAAGAGTAAATAGCATTAAATCTAGTAAGGTTATTTTAAACGAGCTCTCTCGACGAAGAAAAGAAATTAAAACTGGCTCATAGCAATATGATACTTAGATATTCATCGTTTTCAGGAAGTTTTAATAAGAGATTGGTGTTGCATTCATTATTTCTTGCGGAAATATACTTTTTGAATTGTTTAGTACCTACATTGTATGTTGGATCTCGGGCGGTAGCAACAGTGAAGTAACTTTCAAGAGAGGTAGGGCGATTTGGGAATTCCCGTGGGTTATCCCATTTAAATTGGAGCCGCCCGACTGGGTAATGTACCTCCGCCTTACAGAAGACCGCAGTGAAATAACACTACTTGATGTAGTGTTGTGTTTCTGCGGTAAGTAAGGTTGCCAGTGCTCCACGAGGATACGCTGGGCTGGCAGTATTGCTGCTAGCACAGTGAGTCCTCATCAACAACATGGTTGGCACCCCGTTAGTGATACCTCTGGTATTGCTAGCGGCTATAGGCTTCGGTGACTGCTTACCATCAGGTGGGCCGTATGCTTGTGTGCCACCTTAGTGGTACAAAAAGAAAAAGAAAGTAACTTTGCTCAATGGTAATAATAATTTATATTACAGGCTCTAGGTTGATGTTTGGTCTTAACAGTTTGTCATTGATAGGGCACGTTTTCTCGGGAAGTCCATCGCTCTGGAGGTTCGTAACTAGCTTTTGCCCGCGACTTCGTCTGCATCAAAGTAGTGTGTTCATTGTAAGCTAATCATGTTCTATTAAATCTTTACATATCGAGTTATTAAAATCCATCTGAGATATTTGAATGTGTAACATTATAGGGTAAGTAACGCGCGAGTACACCCTTGGTGTTGCAAGCGTCCATACGCTACGGTAACCGCTTACCACCAGGCGGTATGCTTAATTGCCACCTAAGTGGTATGAAAAAAAAAGTGGGTCTCTGCTACTGCTAGCACAGCGCATTGTAGACGAGATCTGATAGCAGAAACTAAAAATTTTGCTCGTAGCCAGAACAAGCATTTCTTCTCAGCTACGATCTTATCTTTCTTAGCTACGATCCTCATTAAGGTCCTCAGTAACCCAGTCAGGCAGCTCCTATGCTGAGCGGCAGATACGTTAGCTGACTGCTAAAAGGAATACTATTTTATAAGTTAGTAAGTTTCACTTCTTTATCTTTGTAAATTAGTCGCTTAACTCTGTTATGGGCTACTATTTAATTGCAGCCGTCAAATAAGTGATTTTATTTGGATGTTTCGAGACTGAATACCATATTTTATTTAAAGCAGCTATCTTTAATTTGCCTGAAATTTGTACTTCCCCAGGGAACAGGGACGTAATGAGCGAATCAAAGGGACGATGCTCATTGGATCGCGAAATAACATGGAATTCAACAATGACAGACGTTTCTCTTGATGCGTTGAGACTGTTGTATCGACACACGTAGATCTGGTTGGACGAACTTTTAAATTAAATAAATAATTTTGTAGCATTTTTACGCGGCGTTTTCTTAACAAAGCTTGTACTTTTTAACCGCGCACAATTAAACTGTGCAATGAACTCCCCGCCGTGGTTTTCCCAAGCAGTATAGCATGGGGTTCTTCAAGAAGGGTGGGAGAGATTTTTGAAGGGTCAGCAAAGGGCGAGTGATACCCCCTAGTGTTGCAAGCGTCCATAGGCTGCGGTAACCGCTTACTCTCAGTCGGGCCGTATGCTTGTTTGCCACCTTAGTGGTATAAAAAAAAACTTTCAGTACCGTAGACAGTGGTCAAGGTATTTTGTAGGTACCTATAATTAATCTGTTAGATAATGTAATTTTTTTGTACCAACTTTTGTCAGCGAATCCGTCCGCGTCGAAATAAGATTACTTTATTCCGCTGAACCCTTTATCCGGGACAAAAATAGTTTACACTTAACTCCAGGTTATGGACCTATCTGACATTTAAATCCGTTCAGCGGCCATACAAACAAAAAATCTAAAATTTTACGTTTTATAAATTAGTAAGAAGAAATTACAAACCACCGCGGAAAATACACAGTAGTCTGCCATAGACATCGAAGAGTTTGTTTTTTATATTTTTATTGTTAAAAGTATTCTTTTATTTATCAACATTATTTTACAAACAAACTAAACATATGGGTGACACATCGAGGAGTGATATCATCATATAAGTACCTTACGTATAGTGCAAAACATACTTGCTCGCCAATCTAGCGCCCCGTATGTCTCCGCGTCAACACGCGCAATACTTGATGGACTAAAGGGTCGCTTTATACATCACGACTGGATCTTTTATTCATTACGCGCTGGTATTGCGCCGGCTCGTCCCTAGGGGATCTGACAATTGTCCCAGTTGTATGGAATTTGGATGAAATGGGAATTGTAAGATGGATGGTTGGCGTGACTGACCAACAGTTCGAATGCATATGCGTCATAATACTTATTTGATTTAATTTGAATGATTTATAATTATAATTATGGAAACCCTTCTCAGCGCTTAAATGCTTTTTATTCGTTGTTCATGGCATGGATACAAGTCCTTCAGTCGCGTACTACAGGAACACAACTATTAGCATTGCCACCCTTGTAGTAAAAAAAAATACGACATTCTTCCCCATTGCCAATTTAATGGACACTGAAGTATGGGCAAGTTTTTTTTTTATACCACTATGGTGGAACACAAGCATACGGCCCACCTGATGGTAAGCAGTCACAGTAAAGATGTTCTTCGATTTGATTTGCTTCAGGTACTTTTAATATGTTTATCCATACCATTTATAAACGATAAAGATTGTGGATTATAGGTATTGATTGTAGAAGAGAATATTCTTGGTATTGAGAATTCCTTGGATATATTTAGATATTTGAGATCATTATCATGACAAAACCTATTGGTTCTTTTTATGCCACTTGGTAGCACACATAGTAAGCATCACCGTAGCCTATAGCCGCTAGAAATACCAGGGGTATCACTAACGTGTTGCCAACCGTATTTTTGATTTCGAATTTTGGTCGAATTTCGATCTTTGGGCGACTACCAATACAATATGAGTAGAACATCTTAACTAATATTATGAAGCTGAAGAGTTTGTTTGTTTGAACCGCTAACTTCAGGAACTACTGCATGGAATTGAAATATGTGTTGGATACTTTATCGAGGCTATGTAACCGACCATTGTGTTTCTGCGGTAGGTATGGTGGCCAGTGCTCCACTAGGATACGCTGCGCTAGTAGTCATGCTGAGACCTCATCAACAACATGGTTGGCAATTCGTTAGTGATATCCCTGGTATTGCTAGCGGCTATAGGCTACGGTGGCACCATCAGGTGGGCCGTATGCTTGTTTGCCACTTTTGTGTTATAAAAAAAAACCATTGGTGGGAAAAATCAATTCCACGCATACGCAGTCGCGGCACAGTTAGTCATGTTCTAATCTTGGTAAGCAAGAACCGAATACATTCGTACTGACAAGCCCTTATCAAAGGGGCAACCCACACGTTCAGCCCTATTTAACTTTGTAAGCCTCATATGACGTAGGACTCACATGTTCAAAGGATAGAGATTAATTTCAAATTGCATTTCATGATTGCGTGACTCAGGTGTTAGAGGGATTTAATACATTTTTAAATGATTAATTACGTCTAACCAGACGGCCCACCTGGTGGATAGCAGTCACCGTAGCCTATAGCCGCTGGAAATACCAGGGATATCACTAACGATTTGCCAATCCTTTTGTTGACGAGGACTCACTGTGCTAGCAGCGTAACTACGAGCGCAGCGTATCCTCGTGGAGCACTGGCAACCTTACTCACCGCAGAAACAACACTACATCAAAGTAGTGTTATTTGACTGCGGTCTTCTGTAAGGTGGAGGTACAGTCCCCAGTCGGGCGGCTCCAAATCACCTTACCTCTCTTGACACACATAGACAGTTTTATCAGTAGTAGTTATCGTAAAACAATAATCCACAAATATCTATTCATTCATAATCAAAGCTCCACAGACCTACATATTACTAAAACAACCTAATTCAAGAAGTAAGTAACCACTCGAAACTCGAGCACAAAAGAAGTCTACAATCAACTAGTACCACTAATGATTGTTGAATCCTAACGAAAGGTCCTCCAGTCAATTACTCCCACTATTTGTTCGGAGAATACGTCGATTTTTTCCAACCCGTTCTACGCTGGTGAAACGCGCGTGTAGCGTTCGATTCGAAGGGAAATAAATGCTGCCTTTAAATACTTATTTATACTAAGCATTTTTGCAAGCAAGCAAGCACGGCCCGTCTGATGGTAAGCGGTCACCGTTGCCTATAGACGCTTGCAATCCCAGAAGTATCACAGCTCGCTGCCAACCCCATGGTTACCGAATATGCTAGCAGCACATTTGTTCTGCCAACACAACGTGTCTTCGTGGAGCCCTGGAAATTTTACTCGCTAGACTCACAACACTACATCAGAGTTATTAAGCTTAACTAATGATATTTCTACTGGATGTACCGATTACGAATGTGAGACTAAATTAATTTTGAATGGCCTCCAATATTACATGCGATATTTTTTTTGACGACGCTTCTCTAGGACTCTCAAAGTTGTATTCTGCCATAAGGCCACAGTAACCGTTTACCTTTGCACTACGAAAGCTTCGTAGAACATAAAAATACCGACGTTTCTGCCGAGAAGAAACGTGCGTCCTTGTGTAACAGGCTTAGCGTACATGGCGCATATTCCCCTGGGGATGTGCCTTGCGGTCACAACTGAATACGCGATCACCGTATAGCATTAACTAAGCATTTTAATGGGAAAGACTTCGATGTTTATACACGCTTTATAAATGTTCCGTATTTTTATAAGATTAACGTTTTAATGTATCTATCTCTTTCTAGTACTTTCATAATTAAATAGAGGGAGGAAATGACACGTCATAAATTTTTAGCCTAACCTGGAAAACTAGCCGTTGAGCTCTTCAACTAAAAGTAGTGAGTGTGAGAAATAATATTGTAGCGTTACTTTCACTATTCTTGGCCCTTAACAGTGAGTAATAATTATATGTATTAATTTCTATACATACGCCAGTACATAGACAACTATGTACTTATATTTGACATACATAAAAAACATACGAAAAGGATCTTAACGATCTAATCAAGAGCCGCCACAAAGGTGTTATTTGAAAAGAAATAAAATACGGTTAATTCTAAACGTGGAAATACTAACCACGTCCCTAATTCTTTTGCTGTCGTCTTTGCGTCCAAGTCATAGGAGGAAGCGGGTTGATATAACAACCTATGACATTGTGTCAACGTTTTATAGTTAGCAAAAAAGACTTTTTACTAAAAAAAAATTGTCTACTAGCTCCACACAAAATGTAATCCACGTTATGACGTTTACTGTAAACAAACCAATCAATACGCTCGATGCTCTATACGAGCTGCGGGTTGCCATACGAACAGCACAGTGGTGCCACTATTATTTTGTACTCCTTGACTATACGTATCTACCCTTTGCCGACTTCCTGATATTGCCTACCTTTCGGACAATTGGTAGAACCCACTCCCATATTTAATACATCCCACTTATACAGATCTACATAAACGACAATGTATTGTGATGAAAAAGTAAGTTTTCGTAATCTTCAGAAATATAATATTTATTCGACGAGACCGCTGGTCTAGTGGTTAGTATACCTGACTGCTACGCTAGTTCGCGGGTTCGATTCCCGCCAGGGCAAACATTTATGTGACAAATATGTTTGCCTTGCGTTTGGGTGTTTGGTATGTATATACAAAAAAAAAAAAAGTATATAAGTATTATATCAGCTACTGGTTCCCATTGACATTCCATTATTATTAACTAGCTTCGTCCGCGTTGAGCTAAGAATCCCAGAGGAACCTAACAGATTCCCGAGATAAAAAGTATCCTGTGTAACACACAAGATACTTTTTATCACCAATCCAAATAATTTTATTGTTTTTTTTTTTATACCACTAAGGTGGCACACAAGCATACGGCCCACCTGATGGTAAGCAGTCACCGTAGCCTATAGCCATCGTAGGGGTGCCAACCATGTTGTTGATGAGGACTCACTGTGCTAGCAGCAATACTGCCAGCCCAGCGTATCCTCGTGGAGCACTGGCAACCTTACTTACCGCAGAAACACAACACTACGTCAAGTAGTGTTATTTGACTGCGGTCTTCTGTAAGGCGGAGGTACAGTCCCCAGTCGGGCGGCTCCAATTTAAATGGGATAACCCACGGGAAATCCCAATACGCCCTACCTCTCTTTAAAATTTTGTATTATCATAAGTTCACTTAGCTTACTGCAATAGCTGTGGTTACCTGTAATTAGGTGGACATTTATGTATGAACTATTTTAGCATGTTTTTTTTTAAATTACTAAGTGTTCTAATTGTTGGTGATCCAAATAAATAAAAAAATCCAGCTTATAAACTATTCGTGTGCCAAATTTCATACAAATTTGTTGAGCCGTTTTTACGTGATTGAGCAACAAACATCCATACGTCAATTCTTACACACTCACATTTATAATATTAGTAGGAAGTTATTATTTGTATGAAAATAAATAAGAGTTTATTGCGCTATGATATCTGCAGATTGCATACGTACAAAAATCGCCTCCGCCTATCCCCGAAGCCTCACTTGGCTATTAACCTCGTTATGGCTTCGGCCGTCGTATTTACTACCTTCGCTTCCTATTGCCTTCTAAAGATTAGAAGCTCGTTAGAAAATTATGGATAGTGTTTAAATATCAGGGGAGTAGAGTTGAATTTTATTCGGAGAAATAACAGGTTGTTTTGTGCCATTATTTGAGGCCTCTAAAATTATAATAAATAAGCATAGCGTCTAGTACAGAATTCATGAATGAAAGAAAGAAAGAAAACATTAATACATAACAACACAAACATATACGAAAGGAATACAAGTGTAGAAGAACATAGTGTCATTATGAAACGGTCCCAACTCAGCATGTGCTGGATGTCTTGTGAAGGACAACCAGTGCTGATCTTCCGAATGTGTTTGTCATATTATTATAAAATATAAATCACTGAAAGCTAAGTCTTATCTCTTTGTGGGACAGCTTAATTTTGCTTGCTGCAATTTAAGACAGTCGAACTAACGGAGACTACTCGTCAGATGGAGAGTAAAATTGACACTAAAATATCACCCCATACTACACTTCGACATAAAATTAAGTTAAACACAAAAGCTTAATTCGATATGAAAATGAACGAATGACCTAGCAATGACACAATAAAAGCGCCACTATGACGAAACATTCCATTATTTTCCAACAAAGATTCAATTTCTGGAAATATTCCATTAGTGCTGTTAACACACTATCCATTTAGCTTGTATCTCACATTTAATATCAATAAATTTTCCGTAGTAAACAAGCTACTATGCGGGTACATCTTTGACTGTGCGTAGGTGTAGAATGGGTCTGTTATAAAGAGGCAAGATATATATTATATGTGATTTAGAATTTAAGAGACACATTATACATTTGTGATGTAGTATTTTTAAGTTATTTGGTCGGTGTCAACATTTTAACGATGCGTGAAAAAACAAAACAGCCATTTTTTAAACATAGTGCGTAGTATTTTTAAACATATAGTAAAAGTTCGTATCTCTTTCAACGAAAATTGCTCGGACGGAGGTGTATACGATTCAGCACAGTTAAAGTTTATTTGGAAAAGGAGGCCGGAAAGCGAATAATTTATTTAGAAATTCATTAAACTAATCAAATAAACCCTACGCGCATACGCGCATAACACACAACACTCCGTTTGAAAAACATTACTGAATGTCACGCCATAGTTTGAAAAACATTACTGAATGTCACGCCATAGTTTGACAAACATTACTGAATGTCACGCCATAGTTTGACAAACATTACTGAATGTCACGCCATAGTTTGACAAACATTTCTGAATGTCACGCCATAGTTTGACAAACATTACTGAATGTCACGCCATAGTTTGACAAACATTACTGAATGTCACGCCATAGTTTGACAAACATTACTGAATGTCACGCCATAGTTTGACAAACATTACTGAATGTCACGCCATAGTTTGACAAACATTACTGAATGTCACGCCATAGTTTGTTTACACCTTTACATCTGTTTTTTTATTTTTATTTTTACAGGTAGTTTTCGATCACTAGGCGACCGCTCGTAAAACTAAATAACCAAGTCTGCAAGCGTTGTGTTATGTGTGAGAGACTTTAGTGGTACTGTAAAGAAGAACAAATCAGTGTTCCTATGCACACCCTGTCGAGCACAACTCGAAGATAAACGCCGGGATGACCCATATATTTTTACAGCGAAAGTAATAAAATAAACAATCAAATGTACGAGTAGTTACAACGTTTCTCGTTTCGTACTCACCATTCGTACTCATATCGTTTGAGGGGAATCTTTTGAGGTCTTCAAAATTACGCTCTTGGGATGTTGTATGCCGTGTAAACAACCGGTTAGCGGTTACTTGTTTACGACCGCCCGGATTAATTTGCCCGGCCACTCGGCCGGGTATAAATTGTGGTGTGTTTGAATGAGCTTAAGACGTGTTTTCGTACCGAAATTTAATTAGAAATTTCAGCGGCTTATCTAGACGGACCGCGCGACTGTGTGTCGGCGGATTAAGAGTTTGGAATGGTTATTCATTAATTTGAATATTTTGTAGTTCGTTGAAAAATTTACCAACATTTAATTTTTTTTAAATTAAGAGCTAGGCCCTTTTTTGATCTCTATGACCTTGTAGGGCATCAATAGTCTTTATCTACTGAAAGTACCTTCCTCGATGCGATGACCTTAAGTTACACATAAATAAAACACAAAGCACTTGCTAGAGCTATGTTTATAACGTTTGAGATCATACTCTTTACTATACTATATGACGAGACCGCTGGTCTAGTGGTTAGTGTACCTGACTGCTGCGCTAGAGGCCGCGGGTTCGATTCCCGCCAGGGCCAACATTTATGTGACAAATATGTTTGCCTTGCGTTTGGGTGTTTGGTATGTATTATAAGTATATATTTACAAAAAAGAAAAGTATATAAGTATTCTATCAGCTACTGGTTCCCATAGTACAAGCTTTGCTTAGTTTGGGGCCAGATGGCGCTGTGTGATAATGTCCAAGCATTATTATTATTATTATTATTATACTGCTATATTGTATCTTTTTATTTATTATTATATCTCTCTGTTGTGACAATTACCTGTGACACTAGTTAAGTCGCGGACCGGTTCCAACGGAAAATCAGCGCTGGTTGTCCATCACAAGACTACCAGCACATGCTGAGTTGGGACCGTTTCATAATGACACGAAGTTCTTCTACACTTGTATTCCTTTCGTATATGTTTGTGTTGTTATGAATAAATGTTTTCTTTCTTTCTTTCATTCTTTCTTCCTTTCTTTCTTTCTTTAAAGAGTCAAAGTTTGATTTCAGTCTTGTAAGTATGTGTCAAGTAATGCAAAATAAATAAGTCGTACTATTAGCAAATTTGGATCTAATATCGAATGGAGCTTATTTTATTTCTTTCCTTGGAAATAGTTCAACAAAGGAATACAGAAACGGCGACTTCAACGGAGAGAAAGAAAGCTTATAAGATTTAACACCAACTGCAAATATTATCTTTTAAAGGAAAGATAATAATAATCTTGACTATGTGTGAGACTCAACTTGCGAACCGTATTCCCAGAAAACTCATGACACCCATGTTTAAGGCGATGCCTTCAAATTTTGAGGATTTTCTACTCATTTTTTTAATGTTTAGCAAATATGATAAATTTATAAGGTTTTTGGTTATACTTATCTGTGGAATTGGTCACACGAAAAACACGATAGAAAGAATGAAAAAGTTTTTTTTGTAGAAAGAATTAAATTTTTACGAATAACTTGATGGAATTATTTTTATCTAGCTTTGTAGCCTGTGACTTCGCCCGCTTAGCAAAGCATTTACTCAGTGATTATATAGCATTCTACTCATGAAAGATTTTTAAATAACGGTCCAGCAGTTTTCGAGTTTGTTCAATACAAATCTTTTCTCTTTATAATAGTAGTAGAGAGGACAACAAACCCTCCTATTTTAAACATTTTCCTAATTAATAATCGAAGTATTGATAAAAAAACCAACGTAAAGATATTGTTATTGTCACTTACAATACAATTGCTTTTTAAGCTAAATCAGACGCATTGTATCTCTATTCTAAGCTTAAGATTTTTTTATTAGTAACGTCACCCCAATTACCGGTTGAATTAAAGAAATATTAACATCGTTTATTTAATTATTCATATTTAAAATTTTTGTTTCAGACTGATTGACACCTGTCTTACTACTGCTCATGACATTGGTAAGTAAATGATTTAGAAAATATATTATTTCATAACTAGCGGCCCGCCCCGGCTTCGCACGCAATATTTTGTCTACCCGTGCGAAGCCGGGGCGGGAAGCTAGCCTATGTTACTCAGTGATGATGTAGCTTTCTAACGATGAAAGTATTTTTGAAATCGGTCCAGTAGTTTCGGAGCCTATTCAATACATCCAAAAATACAAATCTTTCCTCTTTATAATATTAGTATAGATAATAATAATATCGTAGTGGTCTCGTGGAATTCACAAATAAGCTGTGAATTATATTTTAAAATATAATCCGGTAATAATTTGAGCAATTACTCTGTAAAATTGATATATAATTCACATTTCAATCATAATCAGTAACAGTCTCACAATGAACCAGAAATGTAACTTCATCGTGACATGTATGCTTCCCTTGGGTATATACAGAGTGTTCTCGCTAATGATGCCAACTATACAGAGTGCATGCCTTTAACACCTACGCGTCACAAGTCTTAGTCGCGTGCACTGTAGCGTAGTGTTCTTGAGATTTAGTGACGTAAGGCTTTATCGATATATTTTTTTATACCACTAAAGTGGCACACAAGTATATGGCCCACTAGCAATATCAGAGGTATCACTAACAAGTTGCCAGCCCTGTTGTTGATGAGGACTCACTGTGCTAGCAGCATTACTGCTGGCGCAGTGTATCTTCGTGGAGCACTGGCAACCTTACTTACCGCAGAAACACAACACTACATCAAAGTAGTGTTATTGACTGCGGTCTTCTGTAAGGTGGGAGGTACAGTCCTCAGCCGTGCGGCTCAAATATTAATTGCAAATTTCCAAAGTAAATTAATGTGGAACTTATTTTATCTCGTATAAGATTAAATTTATGACTTTATAAAAACTGTTACCAACAATAAAAAAATAACTATAACCCAATTACGGAAAAAATATTGAAAGCCGCGCTTAAAAATAGGATTGTTTACACACAACTTCAAACGATCAAATTCCACTCCTGCTTTTGTTGAAGTCGGTTAAAATGTTGCCTATATAATCTGGGCCGAAATAACCAAATAATTGCCTTAAATCATCAAAATCGGTTGAATAGTTTAGGCGCTACGGACAAACATACGAAAATAATAACATAAATACAAAGTCAGCTAAAATCCTAACCTTTCCTTTTGCCTTCGCCTTAGTCGGGTAAAAATTTAAATGTTCTAAAATCTATGTAAATAGTGACATTCAAATTTTGAAGGCTCACGTAACTGTTTGGAGCGACGCCGACGTCAAAGTACTAAAATATAACATGTAAATCGGAGGCCAATCAAGTAGACAAGTTCAGTGTACTAGGTATCTTCCCTTTTGCGAATGTTGTGTACGCCTCTCAATGAAACACATATCAGAAATGTGATTATAACAATGTCTAAGTGTAATGTTACAATATGTTGTATTATTGGTGTACCTATCTTAAATAAATAAATAAATAAAAGTTAATGTGGCATCAAGTCCATAACTGCTATGAAAGTGATATCGTGAAACAATGGCACATCACTATAGGCAGCCCAACGTTAATCGTCTCCCCATAATTATAGGTTATCGTCGCGCATGATTTCACAGACTTCGAGCTCTTTCGTGTCGGGATAATTAGTTGTTAACGCCGCTAGAAACACAACCCTACTACATTCAAACTAAAACCCTTTTTCCCGTGAATCAACAGCTAGGCGTTTTCAATGATACTCGAGTGAAGAACTATTCATACGACAGACTTTTGCTTTTTTGCTTCATTTTGCGGCCGAATTTTGTGGAGAAATGTCGACTCATTTGTGGGTTGAGTAAATTGAAAAAGTGATCGACAGCCCTTGGAAAAGACAAGTTATCAGCAATGCGACTTATTAGGTACAATATGACTTTATAATTCGCGTAATATCTAATTGGTCGTTAATTATCAACTCAAAATGAAAAATTTATAAATTTAAGCATTTTAATCTTTTGTACAAATTGATTAATAACGCTGTTTTTCGTGTAATTTCACTTTGAGTAATCAAAGTTCATAACAGTGCCGGTAGCAGGAACATTTTTCTACGACGTTTTCGAATATTTACTCGCGAAATGTCAAAATTGACATACTAATTTTTAGTTCCACTTTTCATCGCCACAGCGCTGTTCATTTTCCAATACAAATATAGTCGAAGGCGATAAAAAAACGTCGCAAATTATTCATGCTCGCACTACAGATCGTTTCAATCCACGTAGCAGTCTGTAGCAGCTACGGCGTAGCATCGTAGCGCTGCTGGATTAATTTGTTGTTAGTTGAACATACTGTAGCTTTAATATAGCAAGAAGCAACTGACATCAAAGCTTTGTTGATACAGTAATTGGATACCATTTGACAAGAAACAACTATTAAATGCTTTGACTGCTGTTGATTCGTGTTTGTAACTGAGAATTTTGATGTGTGTCATCTTTCCTCTCGCGTTTGCATTACAGGAATTGGGGAAAAGTGTTGCTAATACAGCGACTTTCTTGCAAGAACTTTTTTTAATATCAAGTGATATTATCAGGTGGACCACCTGATTTTAAGCAATCACCGTAGCCTATAGCCGCTAGCAAGCCAGGGATATAACTAACGAGTTGCCAACCCTGTTGATGATGAGGACTCACTTGCCAGCAGCGTTACTACTAGCGCAGCGTATCCTCGTGGAGCACTGGCAACCTTACTTACCGCAGAAACACTACACTACCTCAAAGTAGTGTTATTTGACTGCGGTTTTCAATAAGGTCATTCCCCAGTCGGGCGGCTCCAATTTAAATGGGAAAACGCACGGGAAATGCCACATTGCCCTACCTCCTACCTCTTTTTTTTAAAAGCTCATGGTGTGATTAATCACTGTACTTAAGCTTAGAAAAACTCATTGGTATAGGCCGGGGTTCGAACCTGGGCCCTTCAGATTGTTGCCGTTGCTTCATCCGCAAGGCCACCACGGCTTGCTTGCTCTGTAACGTTGAACAATCATAGTATTTGCGAACTTCATTTCTCTAAGCTACAACTTAGCTGTGAAACTAAGTTAGCTGCCTTAATAATTGAAATGTATCTTTTAGTAATCCCGTATTCTAGGGAAGCTGCTGCGTTTAGCGAGAATACATAATTCGTATAGTTTTGCGGGATACAATGAATTTTCGATGGTTTTATATACATATATGTGTTGTGTTAAAAAGCAGCCTTAATTGTCCGTGTCAGAGCAACGACCTGCTATTTATAAAAGAGCTCCGGATCATAGTGTACCAAGTGGGCGTAGTGCAGCCTTCATGTAGGCACCTCATTAAATTTGTTTTCCTTGCAAGTTACACGAGCAGTTTTTTTATCACGTTTTAACTAGCTTCGCCTGTATGTATGTGATGGAATTAAAATTTGAACCGCCCGGCTGGGGACTGTACCTCCGCCTTACAGAAGACCGCATTCAAATAACACTACATGTGCTCCACGAGGATAGGCTGCGCTAGTAGTAATGCTGCTAGCATAGTGAGTCCTCATCAAAAACAGATTTGGCAGCTCGTTAGTGATACCCCTGGTATTGCTAGCGGCTAAAGGCTACGGTGATTGTTTACCATCAGGTGGGCCGTATGCTTGTGTGCCACCTTAGTGGTATCAAAAGTATATGAAATTCCGGCGCCACATTTGTTTTTACGCTTGTGGTGTGATTGACTACTGTGCTTAAGTTTAGAAGAACTGAATGTTACATACCGAGGTAGTAAACAGGCTAACTCAATGGCAGGCAGTCACTTCAACCACGCAGTCACTACAGCTCAAACAGGTTACCTCACGACAAATATATGTTAGTTCTGAGCCAAATTTACGACCAACGCATGCTGCGTGTGAGTTGTTTGTGACTCAAAGGTGTGATATAAAAATGGCGGCGCTTTTCTTGCCACAACATAAATACGAACAAAAACATTGTATCCGTGCTGAATAAAAAATATCGCACGCAACCCTGTCACGCTTTGACTGGGAAAACACGTGAACTATCGATATTATTAGTTTGACAAGTTGCTGGCTCGAGTTGCACAAGGATAAATGAACAAAGTAGTTACTGAGAAGGATACAATATTAAACAAACGGAAATGTAGAGATGAAGTTCTTCAAATTGGAGTGCAGAAGGATGTATTTGTAAATTAAGAGAGCTAGGGCGATTTGGGATTTCCCGTGGGTTTCCCCATTTAATTTTGGTGCCGCTGGGGACTGGGGACTGTACTTCCACCTTACCGAAGACTGCAGTAAAATAACACTACTTGATGTAGCGTTGTGTTTCTGCGGTAAGTAAGGTTGCCAGTGCTCCACGGGGATACGCTGGGCTAGTAGTAAAGCTGCTAGCACAGTGAGTCCTCATCAACAACATGGTTGGCACCCCGTCAGTGATACCCGTGGAATTGCTAGCGGCTATGGGCTACGGTGACTGCTTACCATCAGGTGGGCCGTATGCTTGTGTGCCACCTTGGGGGAAAAAAGCTACATTGGTTTTGGTTCT
Organism: Falcaria lacertinaria; assembly: GCA_951449985.1. Lineage (NCBI taxonomy): Eukaryota > Metazoa > Arthropoda > Insecta > Lepidoptera > Drepanidae > Falcaria > Falcaria lacertinaria. The sequence goes on from OX602129.1 coordinate 7,347,441, forward strand.
TTGGCTAGCGTTAAAGGTTTGGTAGAAGCTGAAAATCTGATAAATTTTAACCAGGATAACAATATCCCTAGTGTTAATTAAAAAAATATACTGGTGTCGATTCTGTTGTTCAAAATTACTAAACTTAACTAATGTGACAGGTCTAAAAGTCTTGCTATCCCTTTCTCATCTGCGGGGTGAAATAAGGATGGCAATATTTTTAGACCTGTCAAATTAGTTAAGTTTGTATAGTAATTTTGAACAACATAATAGGCACCATTGTTTATTTATAATAAATTTAACAAAGACCATATTACAGCATTATTCCCAATGTTCCTATAAATCAGTCACTAAATGAAACTTTACTGAATAAAATGACACCAAAGATACACACTAAAGTTACTATAACAAACAATTTACGCGACATTGGAAAAAAATCTCAACCGCTGCCCGATCCTCGCAACCCCGGGAGTGTTCTGTTCAGGAGGTAACAAGTCTAAATGCGTACATCTGCCAACCTCAAAGTATGTATTAAATCTACATTCAGCTGTTCCACTATGCTAATACATGCTATACATATTTATCACTTGCAAATATTGAGACGTCTCAATTGTGCTGAAACTTCTGTTATCGGAAGGTAAACTTCTGCATATCAATTCCGTAGCTGGTTTCATCGTACGTGAATGTACGGGTACATATAATCGAAGTATGTACGTTAGTTTGACAGTAGTGCTGATTCGGTTGTACGAATTCATTCATTAACTGAATCTTCTAAACTTAATCAACTAAAACTTTAAGTTTGCCTACTTTTAGGGTTCCGTACCTTAATAGGAAAAAAGGAACCCTTATAGGATCCCTTTTTTGAAGAGACCGCTGGTCTAGTGGTTAGTATACCTGATTGCTGCGCTAGGGGTCGCGGGTTCGATTCCCGCCGGGGCAAACATTTATGTGACACATATGTTTGCCTTGCGTATGTATTTACAAACAAAAAGTATATAAGTATTATATCAGCTGCTGGTTCCCATAGCTTTGCTTAGTTTAGGGGCCAGATGGCGCTGTGTGATTATGTCCAAGCATTATTATTATTATTTTTATTACTTTCTTGTCCGTCTGTCTGTCTGTCAAGAATTTTTATCTCAAGAACCCGTGGATATATCAAATTGAAATTAATATGAAATACCCGGATCTATGCTCTCTTTTAGCTGTAAAATAATCAAACCTGTATGTCAATATGAGGAAAACATATGAGTGTTTAGTCTGTTAAAAGTATTTAAAAAATATAGATACTTGAAATAGGGAAATCAAGAACCAAGCTCCGTAACTAATAGTATTTCTTCAATTATAAAAATGCCTTATGAGGTTTTTATTCCCTTTGGCAAGGTATACATTTTGCATGAGATCACATCTAGCCGTAAACTCAATTAGGCGCGCGAATTATTCATGATTTGTGCTGGCAATCTTCTTCTTCTTCTTCCTCGGTCCCTCAGTGCTGAGGATCGCGACCACAACAGCTTGCTCTCCATTGGCTGCGGTTGTAAGTGCTGTGGACTGCCGTCTGGATGTCCGGCCCCACAGTTTTCTTTATGGCGTCTATCCACCTTGAGGGTGCTCTGCCCCTGGCTCGTCTTCCCTCCATCTGACCCACGATCATGTGTTTCTCTAGACTATGCTTAGGAGACCGCATGATATGTCCGAAGAAGCGTAGGGCCTTCTGGTGGCAGATTGCTGAGAGCCTCGTCGTGATGTTAAGCTCCTGCAGTATGGACTCGTTGGTTCTCATAGCGGTCCACGGAATTCTGAGCAGCCTTCTCCAACACCACATTTCGAACGCATCGATTTTCTTGCTGTCGTTGCTCTTGCAGCACCAGGTTTCAGCACCGTAAAGGAAAATCGAAAATACCAAGGCCCGAACAAGTCTCACTTTGGTTTTCCGGCGAATACCGCGGTTCCTCCAGATTTTGTCTAGATTCGCCATGGCACTTTTGGCCATCCCGGCCCTTCGGCGTATTTCATCTGTACAGCTGCCTTCATTTGTAATCAAAGATCCCAGGTACACAAATTGACTGACCTTTTCGTAACCGTCTAGTGCATCGGTTTGCGGCAGAAGTTGCGCTCGGTCCACCACCATGATCTTGGTTTTCAAATGGTTGATCTTAAGACCGAGTTTGGCACTCTCAGCTTCTATTTTCTTCAGCAGAATTGCCATATCTACTTCACTCGATGCAACTATAGTCGTGTCATCAGCGTACCTGAGATTAGTGATGCGCAAGCCTCCTACTGATACGCCTCCGTCCCAGTCCTCCAGTGCTTTTCTCATAATGTATTCGCCGTACAAGTTGAACAATTTTGGCGACAAAATACAGCCTTGACGCACGCCTCGTTCAGTGTGGAAGGACTTCGACTGCTGGTCTTCCAGTTTCACAAAGCTAGTGCCATCTAGGTACAGATTCTGTATCAGGAATATGAGGTGGGGGGGGACTCCCATTTCCGCAAGCACATCAAATATAGTACTCCACTGAACGCAGTCAAATGCTTTGGCGTAATCAATGAAGCACAAGACCAACGGTTTATTGAACTCTCTGCATTTCTCAATGAGTACTCGTACGTTCAATATCTGTTCCCTAGTTCCTTTTCCAACAACGAAGCCTGATTGTTCATTGGGTATCTGGTGGTCTGTGTATGTTGACATCCTGGTATTTATGATACGGAGCATGATTTTACTAGCGTGAGACATCAGTGACAGCGTGCGATAGTTTTCACACTTTCTAGTGGATCCCTTTTTGTGAAGTGGCACGACGGCAGATTCGGTCCAGTCTTCTGGCCACTGGCCAGTTTTCCAGATCTTGTTGCATATCTGGTGTAAGAACTTAGTACCCTCTGCACCTAGGTGTTGTAGCATTGCAGCCGACACTCCATCAGGACCAACCGCCTTGTGTTTAAGTTTCTGTATGGCATCCTGCACTTCAGAAAGCAAAATGGCGGGCTCTTCCGGGTGTTCATACCATCTTCGTTCCGTTAGTTGTCCCTTTTCATCCCGATACAGTTCATAACAGTAACTTCTCCATCTTTCTAGAACTTGTTCCAGTTCTGTTAAAGTGTTACCTTTACTGTCATCCACAATCCAAATTTTCGGTTTGAAGGTGCCGGTCAGTTGTTTGACTTTCATAAAAAGATCCTTCGCTTGGCATTTGTCAGCATGTCCTTCAATCTCATCACACAGTCCGTTGATGTACATGTCTCGGTCCCTCCGTGTAGATTTTTGTATCTCCTTGTGTAGAAGATTGTAACGCTCGCGGTCGCTGTGATTACTTAAACCAGCGCTTTTTAATTCTCGTCTCTCTTCTATCAAGTCCCACGACTCTTGACTTATCCACTCTTCTCCTTTCCTGATAGATTTGTGAAGTGCCACACTCTCTTTGGCCGTGAGCAGAATCTCCCTTTTCAGGTTACTCCAGTCTGCTTCGCTAGAGTCAAATGGTTCACATTCTATGGACTTGATCTTTGAGTCAATTGTGTTGTGGAAGTGGATTAAAGCCGGTCCATTCAGTGTGACTGCCTTCGGAGTTTTTGGACGGATTTTCTTCAAGCGCAGTCTAAAGTCTGCAATGAGCAGCTCATGGTCACTGCCGCAATCAGCACCAGGAAGCGTCTTGGCGTTGATGACTGACGACCGCCATCTGGACTTTATCGTAATGTAGTCAATCTGGTTTCGGTGGCCTGTTGGTGAAGTCCAAGTGTACAGTCTTCTTGGATGCTGGTCAAACCAGGTGTTCATTACAGTGAGCTGATTTTCAATACAGTATTGAAGAAATTTTTCACCCCTGTCATTCTGTACACCGAGGCCCCATTTGCCCACCAGAGTGCCTTTAAGTGAGCTTCCCTTGGTATCGCCTACTTTAGCATTCCAATCTCCCACCACAACCATAATTTCCCTGGATGGTATAGTGCGTAGCAGCGCATCCAGATTGGCATAAAACTCATCGGAGACTTCCTCTTTGCATTTAGATGTGGGTGCATATACTTGTATGATGTTGATGGGTACAGGACTAGCATCCAGTTTTATTGCGATCATTCTATCATTCGGAGTCTGATATCCTTTGACGTTGTTCCGTAGTGTTTTTGGTATTATGAAGGCAACTCCATTTTCGCTATTATCTCCGCTTGAAAAGTACATGATGTTGCCATTGTCTGTAACAAAATGACCGTTTCCTTTGTAATGCGTCTCACTGATCCCAAGTATATCTATTTTGTTTCTCGCCATCTCTCGTTCAACAACGTCCAATTTCCCTACTTTTAGCAACCCTCTCACATTCCAAGTCCCCATGCGCAGCTGTTTCCGTAATGGGGTTTTTTGTGATCCTGTACCTTGACCAGTGGCATTGCTTCCACTTCCCGCCTGGTGGTTCACAGTGAAGTGGCCGGTAACATTCTTCACACCATGCGACCCGGAATCGCGATGGCGCCGAGGGTCAGTCGGATTGCATAACAACGCATTCTTCGTAGGTGAACTTTTCATTGTGGTTTTCTTGGGAAAATAGTGCAGTGGTTTCCCGTTGCCTTCTGCACCAGGCGTTTTCGGGGTATTTGGCCCCCAAGGTCGCTGACTCCCTCTTCCAGCCGGTTGTCCGGCTGGGTGTAAGGTTATACCGCCTTTGCTCGGTCGCCAGAGCCTCTTCCGTTATCTAGCAGGGAGCGCCACTTGCAGGAGAGGTTGACAGTTGGGGTCGGCAAGGATGTTATAGCCATTCTCCCCCCTTACTCCCCCGCTGGCAATCTACAAATAGAAAAATCAATATGCGATATTGTTTTGTTATAATAGCCTAAAATTTGATAACTAGGTTACCAACTTAGTAGCGTTGATCTTTGTCAATACAAGTCCAGTAAAGCAAGCATGAATAATTTGCGACAACGTTTTCGTATCGCCTTCGACTATTTTTGTATTGAAAAATGAACAGCGCTGCGGCGGTGAAAAGTGGAACTAAATATTAGTATGACAATTTTGACATTTCGCGAGTTACGTTTCCGAATACGTTGTCGAAAAATGTTCCTGCTATCGGCACAGAAGAATCTTGTTTGTCAACGCTATATTATGATTGTTAAATATATAGAGCACTGAGTTTCTAGCTGGTTCTTTTGATGAGCTTTCTTCAAACCGGTGGTGAAGTAGTGATAAGTGCCTTATTAGGACCTAAACTGAATAAATGATTTAGATTTTTTATCTAAATACATTATTATTAATAAATAAAGTTACTATTTTAAATTTGGTAGAATTATTTTTCTTTACAGCTCTTTAAATTTTACTTTAGTCCCAGATTATGCCCTACCAGTCGTTAGTACACGGATTGCAGCTCTCTTAAAATGTAGGAAAATTTCTTGTGTAGTCCCAGATGCCCAGTAATTTCTGGAGCTAAAGTGCCTTTAAATTAACTTTAACCACTGGCGACAGAATTGCTGGCACTGAAGTGCCTCTGCAGAACTTCGAAATATTTTTATTGCAGTGTTCAAGAGGATTGTGAAACAAAATTCGATTTAAAATTGTATTTCTTCTATTATATCCTACTCATTTAATAATAATAATAATAATGCTCGGACATTATCACACAGCGCCATCTGGCCCCAAACTAAGCAAAGCTTGTACTATGAGAACCAGCAGCTGATATAATACTTGAATATACTTTTTTTTATAAATACATACTTATAATACATACCAAACACCCAGACGCAAGGCTAACATATTTGTCACATAAATGTTTGCCCCGGCGGGAATCGAACCCGCGACCCCAGCGTAGCAGTCAGGTATTCCAACCACTAGACCAGAGGTCTCGTCTAAATATTATATTCCTCAAATTGCCATTCAAATTATTTAACCTACTAGCTTTTGCCCGCGACTTCGTCCGCATTAAATAATGTAGTGTAGCGTAAGTGTGAAAAGCTGAGCATGTTTTATCGTTACCCAGAAAATGTCTGGTAATTTATTTAAATCGACTTTACATGAACTGAGATGTTTGAACGTGTAAGAGCTATTTTTCAATTAACCATTGCCTACTCCATTACATCACGTAAAAGTAATAATTATTGCACAAAATGCGGCCGTATATAGACTGTGGTATTTGATTGACACCACCATTCAAAAAAAAAAAAACAAAAATCATTTATTCAGTTTAGGCCCTAATAAGGCTCTTATGAAGGTCTAAATTACCACCGGTTCGGAAAAAAAGCCACCTGAGAAGAACCGGCAAGAAGCTCAGTGCTCTGTCTTTTTTTGCATTTAACAATCATTATATAACAATTTGTAACAAAATTCTTCTAGACATTGGTATGAAATAACAAATATCATAATGAAAGCTACCAAGTTGGTTTTGTCACTGCTTTCATTTCATTAAATGCAATAGTTAACTCAAACTATTGTCGTTGAACTAACGCTGTGTTAGCCCTTAATTGGCATGTACATTAGAACATTAAGTATTTTTTATTATTCATGTATATATATATATATTTAAATGTCAAATGTAACATGCTATGGGTAACCTATAATTAAATAAACAAATATTATTTTGTTCTAACTTTCAAACACTTGCAATACCAAGGGTAGCATACCTAAACGCGTCGCCAATTTTATAATTTTACGACTGTGGTAAGCAAGATTAAGGTCCGTCAAATATTAAGCGGTCACCGTAGTCTATAAACGCTTCCAATATCAAAAGAGCCTTGGTGGCCTTGTGATATGAAAACCTGCTATTCTAGCGACGGAAGATCGAATCCCACTGGTCTGCACTCTGTACTAATGAGATTTGCTAACTTACATGCAGTGATTAGTCACACCACGAGCATTACGGTGAAGGAAAACATTGTGAGAATACCTACATACGTCTGAGAAGAAATTCAACCAAATTATCTTCGGTGGATAGTGGGTATTGTAACACCTTTGCCTACCTCTTCGGGGACCCTTGTAGGAAGCCGTTAAGGTATATTTTATTATTGTTACATCAAGAATATGCTTATTTTTTCTCATCCCACGAAGGCGCAATTCAATTTATAATCATCATCATTTATTTAAGAGCTAGGCTCTTGTCGGTGGAGCAATCGCCAAGCCGTTCTATCGTTAGCCATCTCTTTGACCTCTTGGTACGACATAACGTTAGCCTTCGTTTTTATCTGATGCAGGTAACTTATCCTTGGCCTTCCTTTGCCACGCTTTCCTTCGATCTTTCCCTCTATGATATTTCGTATAAATGCGTCATGTCGTAACAAATGGCCAATCATGTTGCCCCTCCTATTTTCAATCGTACTTATAATCGTTCTTTTTTCTCCTACTTTCTTCAAAACGTCCTTTGTTGTTACCATTTCTGTCCAACTTATTCTCTCCATTCTCCTCCAGCACCACATTTCAAATGCTTCCAGCCTTTCTCTGTCAATTCTCAATTCTCAATTTATAATATGGGGACTTAATTCTAAATAAGGATAATGTGGAAGTATAACACTAAACTTGTCAAACCAATAATCTTATTGCTTTCAAATCTGATGCAATATGTGTGTTTGAGGCTGCTGTGATTTATAATTTCATTTGAAGCGCGCATTTCGGTCGCGTTGCGGTTGTATGTGGCCGTAACTACTTAAAAAACATCATTATTATTGATTTTACCTAAACCCATTGTTAACCCCCAAACTGTAGATATAGACATTTTGTGGCACGCAAGCATATGGCCCATCTGATGGTAATCAGTCAGCCTATAGCCGCTAGCAATACCAGGTGTATCACTAACGTGTTGCCAACCCTGTTGTTGATGAGGACTCACTGTGCTGGCAGCGTTACTACTATCGCAGCGTATCCTCGTATAGTACTGGCAACCTTACTCACCGCAGAAAAACAGCATTACATTAAAGTAATTTTATTTGACTACGGTCTTCTGCAAGGCGAAAGTACAGTCGGCACCAATTTAAATGGGATAACCCACGGGAAATCCCAAATCGCCCTACCTCTCTAAAGAAAATACTTACGTTCATATAATTTATATCCCCTGGATACCTTTACGAGAAATCCTCAGCAAACTTGTTGACTTATTCTAAAGCCGGCTTTACTGAGATAAAAGTAAATTACGGCGTATGCAGCCACATGCAGTTGTGGGCTCGAAAAATACACGCCGCCTTTACTAGTGTGGATATAGAGTGAATTGAAGGGTTCCCACTGATTAATTTATTAACATCACTCAGAGAAGAGACTCTATCAAGTGTGGATACGCTGCTAGTTCTTTGGCATGCTCTACCGTGATGTTAAATTTGTAAAGGTTTTTTTGTTGCTGACCAAATCAGCAGTTTTTTTATGCTAGTAAGGTGGAAAATAAGCATACGGCCCGCCTGATGGTTACCGTAGCCTACGGACGCTTGCAACGCCAGGGGTTTCACTTGCGCGTTGCCGACCCTATTATTGTGTAAATATTTTTTATACGTGTGTTATAATAATAATTATTTCTTCACTTCTTCCCACAAGGGTTCCCAAAGAGTTGGGCAAAAGGGCTCAAACCACTGAACGGATTGCACTGAAATATGGCACGCAGATAGTTACTATGACGTAGGCATCCACTAAGAAAGGATTTTCCAAAATTCACCCCCTAAGGGGATGAAACGGGGATCCAATGTTAATAAATAGTTCAGTCTTTTTCAGAATCCAACCCCAAAAGGTATAGTAACAAATCTGAAAATAAAATTAAAAAATTAGGTGTGGCACTCGGAGACTGCCGCGGTAAAGCTATTGCATAGCATTTTTTATCAACTTATGCAATTATAATTATTTTTTTATTTTAATAATGCAGTATTTTTTGTATACCTATATACTTTCTCACAAACAGCTGATTACGGTAGTTTTCTAATACAACCAATGCCACCTAAAGGCGGGTTGCTGAACTAAAGAGACAAGCGTGATATTTCAAAAAGTCATTAAAAGTTCTGGTATTTATCGATAGATGGCGGAGTGGGGGGTGTTAGGTTTTTTTCGTTACGGAATTTCTGGATTCGGTCCCCACGCTCAAGGCCCGCGATAGAAGCTATGCAATAGCTTAAAAAAACATTAATTTAAGTTTAGGCCCTATGCTCTATAGGGCACTATGAAGGTCTAAACTACCAATAATTGACACAATACCCCGAATCTAAAGCGAACGAAGCCGTGGGCCAAAGCTGATAAATAAAACGGATCATCTAGTCTCTATACACCAGTCAGCAAACTTGTTTAGTCTACCAGTCATTTTATTGTTTTAATTCGGTTTGTTTTTGGTAGTTGGCAGCGCCAGGCCGACCTCGGCTAGCCCTTAATGGATATCCACCCCCGTTAGTTCCGGTTATGAAAGAGTAAAAGCATGGATGCAGGATTTTAATTAAAAAGTTGATTTTGAAGCAAATTGGATTTGGAAGAGAGTTTTAGTTATGGACTTAAAATTCAAAGTATTCTAAGTTATTTATGTTAAGTACACACTAGCTGTTTCCCCGTGACTTCGCCCGCGTATCAATATATTATATAGTATATGTTATTCAGTGATAATGTACCTTTCTAACTGTGAAAGATTTGTTTAAATCGGTCCAGTAGTTTCGGAGCCTATTCACTACAACACAAACATCTCGTACAATAAAATTATTGGCACCCTAATATAATTAAAGTTATCATACATCGCACTAATATTATAAATGCGAAAGTTTGTGTCTCTGTTTAAACCCTCTTCACGTCTCAACGGCTGAATGAATTTGTATGAAATTTGGAATGGAGATAGCTTATAAGCTGAATAAATATATAGTATATTTTTTATCCCGGAAAATTGTGTGGTTCCCGAGGGATAGTAGAACCATGTGGGCGACGCCTTGTGTTAAAACTAGTGTAATATATAGCCTAAATTAAGTACCACAAAGTAATGTAAATAGATAGATAGATACACTTTATTGCACAACAAGAGGATACACACATTGGATTTTTTTTACATTTTATTGTACAATTGGCGGTCTTATCGCATAGTAGCGATCTCTTCCAGACAACCGATGAATGGACTAAAGAAAATTTGGATTCGGACAGTGGCTGGTAGTGTACCGTCGTCATTGTTACCAATTACAATAGTACTCAAGTTGATTTCTAAATACCTAAGTACATATAAAATAATAATATATATATGTAAATTTATATTAGTAAGATATATCTTGGAATCCGTTCGGTCGTTCCAGAGATTACTGTCTTCTTAGTATTGGTATGAGCAGAGATAAAGCTCTTTTTACAAAACAATAAAACACCTACATATTGTAGAGTGCCTCTTACACTGGTAATAAAACCTTCCCGTGAGTTATTAACCTAGAGCACTTCACATGCCCTTGATATGGGCCTAGACATGACATATGTTTACCCGTTATTGCTTTGTAAATCGCTAGAGACAGTGCCTTATTTAAGTACGTAACAGCTCAGGTGGAAGGTATACCCAAAAGTACAGTCTTTGAGAAAATAACATATAAATAAATTTTCACACATATTGCGTTTGGGTGTTTGGTATGTATTATAAGTATGTACTTACAAAAAAAAAAGTATATAAGTATTATATCAGCTACTGGTTCCCATAGTACAAGCTTTGCTTAGTTTGCGGCCAGATGGCGTTGTGTGATAATGTCCAAGCATTATTTATTTATTTATATAAAATAAAGGACATTATCACACAGCGCCATCTGGTCACATACTCAGCAAAGCTTGCACTATGGGAACCAGTAGCTGATACAATACTTATATACTTTTTGTTTGTAGGTAAATACATACCAAACACCAAGACGCAAGGCAAACATGTTTGTCACATAAATATTTTCCCCGGCGGGAATCGAACCCGCGACCTATAGCGTAGCCATCAGGTACACTAACCACTACCCACTAGACAAGCGGTCTCGTCAAATATTTGTGTTATATTATAATTTTTTTTGCTAACGCTCTCCGGTGAGTAAGGTTGCCAGTGCTCCACGAGGATACGCTGAGCTAGTATATACTTACTATGCTTGTGAAAAATAATTGAGTAGTGTAGAGTGCACAATTAAACTGTGGAATGAACTCCCCGCCGTGATTTTCCCAAAAGAGTACAGGCACCGTGGTCTTCTCACGAAGTTACCATCGTACGGGCTTCCCGAGAGATTATGAAAATGGGTCGCCAGCTTTCTGTCCAGCAGATGTATAAGAGCCGTCGTTGACGGTAGTTGCTCCGATAGCATGGACATAAATGCCGGCGTCCCGCAAGGCTCCGTACTATCCCGACACCTTTCCCGATGCATATCAATGATATGCTGTCTATCGACGGCATCCATTGCTATGCGGATTACAGTACTGGGGATGCTTATTACACGGGCCGTGCAAACATCCCTCGTTCCGTGGTAGAAGAAAGCCGCGAGCGACTTGTGTCCGAAATCGAGAGTACACTTAGTAGTGTCTCCGAATGGGGTCGACTAAACCTAGTCCACTTCAACCCCTCTAAGACACAAATCTGCGCGTTCACCGCTAAAAAAATCCCATTTGCTGTAACTCCACAATTCCTCGACACATCCGTCAACATCTCGAAGAGCATTGGGATCCTTGGTGTCGATATTTCTAGCGACGTCCAGTTCTGAAGTCACTTGGAGGACAAGGTCAGGTTGGCATCCAAAAAGCTCGGTGTGCTCAATAGGGCGAAGCAGTACTTCACATCGGGGCACAGACTGCAACTATATAAGTCGCAAATCCGGCCCCATATGGAGTACTGCTGCCACCTGTGGGCGGGGGCACCTGCATGCCAGCTTGCTCCATTTGACTCGGTACAGAGGCGCGCCATCAGAATTATTGACGATCCCAAGCTCACAAGCGGTCTAGAACCCCTAAGTCTGCGGAGAGACTTTGCCTCCCTGTGTGTGTTCCACCGCTCGTATAACGGACAGTGTTCAGAGGAACTGTTCGACATGATGCCTACGGCAACATTTTACCACCGCACCTCTCGCCATCGGCGGGGAATTCACCCCCACATTTTGGAACCGAAATGGTCTCGCACGGCACGGTTCCAAAGGAGTTTTCTCCCGCGCACGATCAAATTGTGGAATGAACTCCCCACCGAGATTTTCCCAAAGGAGTACAGCATGGGGTTCTTCAAGAAGGGTGTGAAGAGATTTTTGAAGGGTCGGCAACGCGCGATTGATACCCCTGGTGTTGCAAGCGTCCATAGGCTACGGTAACGGCTTACCGCGCTTAGTGGTATAAAAAAAAAGTTCAACGCATGTCAAAGATTTTTTACTGGTAACTTTTGGAATTCGCTTTAAAAACTGTTCTGTCGGCTACACAAGCATTATATCAAGTTTTCAACACGTAACGCAGTCAAATCTGATCATAATCTTTCGTGGAATCCAAGCGAAACACAATTTGAAGGATTAAACAGTTTGAAACCGCATTTATCTGTGGCTTACACGCAAGGCAAGCGACGTCGAGTTCTAGTGTAAAGTAGTTCATATCTGATTTCAATTTCATAGTTTATATGTAAATTTTATTCGCATCTCTAACTATAAACCTGTTTCTAAATGCAATCTGAATATTCTTCACCTCAGACCCATTTAACTGTTGTTTTTATTATACGTCAAACGTATACTATCGTTTGCATTTTCGCTATTCCTCATAGTTTCAGATATAGCCAACCACACCCACTTGAAAAATAATCATCATGTATCCTTTTCTATACACCAATATACAGTCTCAGATCAATTGAAAAAGTCTGACATCAGATGGGCCCAGGTCGAAATCCCGACCTGTACCAATGGGTTTTTCTAAGCTCAATAAGTCTCTTAAGTACATTGTTAATCACACCATGAGCTAAAAAGAGAGGTAAGGCGCGATTTGGGATCACCCGTGGGTTTTCCTATTAATATTGGAGCCGCCCGACTGAGGACTGTACCTCCACCTTACGGAAGACCGCAGTCAAATAATATTACTTTGATGTAGTGTTGTTTTTCTGCGGTAAGTAAGGTTGCCAGTGCTCCACGAGGTAATTATTAGTGATATCTCTGTTATTGCTAGCTATCGACTACGGTGACTGCTTACCATCAGATAGGCCGTATGCTTGCGTGCCACCGTAGTGGTATAAAAATACAATTACACCTAGATACAACGAAAACAACGAAACTACGCCTTTCCCACGCACTGCATGCTTAAAAACCGACGTCACTACAAAGTGATGTCGGAAAAGATATATGGATTTTGCAAACGATTGCAAAATCAATCTATCTTTTCTATTTGATCTGAGTCTATACAGACACTGGTGTATAAAAAGAAAAAAAGCTAAAAATTTTGTCTCAAAAGAAAATCTACGAAATATTATGGGCAAATGAGCTTAAATAAGTTATAACTAAGGCCATGTTCCTAAGCCAAACTAAAAAAATAAAACTTTTTTTAGATAATAAAATCTCGGTTCATTTTCGGTTAGTAAAATTAAGAGTTTCGTTCATGCATGCATTATACTAAATACAGTATAATGACCGAGAATACATTAAAATCTAGCTATTACCATTTTTACAGCCCTATTAGTCCGCCCGTTCAATCAACAGGTCAACGAACCCGTAATGAGCGAGGTCGTTAACCCTCGGCGTATATGTCCAAATCATTCTTTTCTCAGTGACAGTAACGCAGTGACATTCGGCGTTGGTATTCAACGCTGGTATTTAATAGACTTCAAGGCTCCTACAAAAATTTTACAGCTTTTATATCTTCATCATCCCCAAAGGACTGGGTAGGCAGGTATTATAATCAAAAGTCATTTATTCAGTTTAAGCCCTAATAAGGCACTTATAAATGTCTAAATTACCACCGCCATCCACCGTATCATCAGCCAACACACCCATCTCACCGACATTATATTTTAAGCAAAAACAATTGACTGATAAAGAGTAGGTACACGTACCGCATAGCGTGTATGAAGAGATGAATGCATGTGGAAGAGGCGATAGGGGTGTGTATGCAAGTCACTCAAGTCAAATACATACATAATATCATCATTTCATGAGCCTTGTGGTTGAAGCAAAGGCCTGTCATCTGATGGGCCCAGGTTCAAACCCCGGCCTGTACCAATGATTTTTTCTAAGCTTAAGTACAGTGATTAATCACACACATAAGCTTTTATAAAGAGAGATAGGGCGATTTGTGATGTCCTGTGGGTTTTCCCATTTAAATTAGAGCCGCTCCCGACTGGGTAGTGTACCTCCACTTTACACAAGACCGCAGTGAAATAACACCACTTGATATCGTGTTGTGTTCTGCGGTAAGTAAGGTTGCCAGTGTTCCACGACCACACGCTAGCCTAGTAGTAATGCTGCTTGCACAATAAGTCCTCATCTACAACATGGTTGGCAACCCGTTAGTGATACCCCTGGTATTGCTAGCGGCTATAAGCTACGGTCACTGCTTACCATCAAGTGGGCCGTATGCTTGTGTGCCAACACTCAGTTCCTTACGGGGTAAGCAGAGAGTACAGAACGCTATTCCACTCTTAACTTGCACACCTCTCATGCTTCTTTTACATTCACCAAACTAATACACGAAACATCATTGAGTACTTCAGACCTTGAGATATCGACCATTAACGGTGTAATTTGACATGCCGCATCAAAAATTCAGAGGCGGATTTTTGTAGAATACCACTCCTGTTAGCCTATTAAAGTTAATTCGAGCACAATACCACCTGACCTGGTAAACAGTGAACTCGTGAAATAATAAAACGCACGCGCCGCAATTCCGTTAGCTCGCGAAATGGTGTTATTTATAATGCAGCGTTACGGACTGGCTCGGCGAACGAGGTGCATTATATTCTCTAACGTAACTACCATGTGTGAAAATAAGCTTGTTGAGGAAATTAACTTTATATTTGATAATTAACCCCGTTTTGGTACACACAAACCTTGTTATCTTTCCTTGTGAAGTAAAGGTCATCATCCATGTATCATAGAGATTTGGTTCAAATCTTAAATGCCGGCCACATCTTTTTTGTATATTCTGTTAGCTAGTCCGTCTGAGCATTTATTACTATGGCACCAAAGTTGGACATTACAGGACATTTCATTTGATTAAGTTATTTTGAATCCCTGAAAAAATTTATGAAAATTCAGATTTCAATAAAATCAACTACAATGGTCTTACAGGTTTGGTGGCACGGTAAATAATGTTCAGACGGCCAAGCTCTAACAGAATATACAAAAGAAATGCGATGTCCGGCACTTTTGTGGACCAAAATGGATGATGTCCTTTGTTTCAGAGGATGATCCAACTTAATATGGGACTGTACCACCTTCCAGATCGCATTCATATAAAAATAATATCATGTATGTATTTTGTGGTGAGTAAGGAAAACAAAGCTCCACTAGGTCGTTTTTTTATACCACTAAGGTGGCAAACAAACATACGGCCCACCTGATGGTAAGCGGTCACCTTTGGCTTATGGACGCTTGCAACTAGGGGTATAACTCGCACTCACTATCCCCTAGTATTGCAAGCTCCATAGACTGCTGTGACTACTTACTATCAAGCGGACTTTACAGTTGCTTTCGACTTTTTAGTGTAAAAAATATTGTTAAAAGACCAATAAGGTAAGCAGTTAGGTTTCAAGAAACCGCATTGCGCTAAAACGTGTATCGTAGAATGAGACTCACTAATTACTATTTTAACCCTCTGTTTACTCACCTCTGGTATTAAAGCCTTTGTTAGCCTAACATAGAGGCTTGTATTGATTTAGTTACTTCTAATAATTAGGAATTGTAAATTAAATTTACAGCCGCTTTCAATATGCTACTTTATGTAGTGTTGTGTTTCTGCGGACAGTAAGTTTGCCAGTGCTTCACGAGGATACTCTGCGCTTGTAGTAATGCTGCTAGCTCAGCAAGTCCTCATCAGATTATAACAAAATATCAGGTTGCAACTCGTTAGTGATACCCCTGGTTTTGCTGGCGGCTATAGTCTACGGTGACTGCTTACGGTGGGCCGTATGTTTGTGTGCCACCTTAGTGGTATAAAAAAACCGGTCATTGCGACCAAAGATAATTTTATAATAAGTGTAGTGTGAAAACGTAACCCTTTTAGATATTTCCAATATAGCAGTAAATATTTGATCTAAATTAATTTACTTTTCCCCACGTCTCCGCTCCAAACATTCGCGGCCTATTTACACTTTTAGTGGCCTCTATTTGAATAGGGCTACATTTATTTCGTCCAAATATTGACATCGAGGGAGACTGGTTCGTTTTTCTATTTCGGGGCTAAACCAAACGAGATCACATGCATTATTGAGCATTCAAGCCAAGGATAAATTGATGTGGATGGCGGGGATTTCACGGCTGGATATCTAAATTGTGATTTGGAAAACCTATTTAAATCTACGAACGAACGGTATTGTCTGTTAGAAATATATTTAATCTACACTAATATTATGAAAGGCACGATTTGTATTTTTTTAATAAACTACCGGACCGATTTCAAAAAATCTTATTTCACACACGAATTATTTCACAGCCAAAATAAATCATTTCTCGGAACCCTTGTGACTTTTCCTCGGCACCCCTGGGGTACCGCAGTACCCACTTTAGGAATCTCTAATCTAAAGTTTAGTCTATAATATTTTTCATTTACTTTTTATATGTCCATTCCCAAATACATTAGTCATAGCAGTGTCACACCAAACTGTGTGTTAATTTAAACGTATTATACTTTTATCAAACTCAGACAGCAAATTGGATTATGAAACTTTGCTAATGGAAATTCTGGAATTCGTTAATTGACACCAAACACTTGGGGCCGGATCTCTCAATTTTAATTAAACATCGTTTAAGCGTCACTTTGAAGTGTCAAAAGATGGCGCTGTTCTGGAATTTTGTAACATTAATTTTGCATCTCTAAATGTAGGCGGAATTGATGAAAATTTATGTCAAGACTAACTTTTGGTAAGAAATCAAAATCTAATAAATGTATTAATATATCATCTGTTATTTATCAATTTATAAGATGAATAAGAAAGTAGTGAATGCCGAATTGAAATGACAGATAGTCGAGAGAGTATTCCACGTATAAATTGGAATCAGCTATGTGATTCTGTATTCACATTTGAAAAAAAAATTGAGACGTACGAGCGAGATAAAAAAGTGTAAAATCAAACATTCCTATATATGCAATGAAACTATTGCACTCGGACAACCTTTGATAGAAATTTAGACAGTACGCATAAAAAACGGTTATTTTTTTCCAAAATCGTGTTTCATTTCTAAAATAATTGCCATATGGATGAACTGGCATTATAGATCAAAACCTTCTGCCAGCATAGTCTCATTAAGAATCTCTGGATACCACAGGAAACAACACTAAATCAATAGACACTTATAAAACCAGAGACACAACTCGCTAAAGGCGACCTTGCGAAAATCGCTACACACTTCCGACTCACAGTAAATATTACCCTACCTTCCAAGCTTCGTTCAGTACATGCATAATACACTCATAGCCCCAGGTGGATGTAAATTACGTTTTATATATAGCTGAAGTTTGGTAGATGCATCAAGCGGTCAGAGATACACAAGTATAACGTAAGATAAGAAAAGCTGCGAGAGAAAAACTAGTAGCTGCATAAATTTTCAATTTTATACCACGCGCTACTTTTCTTACGGGGTTTGGGTGTGTGGTCTAAGCGGTGAGCGATTTACTTTGCGCTCATTAAAGGAATTTTAAATTTGTGTCTGCTATAAGAATCTAATAGCAGTGGAATGGATACTAATATAACGGTTGTATTCTTACAACTTACCTACTATTGAATTTATAAATACTTGAATTGGTCAAATAGGTAATTTTAGGTCGTCACTTTCATTGCTTCGAAAAAAATGAATGAATATCCATACATTGCGCCTGCGCCTGTAGTATTTTATATGAAAAACTGATCAGTTTTACGGCTTTCTTATCGTCATTATTTACTCCATTAACATTTTATGACCACTTAGGAAGTAATTTGGGAATACATTTTTTTAATGATTGACAGACATTAACATGCACTATTTTATAATCATATTTTTTTTGGTTTGTTCCAATTCATCAACAGCTTTAAATTTGATTCAGTCTTTGTATGGTATAATATAAATATTGGCTGGAATTTTCTTTAAAAACAGCCTATTGAATCCAGTGGCAGTCAAATGATGGCACTTCCATTCATGTAAAAATAAATATATTTTTGATGAGAGATCTACATTACATGACTACACATATAATTATGCTTATTCCGTAATCCATATAATCCGGTACAAAGTATGAATTGACATGAAATTGGCAAGAGCGGACAAAAGCAACTGAAAATATAAATAAATTAATAAACTCAACTAGTTTCTGACTTAAACCGCACCCCGAACACATAAAGTATCAACACAAATGTTACACTGCCTGAAATTCTTGTTCTGGACTTTCTGTACAGCTTCGTATTGGGGAATATATTATATTAAAGGTACACATATGTACTTGTGCTTACGAGTGAACTACAAGTACATAATATGTAAGAGCGTACCCTTTGAGACTATTTCTTCAGTGCTGTCTCGGTTCCATAGGCATTTTGTGAATACTTCCAGCTAAATATGAAGAGTATTCAACAATCCAAGTGGTACTTTGATCTACTTATTAATCACTAGCTTCTGCCCGCGTTGAGCTGAGAGTCTCAGAAGAACCTAACATTATCCCGGGATAAAAAGTATAAGTAAGTAGTATTTTTTTAAATGCGAATTTACAAAAGAAATATTCCTGAATCGCGCTGTTGAGAGTCACCAACGAATAATGACCATTTGAAGTTCGCCTACTTTTAATCTACAAGTGTGCACGTCCCTCGGTGCACGAGTCCGACTCGCACTTGGCCGGTTTTATTTGTCCGTTTAATACTATCTATCAAGGCCAGAAACCACTGGTCCTGAAAGCTGTAACGCTTCAAGTTTTTCATTCTGCTTATCTAGCTAAAATAGTTGTTTTAATACTGTTTTTTAAACTTTCGCGATTTAAACACATAGTAATGACATGAAAACGGGTCTTATACGCGATATTAAATTGTTTATTTACCTTCCGAAGCTTCGACCGAGTTGCATCGGCCGTGGTCACGGGCTGAGAATAATTTAATATCGCGTATAAGACCCGTTTTCATGTCACTACTAGGTGTATTAATAAGATAATATGCAGTATTATTCACGATTTCTAATAAAAAATAGATTTATTATAGTAAGGACAGATTTATTGCACGGCGCAGGTTTCGTCCAATGAACATGGTTAGAATTCAGTTCAGAATTCGTCAATGTAGTAACTTTTAATAACAAAAAGGGTAATCAGCGACATGCTTCGTCATTACATATTAAACACTAGATCCGGAACGTACCCGGCTCAAACGTACCCAAGATATCAGCTGCATTTCCACAGGAAATACGCTGAACTAGGTACGACCCGGACCACAATTTCTTATTTAAATTGTTGCTTATATTTATTCAAAAAATCTTACTAATAATAACCTAATCCTTCAACTGCGACAAGCCTATAATTATTTATTTTATTTTTTATACCACTAAGGTGGCAAAAAAGCATACAGCCCGCCTGATGGTAAGCAGTTACCGCAGCCTATGGACGCTTGTAACACCAGGGGTATCACTCGCGCGTTGCCGACCCTTCAAAAATCTCTTCACACCCTTCTTGAAGAACCCCATGCTTATTTATGTACTAGCTGTCCCGACAGACATTGTCCTGTCTTGTCTATGAATTCATATAAAAAATAAACCACAGAACAAAGGTCCATTAGTTTATGCCGATATAAAAAAAAAACAATTCTATTTTAAAATTGTATTCACATAATAACCTTCTACTGAGAGTAAGGCAGAAAAATTAGGGTTGGACTACTCTTAACATTTAGTGGGATCAGAAATAGTTGTCCGAATCTCAGACCTACCCAAGATGCACACAAAACTTCATGAGAATCGGTCAAGCCGTTTTGGAGGAGTTTAACTACAAACACCGCGACACGAGAATTGTATATATAAGATTACATAAAAGCAACTTATTTTTATTTCATAACTGGAAAGAATATTTATTGACACAAAACAGATTAAACTATTTACAAAAACATATCTTAACCTACCTACTTATAGATAAAAGATCTGACCCAAACCGGAATAGTTAAACATAATAAGCAACGTATGTATTTCATTACTTAGGAACAATACTCGAATCAATTTTCCTAGCTTGTATGTTTGTTCAGTAATATATTTACTTTCCTTTACGTTGCTTGTGAAACTAACTTTACATACATTCTTATCACGTGTACCTACTTGATCTAGTTTCAGAATAGAATCCTCTGGGAAATACCTGGAAATGCCCACGCAGTTATTGTTTCACTATTGCGGCACGTGGGAATAAAGACATCGAAGCTATTATGGCATTTCGATACAGTGATCATTGAATTTTCTTATTAACCCTTTGACTCAACCGCTAACCTGTTACACTGCTAACAGGTTGATCGACCAAAAATTCTGGCTTAGGTTAGCTTGACCTAACTTAACATATATTTTTTTTCGTTGACGAGCGGAAAATCCTTAAACGGTACCCGCCTGCTATAGGGGCCAGGGGTATGTGAGATTTTGACACACCTAAACCCCCCGGTGGCCA
The DNA here is from genome assembly GCA_951449985.1 of Falcaria lacertinaria. Classification (NCBI taxonomy): domain Eukaryota; kingdom Metazoa; phylum Arthropoda; class Insecta; order Lepidoptera; family Drepanidae; genus Falcaria; species Falcaria lacertinaria. Next base: position 7,368,085 of record OX602129.1, read on the forward strand.
TCCTCCGTGCATCTAGGAGGTGCATCTACCATGAAACGAACCTACTAAATACCCAATAAATTTTAATTCATCATTTGAGAGTTGTGATAAACAGCTACAAATGTATGCACATTTAATATGCCATCGAAATAAATTTGTTTAAAGTGGAAACTCTGGCGTTTATTATTATTATAATATTTAAAACTAAATATAATTTCATTTTTCTGACATTTCTATTACAAGATAATGTGACAGCTAAAATACAAATATTTAATTTAAAGGATCATAATTTATAATTATTTGTTATTTAAACTGCTGAACCAAAATGACAAATAGTTTAATATAAATATGGGACAATCTTAAACTAAAAGAAAAAAAAAACTAACCTAATATAAAAAAATATAAAAAATAAAACACTTGTCCCAAATCGCTGTCACGCGGGAGGGTGCCAAGGAGGCTGGCAGCATTGCCCCGCTGTATGGCAATGCTGATCCTTTGCGCAAAATATGTTCCAGCCTTAAAGTAAATAGAAATGTAAATGGCCTATCAAAATACATATACGTAAGACGTTTGAGAAACAAATAGTTCCAACAATATTATGTTGTCAGCGTGAGCTCACAGTTTAAAGGACTGTGCGTAGAGTGCCTATACATATGTATGCCAATATTAGTACTACTAATTTGGTGTTCAAATGGACAAGGATATTAAGAGCAGACGATTTACATCCCTATCGAAGGTACAATTGATTCCAAATTACGGTAAGCTAACTTACCATCTACATTTTCTAAAGTAACGGTATAAAATAATATAAATTTAAAAAGCATTATCCTTGCCTTATTTTAAGGCACCTGAGTTCAAAACTTGCCGCTTGCAACAGTTTTCAGTTTTATTTATGACTAGGGAAAATATTACACTTTTTACTGTGTACAGATGGGCTTTGTATTATAGTAATGACTTTTTATTTTGTAAAAAGTTATAAGATATTATAGGCAGCATCGTGCAGGTGTTTTTCAATCAATCAACTAAAATGTTAATTCAGTTTTTAATCGAACTAAATTGACAAAATATTAGTTTTGAGATAATTGCTATTAAGATATCTTTGATATAAATAAACGCTTCTTGATTTTACCTAAAACAATAAAAAAATAATACTGTTAAAACGAGATTTTGTATTAAACTAACAAGACAAATATTCCATCATTCAATTTGAGTGACGTAGATGAAAATTACACAAGTACTCTCGGTTTTTCTTTTGTTTTCACAGGCGCCCAAATAACCACCTCTTGGGCAACATAACACACTTCCATCAAAGTGAAAGCCTAACGAGATCTCACACATGTAGAGAGAGGCAGAAAAAGCACAGAACTCCCAACGGCCGCGTTCTAATTAAATGGCAAAAATCGAGCTCGACCTAGTTGGGACAATCGGGTAGTCGGGCCAACTCGTCAAGAGTGCGGGCCAAGTTACTAGACACGGCGTTTTGATGAAAAATTCACTCGCGCACTTATTCGTACGCCATATAACTTTTGTGACAAGCAGAGAAAATGCATATCTACGCGTCATCCACTCGTAAGCCTCATTATATAAGTTTGTTTTTAGTACGTACAGGTCAGCGATTGACCACTATTTCACCTGGTTAAGTGAAGATGTGGTTGTAGGTGGATCTCGCTTGTCCGTTAGTAGCCTTTTCACTCTAGTCTTAAAGAGTCCCAGGTTGTAGGATTCAGGGAACACTGAAGAATTTCCGCAGGCTTCCATTGCTCTTCACCTTAACATCATTGAGTTGGGCACTCACTGATGGCTTGTGGAGAATGGTCATCAAGCCTTTTGTTATATCCTCGCTTATGTGTAAATGATATTTTTTTACATATTTATATCTAATTGAGAGTTAAACTATATAACACAGTCCGCACCACTGCCTACAAAACCAGTGATAATTTCAGTGTAATAAGAAACAATCTTGGATTTTAACTTTATTTGCGCTGTGTGTAAGCGGGTGTATCGAGTGCTGAAGACAGCTGTTAGAAAGACCCGCGTTTTACAGTTTATATTTTGTTAAAATATATCTTATTTAAATACAATAATATACATGTACTCTCTACATGACACCTGTTGGTGTCTGTGATGAGTTCATGATAACTAGAGTCATCGTTTTAAAACGCTTTTCGCCTATGACTTAATCAGTGCATATTTAAAAGCGAACATTGCAGTCGTAGGCAATCTGTAACACGGCGTAATTAGCTTGATTTTAAAATGCTCTATTGACTTCACCGTTCTTAGCTCAGGCATATTATATTGCCCAATATAAATATGATTTAATATTCGAAATATGATTTTGAAAATTAATAAACCTGGAATTTTTTTAGGCAGAGTATAGAACGCCATTTCACTATTAACTTACACACCTTTCTATTATTAAAAAAAACACAAAATATTTAATAAAGAAATTGAGTAAGTAAAATAAGAAACGGGTTTATTTTGTTGTAAAAATTCTCTCAAAACCGAACACCGATTGCATGCACTCCAAAATTAAAGTTATAATAAGACTTATTTCCTTCCGTTAAAATGAAATTTTCTTTTCGTTAAATTATAAAAAAACCTTCAATAATTGTCCACGAAACAAACTTATTCCGTTAAAGGGAACAAAGGCTGTAATCGTCCATTTCCAAACTATGCATTGTATTCGTTCTGTGCTGCCAACATTATGCAGGAACTGCTTTTATTCCCTTCAAAGTTTCTGTTTATTGCCAGGGTGAAAATGATTTTTGTAGTTCCGTGAATTGTGTCATAAGATTTTTAAACGGTGGCAGCTTTTCCCAATTACTATTTCTTCTGAATTGTGTTCTAGCTTGTTGTTCATTGTTCATGTAACAATGGGTTTCTTAAGTGTGTAGTTTTATATAATATTAAATATTTTTAAGTTTGAATCTTTTCTTTCCCAGTAGGGTGAGAAAATTGTGATATGCTGGAATTTGGGTTTTTTAAAATTCCGGCAGATATCCGGGATAAAGTCATGACTACAAATCATGATTTAAAAGCTGTAGAATTTTATTTAAAATCCAGTGGATAGATGCCTCCGGTGACAAGAAGGCGGGAACATTTATTTTGCGGAAAGGATCAGCATTGCCATACAGCGGGGCAATGCTGCCAGCCTTCTTGGCACCCTCCCGCGTGACAGCGATTTGGGACAAGTGTTTTATTTATTTTATTTTTTTATATTAGGTTAGTTTTTTTCTCTTTAGTTTTAGATTGTCCCACATAAAAAATAAATCCAGTGTAAAATTTAATTTAAAATGCAATCTTTGGCATCCATACGAATATTATAACTGTGTATGTTTGTTTGTTTGCTACCTTTTCACGACTAAATGACTGAATGGATCGCAATAAAATTTGTCTATGTGATAGATTATAACCTGGGGAAGGACGTAGGCTATTTTTATCTCGAAGCCGCGGGAAAAAGCTAGTTTATTTTATGATTAAAAGACATGTAATCTTAATTTAAAGGTAACAGTTTTTTATAACACAATTTTAAAAACATCCGACCAAATCGATGCTGATATTAAGAACACGTTTGAATAATCGAATCAATAAAAAAAGTCCATCCCTAAAAAACACCCCTGTGAAAAAAGGGCATTTTTCAAGTACCTAAAACAGTAGGGATAATGAAAAAACGATTTCTAACGCCTAAGATAAGGTTCTGACGGACTGATGAATGATGGCCGTAAGAGGTCTTTTCCATTCCACAAAAAATATGTAAATAAATTCAGGGCAGGATTTCATACGAATAAAAATTATGAGAAAGGGTTTTAGAGGTCTTTTAAATGTAGGACCTAATATCTGGTGACACTTGAACACAGGCCCATTAATGATAGGACGAAATAAAAAAAATTAAGTACAGTCGGTCATACTCCTTACAGTTAGTACAAAATGTAAAATTTTACAGAACATATTTTTAAGGCATTTTTAATAAAAATAAACTACGATCACTTTTTTATATATACAATTAATAATGCATATATCGAATTTAAGAAATGAATTACCTACTCTTATAATCGGCCATATTTAGTATGTATGAAGGAGTATGTGAAAAAGCCTGCATAGGTCTGAGAAGAAATTCGAGATCGTACCCTATGTAGTGCCTAAAAGACGGCGATTGACTCACCATCTGTCACGTTGGCACCAAATTATCTTCGGTAGAAAGTGTGTGCTGTAACACCTCTGCCTACCTCTTCGGGGACCATTGTGGGAAGGCGTAAAGATGATGTAATTGTATAATAACTGTTGATAAAAGATTTCTTGTTTCTATCAATACTCATTTTACTAGAAATAGGTATTTTCACAACAAAAAGACTACCCAAGTAAGAATAATCCTGACAGATAAAGAAGTGTTACTAAAAGCGTCTAGAGTTTGGATATTCGTTCTGGAATTGGCGATCTTAACGACCACTCGTAGTGGGCGGGTAATATGGTATTATAAGCGACACATTGAAATGGAAAAGCAATAAGAAATAATATATGGGGCTAGGAAATTAGCGGGTCATTGACATTTGCTTAGTATGTTGCTATTTGTCACCATGGTACTATATCAATTGTTTTTCCCCCTAAAATGTAAGGAGGGTTATGAGTGGTCAGTAAGGTGTCAATAAGACCATCTTGCAGTGATTCTTATCAGTGAAAGTTTCGTCAAAATCCGTTCAGCCATTTCAGAGATGAGCGTGGACAAACAAATAGGCAGAAAAACACGCTGCCTTGTAATATTATTATGTCCTGTAAATTAACTTATGAGCTTTTATTTCTAAACTAGCTGTCCGCCCGCGACTTCGTACGCGTGGAATGCATATTTTTCATGGGTTTTTTTTGCGAGGAACCCTAATTATTTTCCCATACTAAAAGTAAGTGTCGCCTTATAGCATCTGTAATCTACCCGTGAAAGTTGCGTTCAAATCGGTCCTCGCTTGTGGATTATGTTCGCAATTACATGGGTTTTTTATTTGTTGCGCGGAACCCTAATTATTTTTCCAAAATAAATGTGGCCTTATTTACGTCTTATAGCATCAGCCAGTGGAAATCCTGTTCATATCGGTCTTGCCGTTCGGATATTGTTTACAATTTCATGGGTTTTTACTTGCTACGCGGAACCCTAATTACTTTAAATAATGTCTAGGTGATGCCTTATCACATCAGCTACCTGCCAGTGAAAGTCTTGTTCAAATCGGTCCAGCTGTGTCGGAGTTACAGCCAGGTATACATTTTGACTTTTTCCCCTATGCCAGGGGAACCGTGCAGAATTTCGGGATAAAAAGTATCCTATGTTATCCTCGTAGTATCAACTCATATCCTCCCAAGTTTCATTTGAATCCGTTCAGTAATTTCGGCCTGATGCGCGGCCTAGAAACAGACAGACAGAGAAACAGACAGACAGACAGACAGACAAAAATTAAAATAATTACTGTTTTGGGTTCAGTAGCGAATATAGAGTGCCCTCCAAATATTTTTTTTAAATATCTTCTATGTACAGAATTGGACCTGTTACAGTTTTATTATAAGTATAGATAATAGTAGTACGTATTGCCTTCAACTATTTTTGTATTGAAAAATGAACAGCGCTGCGGCCGTGAAAAGAGGAACTAAAAATTTGAATGATAATTTTGACATTTCGCGAGTTACGTTTTCGAATACGTAGTCGAAAAATGTTCATGCTATAGCACAAATGCTTGATTGCATGGATGGAAATCGCCTGTTCCGTAGCCCCAAGTCTATCATAAAGGGGAAAATACGTTCCTACATGTCTGGAGTCCTCACCGTGTTGTGCTCACAACGGGTACTTTTTGTTCGGTGTGTATTGTCATTTTTCCGGTCGGTTACAACCCCGCAAAAGCTGAAAGGATATAAGTTTCTATAGACGCTCCCGAATTAGATGTATTGTTTGTAATTAGTCGGATAACAATGATTGGATGGATCCACTGTGTTGTGCTATTGATAGATGTCAGAGCTGAGATAATATTGATTAACGTGGTATTTAGTTAGTATTGATTATACTGGTTGTATAGATCACTGTATCTCTTTGTGGCTATGAATGTTGGGTTACTTTGGGTGCTAGTCATTCGTTTTATTCTTACAGACCACCTGATGTTAAGCGGTCACCGTAAGAATAACATTGATTTATAAATTACAGGATGGTCTGTTAATTAAAATGTAAATTATATTATATATTTTTTTGGTTTTAAAAGAGAAATTGTTGAATTTCTTATCGGATTCTTCTCAGCAAAAAACGCCCTTCGAATCCCCACCGGATTAGATTCTGACGATTTGTATGTGCTTGTCTGTAAAGTCTTGTCAAATAAAGATCATTAAGAGTTTAAGTTTGAAGAGAATTCGTAGCGATTGTGCCAAATCTCTTGCCACGCATTTGTGTAATTTACGCAACATTTTAGCTAAGTGGTTTCAAATATGACTGCTGTCAAAATAAAATGAAGTTCTGTTAATACGCTCATTTGAATTTAAGTGAAGAAAATAATATTTTAGTATAGTTTTAGTCTAGAACAAGATAAATTGGACCAAAACTTTTTAAAAACTAAAAGCACCATTCAATCAACCGTTCGACAAATTGAATAAACAAGAACCGAAATGACAGAAAAATATAACGCAATATCCAACACTTAATTGGAGCCTTCAGGCTTTTCATATCCCCTATACGTATAACCCGTCCAAATACGAATCGCCTGCTTTGTTGTGTATTTCACTCGATGGAAATGACAGCGTCATCTCGTCGCTTCCGTACGTGGAATCAGTGGGTGCGATGATTGAAAATGATCCCGGGATTGGTTGGTGTTACGCATCGTGGAGTTTCTTTGCGTACTACAAATATTTGTACGCGTGTATTTTCAATTTGGCCGGGTTCGATCGGGAATTGTGTGTGACAGGGACGGAGACATCGGTAATATGAGTGCACTGATAAGGTGGATCAGATGAATTATTACACTAGCAGAAGTGTGTATTTTTTTATAAGAATTTCTTTAAGATAATTTCGTTTAATACATTTTTTTATACCACTAAGGTGGCACACAAGCATACCGCCCTCCTGATGGTAAGCAGTCACCGTAAAAACTCATTGGTACAGGCCGGGGTTTGAACCTGGGCCCATCAGATGACAGGCCGTTGCTTAAACTACAAGGCAACCACGGCTTGTAAAAATTTACATTCTCAATGCTAGTTCATATTTTGTTAATTTGTGTATACTTCTACACTAATAATATAATAAAGAGGAAAGATTTGTATTTTTGTATGTAACGAATAAACTCAAAAAGTACTGGACCGATTTCAAAAATTCTTTCACCGTTAGAAAGTTACATTTTCACTCAGTAACATAGGCTATATATTATACTAGCTGCCCGCCCCGGCTTCGCTCGGGTCGACAAAATATTTGATAAATGTCTATAGGCTCCGAAAATACTGGACCGATTTCAAAAATTCTTTCACCGTTAGAAAGCTACACTATCACTGAGTAACATAGGCTAGCTGCCCGCCCCGGCTTTGCACGGGGAGACAAAATATTTGATCTAAATGTCTACCCGTGCGAAGCCGGGGCAGGCCGCTAGTACTTTATATACTCGTACAAGGAATGCTTTACAAAATAAGAAATGCCCTTTTTAAGAAAATCTAAATATTGCTTGAGAAGTCTTTACACACGGTCAAACTCGTACATACATCATTAGGCCGAGCCCCTCACGGGGTAGGCAGACAGTATAGAGTGCCATGTCACTCTTGACTTGCACACCTCTTTTGCTTATTTATTCATCAATCTATACACACATACCTGCAGTTCCTTGTACCTAATCTTCAGTTTTCAGTCAATGAGTACTACTTCTTATCTGCTATTCTAGGATTCCGTGGCCGAAGGCCAACCAACTCTATTAGTAAACAAACGCTGTCCGTCCGACCGTCTGCCTGTCAGCGGGGATATCTCACGATCTCTAATTTGTAGGCGGTTAACATTTCATTACATGTGTATTTCTGTTCCCGCTATACCAACAAATAAAAAAAAAACTCGTTCAATTGTCAAATCAAGTCAACACATCTGGAAATTAACCTAATTCCTCTCTCAATACGGTAGAAACTTGCATTAGCGAAGTACCCATTTGAGCTAATTCTCCTCATCAGAGAACTGACTGCTACCTTATTTAGCTTCAAGAAACAGTAAATGCAAACTACTTAGTCGAAGACAGTCAAGTTTAAACCAATTTCCTTACTATTTCTTGGGCGTAATAAAGTTTTATCCAAGAGAAATGTTTATTGTCGGCATTTCGTTTACATTTTAGCTTCCAAGTTTCTGCCCATCAGTTAAAAGGTCATTTAAAATTCTTATTAGGACACATTAAAAGTTATTACAATTTCGTTGAATATTCACGGCTCGCGAAAATTAATTGAACTTCGTTCGTATTACTGGCGATGAAAAGTGGAAATTTTGGTCGCACTTTTTGCTTTTATAATAATGTATTCATAAATTACAGGAAACACCTCGGTAATCTTTGAGTAGGTTAGAAAACCGTTCGTATGCCAACTTTTATATAATTCTTATAATATTAATTACACGAGACCTAACATTAAGCACAAAGTTCTGGATTTAATTAGATTTCTAGCAAATAATGATTGTTTATTTAATCAGAATTCAGCTTGCATCATCATCATCATATTTCTATACTAATATTATAACGAGGAAAGATTTGTATTTTTGTATGTATTGAATAGGCTCCGAAACTACTGGACCGATTTCAAAAAATCTTTCACCGTTAGAAAGCTACATCATCACTGAGTAACATAGGCTATATATTATACTAGCTTTCCGCCCCGGCTTCGCTCAGGTAGACAAAATATTTGATAAATGTCTATAGGCTCCGAAACTACTGGACCGATTTCAAAAATTCTTTCACCGTTAGAAAGCTACACTATCACTGATTAACATAGGCTAGCTGCCCGCCCCAGCTTTGCACGGGTAGACAAAATATTTTATATAAATGTCTACCCTACCCGTGCGAAGCCGGGGCGGGCCGCTAGTCGTTTATAAGTTACTTAATAATAAATTATGCAATGTGTATTAGAATATGTAATATATTGATTTTCTCCATAAACATAGGTAATTTGTGATCACAAAATACATTTTATTATGACATAAAATTTTCTAAAAATAAATTAGGTCGAAAAATAAATTACGAAAAAAAGTTAAATTTACCCCAACCCAAACCCAATTTCGTTCGCGACTACCAAATAATCAACATACTAAATAACTTCAGCTCACCTGTGATCACAAAACGCCCATAAAATACACGATCTTACAACACCATAACATCAAGACTCCTTGTAAAATAAACGTAAAGAGTGATAGGAAAAACTTTACTTACCACTCCTCTTTTTACATAACACAGGGAATTTCTTTTGTATAGGAAAAACGGAATGTATCGAATACAGAGGCTTTTATTGAGTTACATAATGCACGGTAAGTCGTTTGCTGCCTCCCGATGGTTAGGGCGTGATTAGACTGTGAGCCGAAGATTATACGGAACACTGACGAATAAAAAAATCCTTAATAATATTTCTGTTACGCTATCGACACTGGAAACACCCCTTCACATCCAACCTGTAGCCTTAGCAAGAAAAAAAATTGAGTACGTTTTCGTATCGCTTTGGACTATTTTGTATGGAGAATGAACAGCGCTGCGCCGGCGAAAAGTTGAACTAAAATTTGTATGAACATTTTGATTTTTTCGGAGTTACGTTTTCAAATACGCAGTCGCAAGCTATTCTTGGCTGCTTTAGTGGTTATGGTGTAATCATTTGGGAAAACCACTGCCAGCGAGCAGGTTATTCCGTAACTTTAATGTTTTCTGAAGATTCGTGTATTTCCATATGCGTACTCATTCCATATGAGCACAGTTTGAGACCATTTTGCTTTCAATGTGTGAATATCATTATAAATTGTTCAACGGTTTTATGATTTATGAATCTGAAGCCTATCTTTATCAACGGCAATTTCAAAATCCACTTAACTCCTAAAAATTTGATTAAAAACCAAACATTATTTAGAACTTGTTACATAAGAAGTAACTGCCTTAAAACTGACTTGAGACACGCAACCGTCATTTGTGTTAGGCATATAACATTCTCGTATTATCTATTGCCATCTAAATGGGTTATTTTGCCGTAACTACTCTAGTTGTTAACTAGTTGGTTATGACCCTATTACTCAAAATTATAGTAGCTAATAACTCAATTCGAAGAGAATCGATCATATGAGTTATAAACCAAAGTAAAATATATCTATATTTATACTTCTATACTAATATTATAAAGAGGAAAGATTTGTATTGTATTGAATAGGCTCCGAAACTACTCAACCAATTTCAAGAATTCTTACACCGTTAGAAAGCTACATTATCACTGAGTAACATAGGTTATATATATTACTAGCTGCCCGCCCCGGCTTCGCACGGGAAGACAAAATATTACGTTAGTGGTATAAAAAATATGTTTACTTTGGTATCAAAACCGCTTTCAGTATAGCCGCGCCCTTATCGCGGCTTAAATTCACGAATATTTGGCAATACCTCATTACGTTCAGGCTTTATTTGCGATATCATTAGGATGTATTGCGGAATGAGGCTGTGTTTGCGATGTACGCTTGATTAATGTTGAGACTTCTCTATTACAACTGAAGTATCTCAGCTTAGTTCTCTAGGAAATATACCTCGCTTGAGAATTTCCATTACTGCAAACTTGTAAAGTGTAGCTAGCGGCATTCTTGTTGCGTTACTTCGGGACAATTTAGGGTTATATAATTTTATAACTATTGTTTTTTACAACTAAGCTATTAGTTAAAGCCAACGCGAGTTATACCCCTGGTGTTGCAACCGCCCATAGGCTACGGTAACCGCTTACCATCAGGCCGACCGCATGCTTGTTTGCCACCACTACACACCTGTTTGATGAGGATTCACAATGCTAACAGCATTATTACTAGCGCAGCGTATCCTCGTGGAGCACTGGCAACCTTACTCACCGAAACACAACACTACATCAAGTAGTGTTACTTCACTGCGGTGTTCTGTAAGGCGGAGGTACAGTCCAAAGTCGATGGGCTCCAAATTTAATGTATTTATTTAATAAATATAATTATGGCATGCAATTCCTTTCCTTTGGTAAATAATTGATTACATTTAAAGCCACGGTATAACATCCGAGCAAATGAATCCGAGATTAATATAAATGCGCTGTTGCATTATTAAATACCAAGCCGATACGTAATTGGATTTACGATCCCAGTACACCGGTTTCAAGTTTCAATTATTTACATCTAAATTAAAAAAAAAAAAAAAAATTGAAATTGGAAAACAAGCATACTGTCCGCCTGATGGCAAGCGGTTATCTGAGAGCTATGAAATGTTTTTTTTTTAAATATGTAGTTCCATACATTCCATTCATAAATATTATAAAAAAGGGAAAGTTTTTTTTGTTTTTATGTATGGGGCGGGGCATCTCCGAAACTATAGAATTCATTTTTTTAATTAATGGTTGGCTACAATAATTTTACGTAGGCGGAGTTAGTAACTTAGAAGTATACATATATATTATTTCAGGGTCGGCAACGCGCGTGTGATACTACTGGTGTTGCAAGCGTCCATAGGCTGCGGTAACCGCTTACCATCAGGCGGGCCGTATGCTTGTTTGCCACCTTAGTGGTATAAAAAATAATTACAAATGCGAAGCCAGTGATGTTATTTTTAAAGTTGTTGTATGTACACCCCTAATATAAAGCGAATCATCGGCAGTCATCACGGCTGAGCATCACGACGCGGAGGGTCGATTACAACAACATTTTCTGTTCGCCAACTGACTATCAGCTTTTTTATTGAATCAATCAATCGGGCCTAGCATCGGTCGGGTTAAATTGTCATACAGTAATTAAGTTAGTTTTAAGCACTCAAATATCGTATGAAAATTTCGTTTATAATAAATTGTATTGTTTTGTTACCTCCCGATTTATTTATTTATTTTTATTTTAAAACTTTATTGTACAACACCAAGGACTACAATACAAGAATACAGTGTGACATAGTATAGTACAAATGGCCGCCTTATCACACTCGGCGATCTCTTCCAGGCAATCGTGGAGAACCTCCCGATGTAGGAAATAACTAAGTTATTTCCTGAATGTTAACCAAACATTTTTCCATTGAATGGTACCGACCAGGACAGTGGTAACAAGTACTTAATTTAATACCATAGTATCCATTTGTTTTACCCTTGATAAATCAGGCTACTCAACAGTACCCTACTCTAGTGATTAGATTTATAGCTACGATGAAAAGCTTTTATTGTTGGCCCCACACGTGTGTCCTTTGATAAGTGTTGTAATAAATTATGAGCATCTTAGTCTACTAATTGGTACAACACTATTGTTTCGGTACATCACTATGTTAAAATGACAGCTTACTCTCTTCCTTCCTTGTTCGCTTGCTTATTGTTGTTAATATCTAATCTTAAGTTATCTCAATAAACTACATATATTTCTTAGTTTTCTTCAATTTAAACAACAATAAGGCCTATCAAATAGGCTGGTACATTTTAATGTCTTCAAAAGACTTATGGAAGAATTTTACTTAAACAGATGTCTGAGCTGAATTTAATATTTTTTATACACATATTTTTATTTTTGTAGCCGTGGTGGCCTTGTGGTTGAAACAACGGCCTGTCATCTGATGGGCCCAGGTTCAAATACCAGCCTGTACCAATGAGTTTTTCAAAGCTTAAGTACATTGATTAACCACACCATGAGCTTAAAAAAGAGAGGTAGGGCGAATTGGGATCTCCCGTGGGTTTTCCCATTAGAATTGGAGCTACCCGACTGGGGACTGTACCTCCACCTTACAGAAGACCGCAGTGAAATAACACTACTTTAATGTAGTGTTGTGTTTCTGCGGTATGCAAGGTTGCCAGTGATCTCCTTTTTTCAGTTACTTTTATTTTGGAAACTAAATTTCATGCAACAAAAAACATGAAATTGGTATCAACATTTATGGGTACAGCTAGTAGATACATAATTTTATCTAAAATGTGATGTTACGGCATGGAATGTAATTCCTGGCCGTGCCTTATAAAGAATTTGCGTTGTAAAGACTTCAATTTAAACAATTAGTTCAACATGAATCTCAAGTACTAACTCATGAAACTGTAATAGTGCTAGAATTATTCAAACTTGAGCTATTAATATGATTTAGTTGGGTCCTATTTCTTATCGGTCCAAGAAACTGTAAGGACATTTTACAAGGAACGGCTTTGTATAAGTAGTAATATTCGCTTAAAACATTATTTCTTTCTTTCTTTCTTCCTTCTTTCTTTCTTTCTTTCTTTCTTAGAAGAAGATTGCCTTTACATTTAAATTGTTTGAGATTCTGGGTTCGATTCGATTTTAGGTTAGCAAAACACCCAGCAAGCTATTAACTTAAGTTAAAAGAGAGGTAGGGCGATTTGGGATTACCCGTGGGTTTTCCCATTAAATTTGGAGCCCCCCGACTGGGGCTGTACCTCCACCTTACAGAAGACCGCAGTGAAATAACACTACTTGATGTAGTGTTGTGTTTCTGCGGTGAGTAAGGTTGCCAGTGCTCCACGAGGATACGCTGGGCTAGTAGTAATGCTGCTAGCACAGTGAGTCCTCATCATCAATATGGTTGATAACTCGTTTAGTGATATCCCTGGTATTGCTAGCGGCTATAGGCAACGGTGACTGCTTATCATCAGGTGGGCCGTATGCTTGTGTGCCACATTATAGCTATAAAAAAATCTACAGATGGCACCTAATAATTAGACATACATACAGACATATGTACCTGGCTATAGTTTTATTATATACATATATACACTCGAAAGACATAACCCTCTTTTGGGGAAATCGGGTAGAAAATACTCAACGTTAATATTGTAATAAAGAAAGGAGGAAATAAAAACCCTGGAATAATTTCGTACAAGAGAGGAGCAATTAAAACTGAATTATTCAAATAACAGTCATTATTTCCGTTTGTACTGATTAACAGCAGGCCCGGTAGGGGCTATGGGGAGTTTGTTGTTGTGAATAGCATTACGTATTATTTTAATTTCGTTAATTTTATCAATATGCAGATTGCGCATTTAATTTCATAATTAACCAAGCTTACGTGAATATATTATTGAGTTAATTCGACAGCAAATGGTGTAGTTGTGGCGAATATCGCCGTCGACAGCACGTGCTTGTTTATGAATATTATTAGCCTTTACCCGCGACTTCCCCCATGTGGTTCTAGATAAAGTCTATGTCCTTCCCCAGGTCATAATCTATTTCGTTGCCAAAGTTCATTACAATCCAATTAACCGTTTGGTCGTAAAAATGTAACAAACAAGCAGAGTTTTTTTTACCACTAAGGTGGCACACAAGCATACGGCCCACCTAATGGTAAGCAGTGACCGTAGCCTATAGCCGCTAGCAATACCAGGGATATCACTAACGAGTTGCCAACCCTGTTGTTGATGAGATGTAGCAGCATTACAACTAGCCCAATGTATCCCCGTGGAACACTGGCAACAAAACACTTCATCAAAGTAATGTTAATTGACTGCGGTCTTCTATAAGCTGGAGGTATAGTCCCCAGTCGGGCGACTACAATAATAATGAGAAAACTCACGGGAGATCCCAATTCGCCCTACCTCTCTTTTTTAGCTGAAAATAACTCATTGGCACAGGCCGGGATTTGAAACTGGCCCCATCAGATGACAGGCTTCAACCACAAGGCCAGCACAGTTCTGAAACTTGGTAGGTTTCATTTTTGTCTTAGTTAATACTTATCTCAAGAAGAATTTTGTTAACCATACAAATTTTCCCATTAAAACTGTAGCCGCCCGACTGGAGACTGTACCTCCTTACATTAGTAATGCTGCTAGCACAGTGAGTCCTCATCAACAACATGGTGTGCAATGCAACGCGTTAGTGATATCCCTGGTATTGCTAGCGACTATAGGCTATGGTCACTGCTTTCCATCAGGTGGGCCGTATGCTTCTGTGCCACATTAGTGGAATTAAAACAAAACACTGTCCATTTATACATACCATGCAGCTTATATTTCCCTAGTGAAAATTCTTGATTTCTTCAGGCCGGCAGGAGGTTTTGCGACGATAATAGCTGGCCATGAATTAATAATAATAATAATAATCGTTTATTTCAGGTAAGTTACACCCATATGGAAACAAATAAAATCAAAGTATATCTACATACTAAAATTAACCAGCGGGGTGAACACTGTCACCGTTGGGCAGCCACATGCAGGCTTATCCAGTGCCCTTTCAATGTTCGTTAATGAGCTCTTTCCTTCATCGTGATACGGCATGTTTTCCAGAACCAAGCTCATAATTTTAGAGACTGCGCTGCGTGCTAATGAAGCCTAAGTAAAGTTTAAATAATAAAAAAAAAAACACTCCACCTTGCGGCCCGCCCCGGCCTCGACCGGCCAGCGTTAGCCATATCTATACTTCTATACTATATAATATTATAAAGAGGAAGGATTTGTATTTTTGTATGTATTGAATAGGCTCCGAAACTACTGGACCGATTTCAAAAATTCTGTCACCGTTAGAAAGCTACACCATTACTGATTAACATAGGCTAGCTGCCCAGCCCGGCTTTGCACGGGTAGACAAAATATTTGATATAAATGTCTGCCCGTGCGAAGCCGGGGCGGGCCGCTAATAAGTTATATATCTACAAAACACAAATAAATTATACCTTCCTCTTGAATCACTCTATCTATTAAAAATCGTCTCAAAATCCGTTCCGTAGTTTTAAAGATCTAAGCATACATAGGGACAGACAGACAGCGGGAAGTGACTTTGTTTTATACTATGTAATGATATACACACATACATATTACTTAATATTTTAATAAAGTCTCATTACGAGGTTTCACAATCAGTAAAGAAAAAACTACTTAGATGGCACACAAACGGTCCATCTGATGGTAAGTAGTCGCCGTAGCCTATAGTCGCTAGCAATACTAGAGGTATCACTAACGAGTTGCCAACCATTTTGTTGATGAGGACTCACTGTGCTAGTAGCATTACTACTAGCGCAGCGTATCCTCGTGGAGCACTGGCAACCTTACTTACCGCAGAAACAACACTACATCAAGTAGTGTTATTTGACTTACTAATTAATTGAACTGTTCATAACTTAGTATGAGTGGGTTGCAGACCTCTAAAATTGGCATGAATGTTCAAAGTTAAGTTAATGTAGAATGAACCGCCGGCCGAAGTTTTCCTAGAGGAGTACAGCATGGGGTTCTTCAAGACGGGTGTGAAGAGATTTTTGGAAGATCGTCGACGCGCGATTGGTACCCCTGGTGCTGTAAGCGTCCATAGGCTGACCGCTTACCATCAGCCGGTCCGTATGCTCGTTTGCCATCTTAGTGGTATATCCATAGCTCTAGAAAATATACCAACCACTAATGATAAGGTACCTAAGGTAATAAGGGCACTTTGTGCTGCACAGCCCCAGCAAGAATAACTGGCGACTTCGAAAACGTAACTCGCGAAATTTCAAAATTTTCATACTAATTTTTAGTTCCAATTAATAGTCCTTAATCAAGTCGAAAATTGTTGCTACAGCTACTGCTGACAATGTCAACGACCCCTTGAATGTAAACCTTGTTTGCCGTGTACTCTTACATAATGTAAAGTCTGACGAATTCATTATTTTGCATAACAAAACATAACAAAAGTCCGCAAACGGGACTGAAACAATAACTTTCCCGGAACTGCACGATTCTCCGCTGAATTTAATTATAGTTTTCTTTATTGTGCTCAAAAGTGATGAATTTTCATCTTGCCAAGTTTTCTTTACTGCTTTGTTGGTAGCAAGTTTGACAAGAGACACATTCATTCATGTATATTGTATGTATGGTACATAAGTATGTTATTTACTTGGATGCAGGAACTACCACTTCAGTGCCAGATGTTGGAATATTGTTTTGATGTATGGAATTGCTTCAATAAAATAGGGGGCTTAAACCAAGAATACCTTATTTATTTACATTAATTACAATTTTTTTTCCCGCGACTTCGCCTGCGTAGCATTATAGTATACTCTTACCCGTTTTCCCGTAGAAATAAAGCCTTTTTCCGCGATAAAAATAATATCGGCTTCTAATGGTAAAAAAAAAATCAAATCGGTCCAGTAGTTTCGGAGCCTATTCAACACAAACAAACAAACAATAAAATCTTTCCTCTTTATAATATAAGTGTAGATCAAAAATCATTATAAAATCCGTCAGGAATGTCGCACGCTTGCTACCTTCGGAATATTAAAAAAATCACCTTTAAATAAATAAATTTACTTAATAAATAACTGTGTATACCCGAATACGTACCCAAAGGGTAACCAACCCTAATAATACAACCCTTTTAATATGGCATCGCTTTCTGTTCGTCCTTCTGTCTGTCAGCGGGCTGTATGTCATGATCCGTAATAAGTAGACAGTTGAAATATTCACAGAATGTGAAAAAAATTAAGGAATTATACTTTTTTATTTTCATTCATATAAATTATTTCCCACTCCTATCTCTATCTTACAAATCCATCCTTCTTTTCTTCATTCCTTCTCTTCCCGTAAGTGAATCCACCTTCAGATTATTTAGACAATTCTTTCATTCTGAGCGAAAGCTTATATTTAGAGAAGTTTATTCAGTTTTAAAATACAGTCTCTGAAAAGTTACAGAGTTAGTCAAAGCGCTAAGTTCACAAATATGCCCGGTGCAAATATGATGTATGACGTCGTAAATGAAAACTTTCCACCAAGTTCTGAATCGCGGCGTTCACACCTCATCCGTTATTTTTTGTCTACACACATGTGTTTATTTCGACTAGCGTTAGAAATGTTTTTGATTACGATTAAGACTCAATTCCAACGAGGGCTCGAACCAATCACCACTACTTATTATAAAACAAAGTCACTTCCCGCTGTCTGTCTGTCCCTATGTATGCTTAGATCTTTAGTACTACGAAACGGATTTTGAAGCGGTCTTTTTTAATAGATAGAGTGATTCAAGTGGAAGGTTTTTATGTATAAATAATTTGTGTTTTGTAGGGTCGCTAGTTCAATCATAAAAGAAAAATTATATAATTATGAAAATACATTATCAAAAAGGCAAAAGAACTGAAATAAGGAAACAACAACACACAAACTAATCAAAAATATAAAATTTACGTCTCTTAGGCCTTACTTGTCTTTGAATTTCGTCTCAGACGTATGCAGGTTTCCTCACGAAGTTTTCTTCGCCGTAAAGCTCGTGGTGTGAGCTAATCAGTGCACTTTGAAAATCTCATTGGTACAGACCGGTGGGATTGGAATTTGCGGTAGTAATATAGGTTTTAAGTAATGTTAAACATTGTTCGCCAGTTGTCCTGGCCGTATGTTTATGCCGCTAACAGCATAAAGTTCTGCCGCCGCAAGTCATATATCACACAAATGTATGCTGCATGCATTTAGACCCGTGCACACAAAATTTCGACTCGAAATGATGTTGGCACAAAGGATATTCCGAGTGTCATGTAAAATATGATGCTTTCAATATATATCTGGCTTTCGCTGGCCGGGATTTTACCAGTTAAAACTGGTATTCCCTACATTTGAATTCCATACGACTATATTTACTACGGTATTTCGTTGCATAGTATATGTACAAGCTTAATTTTTTCCTTCCATAATGGAAACTTATTTTTAATAATAATCTCTTCACGCCTTCCCACAAGGGTCCCCGAAGGGGTAGGCAGAGGTGTTACAACACCCACTTTCCAAAGAAGATAATTTGGTGCCAACGTGACAGATGGTGAATCCGTCGCCGTCTCTTAGGCACTACATACGTCTTTGAATTTATTCTCAGATGTATGCAGATTTCCTCACGATGTTTTCCTTCACCGTAAAGCTGAAGTGACTAATCACTGCACTTTTAAGTTACAGTGGGATTCGAACTTGTGTCGCTAGTATAGCAGACAACGCTTCATACCACAAGGCCACCACGGCTCTTATTTATAAAGAAACATAATTAATGTTTTGGAAATTCCACCCCTAAGGGGGTGAAATGGGGGACGAAAACTTGTATTAAAATCCGTTAAATTATTCACTTTACCACGCGAGCGAAGCCGCAGGCAAGAGCTTGTCCTGTATAAGTACAAAATCTCTAAGGCCCAGTAAACAGCCATGCGTAAACTGAGACAGTTATACGAGATGAATATCAGATGTCGATTCGAGATGTTCTTGCTTCACTGAGAAACCCTGCGATGGTCGGCTACCCTACAGAAATATCTGTTACTTCGTATCCAGTTTCATACTTGTAATTACAAGCTTTTATAAAACTTGCAATGTTTGTTTCGGACAAATCTTGCAAGTTGACTTTTTTTAAATCACTATGGTGGCATACAAGCATACGGCCCACCTAATGGTAAGCAGTCACCGTAGCCTATAGCCGCTAGCAATACCAGGGTTATCTCTAACGAATTGACAACCATCTTGTTGATGAGGAGTCACTAGCAGCATTATTACTAGCCCAGCGTATCCTCGTGGAGCACTGGCAACCTTACTTACCGTAGAAACACAACACTACATCAAGTTGTGTTATTTCACTGCAGTCTTCTGTAAGGCGGAGGTACAGTCCCCAGTCGGGCGGCTCTAATTTAAATGGGAAAACCCACGGGTTATCCCAAATCGCCCTACCTCTCTTTTTCCTGGGCCTAAAAGAATTAAAAGCACTTATCCTGCAGGGTTGAAAAAGGTGGATGGAACTGAAAAAGTACGCCTTGCAGTGTACATATACAATAACACGCACACACCTACGACAAACACAAAAAAGCTACGCAAGCCCGCACAAAAAGTGAATGATTTCGGTTAAAATCGGGGTTCAGGTAAAATCGACTCTTTCGATTGTTGATGTCGATTAAAATGTAGCCTATGTTACCCGGACCATAATGAGGAATCGATAGACACTTTATTCATCAAAATCAGATAAATAGTTTACGCGCTACGGTGGAACATACGTAAATAAAACATACATACATAGATAGCTAACATCATAACCGTAACCCTTCTTTTTGGCTTCGGATAAAAAAAGACTATCTTTAATCTGTATATGTACGACTTTCATTTATTTCAATTTTCATAATTTATTTCCTTGATTGGTATCTACGTAATATCTCAAGGAATTAAAAACTTAAAATAAACTAAACTAAGAACAACAAAACTTACCTACACGTAAAATAAATGTCCCGAACCACTGTCACGGGGAAGTGTGCCAAGAAGGCTGGCGGCATTGCAACGCTGAATTGCAATGCTTAGCCTTTGGCCCAAATATTCGCCAGCCCTCTTGTCTTGTCTTGTCTTTAATCTGTGTCATGTTTTATTTTATAATTCTATGAAATAACCTTCATCAAACATTAAAAACAAAATTAACGAACCGCCGTATATTTACATAAAAAGCAATCTGCCAAAATTTCGATAGATACCTACTCACAAAATCTAATAATTCCCGACTAATAGGCTTAAAAAGGTTTTATAACGGTTCGTAAATTGTTTTAAGGCATTACGTCGTCCGCTTAGAGGTCTTTCGGACCCAAAACTAAGTTGGGGTGTAATTAATTGATTTGATTTAGGGGTTATCTACTCGCGTATGCTTGCTTGGTATTTGAAACTCTTACGGCCATCGAGTGTTTGTTTCTTCTGGGTAATTTGACATTTACATACAACAGGTTGTTAAAAATCAACATAGCCTTTTTATTGCTTCATTTTTTTATTTTTTTTATATCACTAAGATGGCACACAAGCATACGGCCCACCTGATAGTAAGCAGTCACCGTAGCCTATAGCCGCTAGCAATACCAGGGGTTTCATTAACGGGTTGCCAACCATGTTGTTGATGAGGACTCACTGTGCTAGCAGCAATACTACTAGCCCAGCATATCCTCGTGGAACACTGGCAACCTTACTTACCGCAGAAACACAACACTACATTACATCAAGTAATGTTATTTCACTGCGGTCTTCTGTAAGGCGGCGGTACAGTCCCCAGTCGGACGGCTCCAATTAAATGGAAAAACCCACGGGTAATCCCAAATCGCCCTACCTCGCCTCATACCTTCACACAAATACGATAACGCTTATTACTTTACTCATCAACGCAGGCTTCATCATCATGTGAATGTCGAAGCAAGTCAGCTCCTCGACAACACGGATATAGTGAAACCTTTATAAACCCCCAACTCACGACATCACCGATTTATCCTCATCACTATCTATCTAAGTATAGCCTATTCATTGAGACCATTACAATGAGCCCAAACACGATATATTTGCTGTAAGTTAGTGAAGAGTTGGGTGTCTCGTAGAATCCTGATAATGCTGCAGCATCAGGTCAAGGTAACCATGTCATTGTATTAATTGAGTCCTCTGCCATGACCCCAGACCCCAAGCAAGATATATTCGCTGTGAGTTTGTGAGGAGTTGAGAGTGCTGGTCTCCAAACGGCTCGTCAGATTTTCTTTAAGTACAGTTAATAACACTCTCGATCAATTCCCCTTTCAAACAAAAAATCTATATCAAAATAGGTTCATCCGTTTAGGAGCTAAAATGCCACAGACAGACACACAGATACATACTACAAACTTATAACACCCAACGTTTTTCGTCGGGGGTTAATGAACAAAAAAACTTATCTTCAAATCTAAAATAAAGAATTACTTTGAATTGAAATATGTTTGTTTCTGGATTATACTAAGCCGAAATTTATCTACTGGATTTTACGACAAGTAGCTAAGCTAAGTAACTTCGCTTCGAACTTACTTAATGCGATTCATTGAGAACCTGCTACGAAATTCATAAAAACTATTCAAAACGAGACATACATTATTCATTACGACCTTTGTCACTTTGTCTACCCCGTCCGTGAAGATTTACCACGAAGTTCCTTAGCTAGGACATTTATAATATAACTCAAAGGAGTGATGTGATTCGTGCAATCGATACATTAAAAAATTACATATAATATCGATATCGCCTCCTTTAGAAGCTGCTCTGCTTGGATCTGTCTTCTTCAAGATTTCATTCCAAATTTGAATTATTTTTTAACCGACTTCAAAAAAGAAGGTTCTATGTATGTCTGTATGTTATATATTTCATATTTTATTGTGTACACTGGCAAGTACTATGCCTTATACTACATACTACGCCCTTGCTGTAAACAAGCTGTAAAGAAGGGCTCACATCTTGTGATAAGGCCGCCATTTGTACCAACCTATTTGTAATTGTGTAACGTATTACGCTTGGCTGCTATTGCTTTTGGTGTACGTATAATACAGAGTTATCTATCTATATATTGTTTAACAAATAATCATATAAGACTGGGACGGTATGGCAATGGGCTCACGTTGGATAAAATTAAGACAAGTGGGTGTTAATGCAAATGTCACACTAACCTTTCAAGACCCTTTCGATACGGCGTGAGATATTTTTATATCTTCGAGAAGCAGGGCGATTTGGGATTTCCCGTGGGTTTCCCATTTTAAATTGGAGCCGCCCGACTGGGGACTGGGGACCACCTTACAGAAGACCACAGTGAAATAACACTACTTGATGAAGTGTTGTATTTCTGCGGTGAGTAAGGTTGCCAGTGCTCCACAAGGATACGCTGGGCTAGTAGTAATGCTGCTAGCACAGTGAGTCCTCATCAACAACATGGTTGGCAACCCGTTAGTCACACCCCTGGTATTGCTAGCGGCTATAGGCTACATTGACTGCTTACCATCAAGTGGGCCGTATGCTTGTGTGCCACCTTAGTGGTATAAAAAAAAATTACGTTCAATATTTTGTTGGTTTTCCAATACTCCATAAGTAGTATAAGCAGATGGTAAACTAAACATAGCATGAGGAAAATAAGACATGTTATTGACATGTACATAACATTTCTGATGGAGACAAACTACGCATATGTTAAATATCTCCAGTATTTTGTGCCCACTTTCTTTATGAAGCTAAATTTGAAGGTTAAGCCGTAAGTTATCTCGATAATTAATATGGCACATCACTATAGGGCGATTTATTCATAAAAGTACCAAAGAAACATAACCCACGATTATTTATCACCGGATATGTTCACGATCTCAGGTCATCCGGCTCGATTCTCTCTCTCTCGAAGACAGTTTTATCCCTTTTTGAACTTATGAGAGCTAAATTTTACCGACGGGGACTTACTTAGATCCTCAACCTATGTCAAGAATTTTGAGCGAGGTAGAATAGATTTTCCACTCAGAAATTGTAGCCCGTCTGGGGTCTGTGCCTCCACCTTACAGAATGTCGTAATGCAGTGTCGTTTCTTTACTGAATAAGGTCTCTTAAGCTTGTGGAGGTTGTACTATGCTGGCAGAAAGGTATGATCATTGAGAATGCGCTTCGCATAGCGATTCCTGTCAACAAACTATTGGCAATACGAGAAACAATTGCACTAATTGTGAGATAGTTCAAGTAGAATCTTGTCTAACAGCTTTGTAGTATAGGTACTTAATAAAACGATGTTTTTGTGTATATATTTGAAGCTTGTTTAATTTTTTTTCGTGAGATAAACAATTACATCACTTAATATTGAAGGAGGAAAGAAAAAACGATCAGTTTGATTCTGAGCAAAAAATACACCAAAAGGGTTGTTGTACATTTGTCACAAAGTAAATTCATAGAATACAAAATATATTATAATTTGCTTTGTCCGCTTAAATGAGTGTGATACGTTCGGACGGCCTGCGCCCAGATGTGAGCTCATGCGTGGTTTCTTCCGACACGTGTTTCAAGACTTCCACGTCCCGGCAGCGGCACCCTGATGATGGGATGGGATAATATATTTTGTATTCTATAAATATGAATATGAATAAAAAAAGTAAATTCGTCACATATTGTAAACAATATACCTTGAAAATTGGTCACGTGCATTTATATGTGTAAATTCACAGGTAGCATTCAACTCGCTTACACTATCTTATTTAAAAGTAGGATAGGACTACATAATTTCATGCAAAATGTTTTGCATGAAAAATTGCAGGAAAAAAAATTGTTTGACCAAAAGAGAACAAGAATCTTGACGTTGTTTCAGAAAGTCCCTTTGGTCGACAGTGAATTTATGTGCGTTTACCACAGTAATTGTCAGTTGATGTATTTATTGCAGGTTCGAGTCTCCGTTTGGCCACATCGTGATTTATGTTGCGTTCAGGACCGGAGAGTATTTTTTCGGGTAAAAGATGAATAGCTTTTGGCCAAATGGTATTGTTTTTTGGCCATTTTGCGACTGTTAAAAGTTGCTTCGTTGTGTCCCTTTTTGGAATCTTCCTGGTTTCTGTTTCTTACATTTATATGTATGTTATTAACATTTATAGATCTGTTACTTGTCTATATTATTATTTACAAGTATAGTAAATATAGTTTGAAGTAATTTTCGTATCGTAAACGTAAACTTAATCAGTATCGTATGAAATTTAATTTGTGAGGAATATGGCAAATTTTATTAAGATTTTTTTAAATGTTTTCTGTCGGTTTTGTATGTAAGTATAAGAACGTAAACTTAATACAGTTAAATGGTATACAATAGTTTAAATAGAATATCAAATGAAGAAATTTATGTATCGTATGAAATTTAATTTGTGAGGAATATGGCAAATTTTATTAAGATTTTTTTAAATGTTTTCTGTCGGTTTTGTATGTAAGTATAAGAACGTAAACTTAATACAGTTAAATGCAATACAATAGTTTAAATAGAATATCAAATGAAGAAATTTAGTTTTTTTTTGTTATGAATAGCAAATAAGAAATATGTCTTAATTTGTGGTCCTATTGTACCCCTAAATATTACAATGATTAATTTCAAAGGGACGATCGTGACCACGATACTGGTCCCAATTGTCACTCAAAAATATTTATTAAATGTATGGTGACGATCGGGACCGTGGTTCCGGTTCCAATAGCCCCCCGACTCGAATCTAAAGACATTAGATTAGAGCAATTTTCTTTAGCATAAAAGATTCTTTAGCATAATTATCATTATTATACAATCTTAAGACATAACAAGACTCATGTTACACCTTGCAAAGTAATATGTTCCCAGAAAATACACTAAAAGGTCTCACACAAATGACCGAATACCGTGTACAATACTCATAAAGTAACACAGTAAAACTGGTGTGGAGATCGTTAACGATGCAAAAAATTAATGGAAAGAAGTAGCGTGGAATAATACTGCAATTTATCTATCTGCAATTTATGAGATACCCCAAGGGTAATCGATCGATATAATATGGTAAAATAGACCTTCATAATCCTACTAATATTATAAATGCGAAAGTTTGTGAGTATGGATGGATGGATGTATGTTATTATTTCACGCAAAAACTACTCAACGGCTTTGGATGAAATTTGAAACATAGATAATTTATAACCTGTAATAACATATAGGATACTTTTTTATCACGGGAAACATTTTTTATCCCGGAATATTATTTTATCCCTGGAAATTTTTGAGGTTCCTCTGAGATTCTAAGCTCCACGCGGACGTAGTCACGGGCGGAAGCTAGTATCTCATGAAGGCCTAACCAGCGTCATTTCGTTGTTCGCAAAGTTCCATCTAGTTCCTTTTTAATTTGATCTGCGAGTTCATGTGACAATTCTCTTGCGACACATTAGCCTAAATCTACTATATAAAAATATGTCGGGTTTTCCTTCCTGACGCTATAACTCCAGAACGCACGAACCGATTTCCACGGTTTTGCATTCGTTGGAAAGGTCTCGGGCTCCGTGAGGTTTATAGCAAAGAAAATTCAGGACAATAAATGTCTACCCGTGCGAAGCCGGGGCGGGCCGCTAGTTACACTATATTAATTATGCTTAGAACTGTCAAATTGCTGCTGTCATATCAAAAGAAATCCTTAGTATCAACCAAATATAGTTCAGTTTTAGTCTAAACAGATGCAAATAATTGGCACCTTAATTTGCTTTTGATAACAGGCTTAACAGTCGTGAGAACTTAAATAGCTTACATAGAGATACATATAATATGCGTGTCCCCTTTGCACACTCCCGATAGAAGGCTGAAGCCGCGTACACCCAACCTTATGCGTATGAAAAAATACTAACAAACTAAACCCGTTAAAGTACCTTAATGGCAACATAAACAGAATTCTTTTTGCAAACCATGCTTAGTGCGTGGGTTAAGTTAAGAGAATACAGAGATTTAACAAAATGGTGAATGTCTATTTATTTTTATTTTTATTTATATACTAACTATATAAATTTTACATACAAATCTACTGTTTCAGTGCTTGTAATTCAATTGTCTTTTGTCTTTGTCCATACCGGCCGTATTGTCTTTCAATAGTGCTTAATTTTTTTTTATGCCACTATGGTGGTAAACATGGTAAGCGGTCACCATAGCCTATGGACGCATGCAACACAAGGGGTATCACCCGCGCCAGGCCGACCCTTCAAAAATCTCTTCACACCCTTCTTGAAGAACCCCATGCTGTACTCCTTTGGAAAAGCCTCGGCGGGGAGTTCATTCCACAATTTGATCGTGCGCGGGAGAAAGTTCTTTTGGAACCGCGCCGTGCGAGACTTCGGTTCCAATGGGTAAATTTCCCCACACTTTGATTAGCAATAAATATGCCAATGTCGTTAAAAAAATCTTCTCATTACAATTAATGCGAATGAGCAAGTCTATTGATAACGCTGTTATCGGAGGTAAATCAAAAGTAAACCAAAAACATCAGACGCATAATGCAAATAAAACATTTTCCAAGTAATATTCCAGGGTACCAAATAATATATATGTTCTCCCGTGAGTTGCAAACACAGCGATTTGTTTCAATATAAAGATGGTTCCCACCAGATTGATTTTACGATCGTCCGATTTAAGATATCTATAAGCTATGGTGACCGTTTATCATCCGACGGGTCATATACTTGTTGGCTACCTTTCAGTATTATGTCCAAGGTTTTTTTATCACCATGGTGGCATACAAACGTACGGCGACAGTCACCGTAGTCTACAGCCACTAGCAATGTTGTTGATGAGGACTCACTGTGCAAGCAGCATTACTACTAGCGCAGCGTAACCTCGTGGAGCAACTTTACTCACCGCAGAAACACAAGACTACATCAAAGTACAAGTGCCAATTTTAATGGAAAACTCACGGGAGATCTCAATTCGCCCCACCACTCTTAATTTTTTATCAGTATAAAACAACTGTATTAGTTTCTTCTGCTTGTAGTTTAAGCCATCAAAGTTTTTTTGTTCTCTCAGCAACAGCGCAGCGATGTGGCTACTGTAAGCTAAATAAACCTTAATTCTTCTAAAGTCTTTTACTACTAAGCCGCTTAGGGCTTTATTGATACAAAACTGAAGGCTTTGGCGAGATTAATTTTTTCTACACGTTTATTTCATACATAGCTCTTTATTTATTGTGCTTTTCCACGCACGGAAATTGAAAATAAATTGGCCTTTATCATTTTGACGCCTTATTTTTTTAGCTGATTCGTTTTGGTGATTTTTACGTGTTTCTTGAAGTATTTTTTGTCTAAAGTCTACTGAAGTTTTTCCTCCTGTTCTCCTGAAATTGAAGAGAATTGTGTTTGTTAAGTAATTATGATTAATTAATTTAATGCCACCTCCGAAATAATTATTGCCCGACTTAACATCTACTTATAAAAAATACTTTGTTCATATTGTAGCGATTAGTTTAAATCTTGAGCATAAACAATTGAAAGAAAAATTACAGAGGAAAATTATATTGCTACGCTACGTAGAAAATCCATTCTATTGGATTAAAAACCATAGATGCTAAGCGTTACTCTAAAACTATTAATTAACACTCAAACTTAGGTCCCTCACGGGGTAGGCAGAGAGTAAGTTGTAGGAGCAGTAGATTAAGACGATTCAATAATATTTATTTCTTAATTTGTTTTTTAATTATCTTTCTTTTAATGGACGATGAAACCTGTTGTTCATTGAAATCGTTGGCAAAAATAACCAGTATTAAAATTGTACAAGAAATTAATCTGTTTGACTAAAAAACAAAAAAGGCTTACACCGATAATTTACAATAGCAAAGGAAAAGAGTGGGTATAATTTGGAGAAACCTATTAAAAACGCCTGTCAAAGGGAAAGTTGGTGAAACGTCGACGCAAAATTACTGCGAATTTGCCAGTGTAACTGTACCCACACCATAACATAAATGATACTGGAAGTTCTTTATTAAACTAACTAGTATTCTCCCGCTTCTTCGCTCGTATAGATATAAATATCCTTCAGTCAATGACGTGTATTGTACTCATAGATGGGTTTGAAACGTTTATTCTCATAAGAATTAATGCATTCACTTACATGAGAACTTATAAACAAATAACATATTGTGTACATTTCAATTGTAGCAGGAGGCGTACCTGGTCTACTTTATTATATAGTAATGACATGAAAACGGGTTTTATACGCGATATTAATTGTTTATTTACCTCCCGACGTTTCGACCGAGTTGCATCGGCCGTGGTCACGGGCTGACTGATTGTAGTTGTGTACCCCGCCTTCTTCTTGATTCGCGGGTAGAACGAATATTCGTTCTACCCGCGAATCAGTACTTAATTATAGTAAAGTAATGTATTTAAAGTGTTAACAACTCAATTTATCGTTTTATTACATAGACATAAGAGAAATAATTAAATTTTTCTATTAGTGAAGATTATTTTAGTAGCTCCTAGGACAACCCCAAACACATGATGAAAAAAAAACTCTGCTTACATGAAATTATCTCTTGACTTACGCACTCTTCTTTTACTGCATCAATCTCTTCAAATATGCCCGTTGGTTCCGCGTACCTTACTTTTACAATTAATTTGATTAATTTAGCGTCCCTGATGCGTGCAGTGCGGGGCAGCTCCGATCTATGTCCTGCAGCTGATGGCGGGCAGGACGTAAACAGCCCTATTATGGTTCACTGGACGAAGTTGAACCTAAAATAATATTATTGAAATGTATAATTTTATTCAAGTACTTATGTATATTATATATGCTATCATAATATTGTGACATATTATCCATATGGATAATACGAGTATGTCTGAAATAAAATTATTTGAATTTGAATTATTAAATGTAATTGAGCCCTCATTAGGCAGGCATGTATAAAGAGATTGAATGTAGAAGAAACAAAAGAGATGTGCAAGTCAGGAATGAAATGGCGCTCTATCTACCCCGTAAGAGGCTTAACGTGATTTTTTAAATTATAACATTACAGGTTGGTTGAGGCCTATCGTGAAAGGTGTGCTGGAACATATCTCGCTCAGAGAATCAGCATTGCTATCCAACAATGCTGCCAGCATTCTTGGCACGAAATTAATTCAACAAACTAAAACTACCTACTGATACCTACCACAATTAAACTGTGGAATGAACTCCCCGCCGTGGTTTTCCCAAAGGAGTTCTTCAAGAAGCATTCACAGCATGGGGTTCTTCAAAAAGGATGTGAAGAGATTTCTGAAGGGTCGGCAACGCGCGAATGATACCCTTGGTGTTGCAAGCGTCCATAGGCTGCGGTAACCGCTTACCATCAGGCGGGCCGTGTGCTTGTTAGCCACCTTAGTGGTATAAAAAAAAAGTTCTGCTCTATGTTTTATGTTAATAACAACATAAAACTAGTTAAAATTAATAAAGCCTATCCAGCTCCCTACTGCCTGGTCGCAGTCGCTGGTAGCTTTGAACAACTGGGCTCTGGGAACAAAGCTGCCCACTATCTATTGTTAAATTTTAACTGCTTTCACTGACTTTTTACTCTTTGTAGGTAAGTCTTTTTATGTGAAACGTTTTAATACTTTTAATCCATGCTCTGGCTTGTCGAAACAATATCGACTTTTGAAGCAAAATTGGTTTCGATTTAAAAAGAATCCGCTGTTGGATTTTACTGTTAGAATTGTATTCAGATTGGCTCGCTGCTTTTTTTTTGTAAAGTTCTTCATTAGTTCAACGGTGGATAAACTTGGTGAAAGTTTGTCATAGAAGTTACTTAACTTAAGTTGGGTAAAAGAAGGCCAAATTGTAGCCAAAACTCCGTGTTTTTACAAACATTTATTTACTTTCACCTGTCCAGTGTGTGTATGTATAATGAAACCGTTCAAGATACACTGACATTTGGCATACACGTTTGGTTGCGATGAGATTGCAGGGTTACTTAAATACCGCCGTTTGTAATCTAATATGGCGGACGTCACATGATGGCTATTTATCATTTCCACGGGCTTGATGAGCGAATAAACGCTTGTACTAAAATTATATAACCCAGTATTTAATACTGAGATTAGGGAATGTATGCTTCCGTACCTACATGATATAAATAGGTAGTTCTTTATTTTTAATACGTTATTTAACGAGTATTATTAATATCCTTGTACAGGTTAGGTTAGGTCAAACACGTGCATATTTTGAATTTAGTTTTTTTTTTTCATTGCAGGTACCAGATCAAGTTTCACTTGGAAATCAATTTGCTGTTGAATTATTTTGGTAAGTTTGTATTTGCAGTAATTAGTAAATATATTTGTTTTAACCAGTCATGATTTGACTGTAACAGTATACTGACAATCAGTACCACATAAACATATCTATACTTATAATAAAACTGTAACAGGTCCAATTCTGTACATTGAAGATATTTTGAATTTTTTTTTGGTAGGAATATAGAGTATATTGGATACTGACCCCAAAACTGTTTTAATTTTAATTTTTGTCTTTTTGTCTGTTTCTAGGCCGCGCATCACGCCGAAACTACTAAACGGATTCAAATGAAACTTGGCACGATATGAGTTGATACTACGATGTATAACATAGGATACTTTTTATCACGAAATTCAGCACGCTTCCCCTGGGATAGGGGATTAATATATTAAACAATTTTTTTTACCTGGCTGTTACTCCGAAACAGCTGGACCGATTTGGACAGGACTTTCACTGGCAGGTAGCTGATGCTATAAGGCATAACCTAAGCTACATTTACTTTGGAAAAATAATTAGGGTTCCGCGTAGCAAATAAAAACCCATGAAATTGTAAACAATGTACGAACGGCACAGCTAGTAATAATAATAAACCTTCTTCAAGTCTTCCCACTTCCTCACGTTTTCCTTCACCATACAGCTCATGGTGCGACAAATCACTGCGCTTAAGTTAAAAAACACATTACAGTACACATCGGTGGGTTCGAAATATTGCGTCCCTAGATTATCAGCCAACGCTCAATATCACAACGGCTTTTTCAACGTACTTATGACAGGTCAATAACCTACGCATTCCCGTAATTTCTAACACATAAAATGGGAAAAAGTGTCTTCATAACGCACTTCTATAAGGTGCAATAAATAACTGTTGCCGTATATGTGTGTCGTAGTGGAGGTTGTCACGCTATAGCGCTATGGGGTAAGGTCACGCGAAGACGATCAAAATAGCGCAGAAGCGTCTACCCGTACATATTTACCTACAGTCTGGCAATAAAGAGAAATAAATAATAGGAGTGCCACTGTGCTGCTCGTATGGCAACTCATATAGAGCACCAACCGTCTTAATTGGTTTGTTTACAGTAACCGTCATAACGTAGATTCCATTTTGTGAAAGTTGCCGTTTCTAGACTGTTTTGCCAAGCTATGGTTATGAGTCACCGATCTATAAAATCAATGTTATGAGTGGATAATATTAATTACTAGCTTCTGCCCGCGACTACGTTCTCGTTGAGCTTAGAATCTCAGAGGAACCTTAACTTATCCCGGGATTAAAAGTGTTAGTCCAGGCTATAAACTATCTGTCTTAAGCCATCCGTCCATACTCACAAACTTTCGCATTTATAATATTAGTAGGATGATCACAGGACTAGCTTCTTTACTTCCTAGATCAAAACATAAAGGACTAGGAGCCGGCGGGCATGTATGGAGAGATTGATCAAATACCTCTAAGGTGGCACGCAAGCGTATGGCCAACTTGATCGTAAGCATAAATTTTGGAATAGCGCTAACTGTGACCCGTTAAATCAGCTTAATAAGCAATATTCAGGATTAATACTTGCAGAAATAATAATGTGAATAATCCCCAAGAGTATAATTGTATTATTCAAACATGATTACTCAAAATACACTGTATCAACATACAATAACGTTCTTTTTAAAACAGTCATGAAAAAACAAATGCTCCACATATACCCCTTCACATCCGCAAATGACAACGGGTGACGGATTTTATCCACAGCCTCCGCGCGTATGTTGTGAAGTATGTATGCAAATACGAAGGGTTTATAATGATATCGCTGCGGCCGGACATTAAATGCAGGTACGAACAACGTTATGTACTAAAATATTATCTTTGCAGTGCCAGATGTACATTTTTGGAGATGTTTTTTTTATTCGATGAAGGTTACATAGTCAACTGCAATAGAAGTAATATAAACGCATTGTCAACTCTATTAATAGAGGCTCAGAGTAGATAATTTAATAACGTTATAGAGGATTCACATTACTAGTCGTCGGTGGAAAAGAAAAACAAACAAACGTCATTTGACCAATTGTTCAGCTGAGCTGTTCAAATTTCAATAAAATTATTATATCTTTTTAATTTATTTTTTGTTGTGTTGTGAGATTATGATTGGCGTGTAACCTAGACAAATTGATAGAGAGTCCAATACTCTATCGAACTGCATATAAAACTCATTTTCGCGATTGATTTGTTTTTCTTTTCTACCATCCCAGTGATAAATGTTTCTCTGACAGAAGAGTACAGTGGTTGACGTAGGTGAAACAATCAGGTTGAAGTGGAGATAGGCTGATTATTTGGATAGACGGAATAATGGACTGGAGCTGTGAAGATCACAGGTTAGACCACCCACCCGACAGTCAGATGTTATTGTGATTGTGACCCAAGAGCCGCCCGACTGGGGACTGTACCTCCACCTTACAGAGACTGCAGTGAAATAACACTACTTTGGCTCCACGAGGATACGCTGGGCTAGTAGTAGTATTGCTGCTAGCACAGGGAGTCCTCATCAACAACATGGTTGGTAACTCGTTAGTGGTATCCCTAGTAGAAGGAGGTACAGTACCCTGTCGGGCGCCTCCAATTTAAATGGGATAACCCACGGGAAATCCCAAATCGCCCAAAAGATTCCTTATACATACCGAAAATAAGTATTAAAACATCAAGTCGCCTCTACGAAACACAACCCTTACTCTTTAATTTAGTTCCTTGCACGGTATCGACAAGGTCTTTTGTAAACGCGATGAATAGACACTATTGAATTACTAAATATACGCAAACTTACGACAATATCATCACGATGGAAAGAGCAGAGCATTTCTGAACTTTATTAATATAACTTTATTGATAAATCATACGATATTACTTGTTAATATAAACTCATAAAGTTTACTAACACAAAACTATTAAAAAAAAAAACAGAACTTAACCCACCTACTAATAGATAAAAGATCTGACCCAAACCAGAATCATGTGGGAGCGTGCTTAGAATGCTGGCAGCATTGCCGCGCTGGATAGCAACGCTGATTCTCTGAGTGAGATATGTTCCAGTACGCCTGTCACGGGAGGCCTCAACCAGCCGGCGTAAGACACCGGGCCCCAGGGTCCCACAGTAAAGTACTCATAAAGTGATATCGTTAATCAGCTATTAAATTATTTTTTAGTGGTGCAGATGGTTTGAGGTATTCTGTTCTGAGATGGTAGGTATTTTATTGCAAGAAACCGAGGGTCACCTAGGTGAGCACCACCGAAGTGCCAGATATCTGCCCTCAACAAGTAGTGTATGAATTACTGTATCCCAGTATGAGGGGTACTGTAGCCAGCGAAGTTAAAGGGCACTCAACCGTACGGCCTACGGGATGGTGTCACCATAGCATCAATACAAGCGAGCACTATCGTAGTCCTATATGATGTGTAACATCTGAAATCGGACCGCTGTCGCCAACTTTACCACCGCGCGCGCTCATTGGTCAAATCCTTTCATCCCTTTTGATGGGATCACTCCCACAGATTCCAGAAAAGATGCTACACATCAAAAATCTTTGCCACATTAATAAACGCCTAAACTATTTCCACGTTACATAGACAAAATGTAATCTTAGGGCATGTGATATATTAAACACGCTTTTTATCCTATTTCAACGCAAGTAAGTCGCAGACGCTGTATGCTATCTGTATATCTCTTTTTTCTCTCCACTTCTCTCTATCTATCTCTTTCTACCCTCTACCTCGCTCTCTCTCTCTAAAAGCACAAATACAAATGCAAAGGCGGAACAAAACAAACGTAAAACAGTTTCAATAATTTCTCCAACATTTGCGTGTAGAGAAGTGTAACTATTATTAGTCACGTGACATTTTCTAGCGAGGTGCTGTACCTTAATATGACCTGAGACATGTCAAGGGTCAACTGAATCGATTGACCTTATTAGTCCCGTGAAAACTTTAAGTGTTTGAGATTCATATCGCGTTTAAGATGGCGTCAGTAGGGTTGAAGCCGGTTGTGAGTTAAGAACAGCTATTTGCTTACTAATTTATACTTACGTGTAAAGTGTTTGTTATTCTAGTCTGAAATAATTGGATTACTTTGACCTATTAAAACTT
The DNA here is from genome assembly GCA_951449985.1 of Falcaria lacertinaria. Classification (NCBI taxonomy): domain Eukaryota; kingdom Metazoa; phylum Arthropoda; class Insecta; order Lepidoptera; family Drepanidae; genus Falcaria; species Falcaria lacertinaria. The sequence continues at coordinate 7,402,815 of OX602129.1, forward strand.
TTGACGAAAATAGTAGCTTTTTGTAAGGAAATTTAAAAATCGGTTTAGTCCATACGTACAATTAGGGTTACGTATATTTTAAAAACCCTGTTGGTATTTGAACTTAGTAATTATCTTAGGGCTTAGGCCATGGACGCTTGCAATTAAAAGAGAAGTAGGGCGAATTGGGATTTCCCGTGGGTTTTCCCATTTATATTGAAGCCGCCGGACTGGGCACTGTACCAGCGCCTTACAGAAGACCGCAGTGAAATAACACTACTTGATTTAGTGTTGTGTTTCTGCGGTTAGTAAGGTTGCCAGTGCTCCACGAGGATACGCTGGGCTAGTAGTATTGCTGCTAGCACAACTAGTCCTCATCAATAACATGGTTGGCACCCCGTTAGTGATACCCCTGGTATTGCTAGCGGCTATAGGCTACGGTGACTGCTTACCATCAGGTGGGCCGTATGCTTGAGTGCCACCTTAGTGGTAGAAAAAAATAATAATAAAAATATATCTTCTTAGTACTTCTTCGTTTGTTTTGCCTACTCACTGAAATTGTAGTAGTAATCGGAATGGGGTCAGTTGATAATATCTGTAATTTAACACGACTTGCGTGTGTCCAGGGCCGTTGTTTCGAATTACGAAATTGTTTACATAATAGGAAACGAACGAAACGTTTTGAGAAGTATTAAATTTGAATTTTTATTTGCTTTATTTTGGTTTGGTTGTTTTAACAGGTTGTGTTATAGGTATGACTTCAAAGAAAGAGGTTCTATGTGTCTGTATTTTTTTTTATTGTCCATTGATATTTTGGTCAGATGTGGATCGTTTTTTTTAAATGTTACGTAGGTCTTAAACATCCTTTCAGTCCGCTTGATGGTAAGCGGTCACCATAGTCCAATGACTCTTGTAATATAGGAGATGTCAACAGCGCGTTGCCTTTTATCGTTGAGAGAACTCACTACTTTGAGTAGCAGCTGGGTTTTGAACCCGGAACGCCTCAAATGATATACGGTTATTTCAACCACACTGCTTCTACGGCTTAGTATATTATTAACAGAGAGGGTCTTCTCAATATAAGGTGGATAATACACTAGTGATCAATTTTGTTATACGTAAAATATCATTGCTAGTGATCTCATTAGTATTGCAATATGCTTATTATGACACCTGTCTTTTAACTTAGATATTAATTTTTATTATTTTTTCAGGAACAAAAACTGTTTAGGATAGGGTAAGGCTTACTCTAGCAGATAATTGAAAAGTGTGAGAAGCAAACAACAGCTTAATTTAATAGTTCACACCTAATACATCATAATCAATTCAACTGCACCTCGCATATTTTATTCGGAAACCTCGTTGAAAATACGGAATTATAATATTTGCGAGGCGTAAGGCGAAAATATTGTTCACACTTCATTCTGTACGTGAGAGTAATGCTAACCCATTTGCGTGTGTGCTTCGCATTGAAGAAACAGAAATAGGCATTTGAATGTGCAATAAAATGGGAGAAATTTTCCTGGAAAAATGTGAGATATTTTTGCAAGGTCTTTTGAAGCTTGGAGTTGCCACTCACGTCCGCAGGCTTTACCCCATGAGACCTTACACATGACCCCTGGGTGGTAATAAGCAAAGAGAGGTGAGGAGATTTGGGATTTTTCGTGGGTTATCCCATTTAAATTGGTGCCGCCCGACAGGGGAGTGCACCTCCGCCTTACAGAAGATCGTAGTGAAATAACACTACTCGATTTAGTGTTGTGTTTCTGCGGTAAGTAAGGTTGCCAGTGCTCCATGAGGATACGCTGGGCTAGTCGTATTGCTGCTGTGCACAGCACAGTGAGTCCTCAACAACATGGTTGGCACCCCGTTAGTGATACCCCTGGTATTGCTAGCGGCTATTATAGGCTACGGTAACTGCTTACCATCAGGTGGGCCATATGTTTGTGTGCCACCTTAGTGGTATAAAAAAAAACAATGAGATGTATAGTAATCACAAAATTTAACACAAAGATGTTTGCCCCGGCGGGAATCGAACCCGCGGCCTCTTGGCAGTCAGCTTTACTAACCGCGACCGCTGGTCTAGCACCAGCCGTCTTCGTATTTTATTGTCAGCGAACGATATGAAAGTATCTTTTTTAAATCCTCCGATAAAGGCAAAACAATATTTTCTTAACGGGACTGGTCGTTCGGTTTAAATAAAGATGCGATACACATAAGACAGATAGCATAGAGGACAAGTCATATCCATTTAAATACTAAACAGAGAGATACCTACTGCAATCTCAAAAGTAGATAGAAGTTATTATAAGTTTATCCATTGAGTGTTCTACGTGTATATAGATAAGATCCACTTTACGTGTATCCCAGGCAAATATTCATAAAACTTTTTTTGCTATGCGCTCACCAAAAACCTTTATTCAAAGTTTTGCGAACACAATATCGTTTGAAAGTATCTTGTGTGAATCTTTTCCAAGAGGGCTTTAGTGTAAAATGTAGTTGGTTTTTGTTGCGTGATACGTTGTGAACGTCTGTATTCTTATGTGAATTATTACACAATAATTCTGATATTATTATTTATTAATTTATAATATTTTCTCCCGATTACGTGTTGGACTTGTGGTATGAAGCCTGTTATTCTAGGCAAGCAAGTTTGGATCCCACCGGTCTATACCAATGAGCTTTACTAACTTAAGTGCAGTGATTAGTCACACCACGACCTTTACGGTGAAGGAAAACATCGTGAGGAAACCTGCATACGTCTGAGAAGAAATTAAAAGACATATGTAGTGCCTAAGAGACGGCGACGGACTCACCATCTGTCACGTTGGCGCCGAATTATCTCCAGTGGAAAGTGGGTGTTGTTACACCTCTGCCTACGTCTTTGGGGACCGTTGTGTATTTTTACATATTGTCATGGTAATAAACTCGATAACCAATTGGAACACCTGCATGGAAATAATCGACCTTAGGGATATAACATAGTTTCACTTTGTTAGAGTGGCTAATACTTTGTTGTATTCCTGAGTTGACAGCAGATTTTTAAGAGAGATAGGGCGAATTGGGATCTCTCCCGTGGGTATTCCCATTAAATTTGTAGCCGACCTACTGGGGACTGTACCTCCATCTTACAGAAGGCCGCAGTCAATTAACACTACTGAGTTGTAGTGTTGTATTTCTGCGATAAGTAAGGTTGGCAGTGTTCTACGAGGATACTCTGCGCAGTGAGTCCTCATCAACAGCAGGGTTAGCAACTCGTTAGTGATACCCCTGGTATTGCTAGCGGCTATAGGCTACGGTGACTGCTTACCATCATCTAAGGTATAAAAGAAGCGGGGCTCGTGGCACATTTGTCAATGTGCATATCGCGCGATCTGCGATGCTAAGCAACCTAAACTATGGCCAGGTGTTGGATAGATGACCGCCAATTTAATACCGAGCCGAAAAGGTTGATTTTTACAAATAACAGCCCGTAAAGATTTAATTATTAATTCACAAAAGACACCTCATTCATTAGTTTTACGAATTTTAACGTGCGATATGATTGATGATCGTTAGAGCTAACCTTAACAATGCCTCGAAGAGATCTAATAAATTTTTAATAAGACCCAAATTCTGTTCTTTTTTTTTATTCCACTAAGGCCGTAGCCTATAGCCGCTAGCAATACCAGGGGTATCACTACGCCCAAAGCACTTTAATCAAATTTCCTCTTTTCCATCCACCACGTATTTCTATAGCGTAAATAAATAATTTTGAGCGAAAACAATTAAGGAAAATTATCCTAATTAATACAGACGAAACACATTTCCACATGATTACTCAGGATAATCAAAGCAAACATAATTATAAAACATATATGTACTTGTGAAATATATTTCGTCCTTTTTACGTTCACATTTTCATACGTAGGATTAATTTGGAAATCTGTAATCAACTTTACGGATTATATTTAGATAGGAAGTTGTTTGTGTTTCATCTACTTTCAATTTTGCTTTTTAAACATTCATCAATCTTTCATACATGCCTGCCGATTCAGAGCTCCAGTCATATAAACATTTATACCTACTTATTAGCGAGCGTTTCATATACGAGTAATTGCAGGTTGAAATTGGAAATGGAATTAATTGAATAATTTTCTGATTTCGTAGTAAATTACGATTATCACAAATTGCCATCAAAATGTCCTCATTTTCCCAATACCCAATACTGTGCTGTATGCATAAAGGAGCAGCATGTATTATGTGATAAACCGTGGTTCAGATATACCATGTTCTACTATGCAATTAAAAATGACACATCATGATACTTGAGTTAAATTTAAAATATTTGATGCTTAGTTCTATTAATCCATACTAATATTCACGGGCAAAGCCACGGGTAAAAGCTTTATAAATAAATTAGATAAAAACGAACTATCACGAAATTACTTATTGTAAATTATATATCTAAGTTTTTGAAAGTCTAAGTTGGACTGTGTGAAAGATGACATGGCCAGAAAGGAAGTGAATGCAGAGATGACGGCTGATAGAGAAGTATGGAAGAGAAAAACATATTGCGCCGACCTCAAATAATATGGGATAAGGGCAGGAGAATGATGATGATAAATCTAAGTTTTTACTAATAATATGCGCAATTATATATGCATTATAGCTCAGTGCTATAAATATGAAGACAAAATCTGTGACATTATTTGACGATAATATAGAAGACAATATATGAAGGAATTTGATGCCTGCATTCCCGTTCCTAAAACCGTGCGTCAGTGTCCATAATGCATAATATTTTAAGGATAAGGCTCCTCACGTATCGACGTTATAATGAAGCCACTTTGCCATATAAAGTAATTCAAGTATGGCTTTATCTTGTACACTGAGGTCCTCACGTTAATTTAACGTGAATCATAAGTAGGGTCTGGGATAGAATGATGTTTATCGATTTTTAGAAATTTATTATTGAGATACCTTTTTCTGACGAAGTAAATTACTCGAAGTTAAACTTAAATCGTGATTTTCAGCAAGAAACATTATCTTCGAAGATTTTGCTCTTAATTGGATTTATTTTGTTCCATCCACTGAAATCAGATAAATTTTAATGTAATTATTTGATATAAATTCCTTTAGAACTTAAGATATTTAATAAATTCAGCATCTTTATTGCTCATTATTCTTTAAATATTAATGTTAAGTTTCTCTTTGTTACAGATCACCAAATGCGTCGGATCAATCTTCAGGAATGCAACGACACGAGGCAATGACAAGCATAGCAAAATGGATCATAAACATTGGACGACATGGGTGAAAGTTTCTTTCATATGCCTTGTCTCGTTCACCACCACCGTGGCGGACTTCACCACCGAATGTCAGAGGCCTTGCGATTGCAGATGGCAGTCGGGAAACAAGGCCGCCATTTGCTCAAACTCAAGCCTCAAAGCCGTGCCTGCAAATCTCAGCAACGACATTCAGATCCTTGATCTATCAAACAACAACCTTAGGCAGCTAAGCGCAGAAGCCTTCAAGAAAGTAGGCCTCAGTAATCTTAAGAAGTTATTCATAAAGGAGTGTAATATAGAATCTATACACAAAACTGCATTCGCAACCTTAGCTATAATGATAGAGTTGGATCTGTCGAAAAATAGGATATCATACCTCCACCCCGACACGTTCAAAGGCACAGAGAAACTAAGATTGATAAACTTAAGCAATAACTTTATCGATAAGTTAGAAGATGGATTGTTCCGTGGCTTGAAATACTTGCAGAAAGTAGAAGCGAGCAACAACAGGATAGTGAAGATTGGGACGAAAACATTCGTGAACCTACCGCAGTTAAAGATTTTGAGATTTGACGGGAATCAGCTGAGCCACATGAAGCCAGAAACTTTGATGGGCTTGAGGAACTTGTCTGGACTAGACTTGCATAACAATCCCTGGCGGTGCGACTGCAACTTGCAGACGTTCAGAGATTGGGTGATTACTCACAATTTGTACACAGCGCCGACAGCATGCGCTGAGCCCCCTTCCGTGCAGGACAAACTTTGGAACGAGTTAGATTCATCGAACTTCGCGTGCCGGCCTACAATACTCGAACCCCTGCCCGATACAACAGTCAAAAGTTACGACGAAAACGTGACTCTGACTTGCAAAGTTGTTGGGAATCCACCACCTGAGGTAGTTTGGCGATTCAATGGCAAAACTATTGAAACGAAAGCGTTCGGCGAACTTAGATACGTTATGTCGGAGAATACTATGGATTTGATAAGATGGGTGAATTTAACTGTTGTAAATGCTAGGTATAGCGATAAGGGGAATTACACGTGCGTGGCTGAGAATCCTGGAGGGCAAGATGAGAAGACTTTAACTCTTGTATTAGGAAAGTACAGTGGGGTTGGGACGATAGCTGGTATGGATACCGATTCTTTCGCTATACTAGTTGGTTGTTTGACGGCCTTTGTTATAATATGTGGTGGAACTTTAGTTGTATGTTACTTGACAACGCAGAATAGTGAAATTAAAAGACTGATTAAGAATGATGGAAGGTCATCCAACGGGGAGGTGTTGATCGAGGGTTCTGTCGCTTTGGAGATGGAGAAAGGACTGAAGCCGGAGGTGAATCCAGTGTCAAAGCCTCCAAGGAAGTATGAGGCGCCGCCTTCTCTCACAAAAGAAGCTACTGAGATGTCCGAGCTAAATAGAACATTACTGGATAGTGACGCTGTGCTAGGTAAGAAGTTGATAGTTCTTTATGTAGTAACTTTATTAATTTAAATTTGAACCCCCCGACCATTCAGAAATCTCTTCACACCCTTCTAGAAAAACCGCATGCTGTACTCTTTCTTTGGGAAAACCACGGCGGGAAACACGTATTTAGCTGCTATGGGATGGTCGAGTAACTAGCCCACAAACAAACATACAATCTAGCATTTTTAATATGATGGATGTATGGACAGACGTTTGTTGCTCAATCACGTAAAAACGGCTCAACGGATTTGTATGGAATTTGGCACACGTATTGTTTATAACCTGGATTAATACATAGGAAACTTTTTACCCCGGGAAAAAGTTCAGGTTCCTCTGGGATTTATGCTCAACGCGGATGAAGTCGCGAACAGAAGCTAGTATTTCTAAATAACACACTCGTTATGTAGGCTAATTATATCTACTGTTACTACTTCATGAAATTTCGAAGGCCCCAGTGAGGTTTGACCGATACAAATGTCGGCTTTTATCTCAAAACAAGGCTTCGTTTTAATGGTTGTCTTTGAGCTACGCCTATTGCCAGTAAACACATTAAAAGTTTTCCTGGTAAACATTATTTATGTAAGCTAAACATGCGCCAGCGCTTAATATGATTAATAGGTGGGCTTAGAGTTCCATGTTTACTGGGTTATGATTTATGATTTTGTGATGTAATGATATCGATGAAAGCAAAGGACAGTGGCTACTTTTTGTCTGAAATCAATTTGAACCGTCTACGTTTGAAAAATAATAATACTCCAGGCTAAATCACTTAATCACGGAGTATTTTCATTTCTCGAGGTCTAAAAGGTTTTTTTTCTATATTTTGAGTTTATGGAGGTATATAGCATAGCCGAGTAAGTGCGCGCTAAGTAAAGTAAAGTTCGTAAGGCCCTCGACTGCATCGGCCAAATTCTGTGGTCTTTGATGTACAGTCCTTATTTGTTTAATTAGTTAGAACGGCTACAAGCCAATTAATATTTGTTCATGTTTTTTGTTTCACGTTTTGAAATTAACGTTAATATAATCTATTCCAGCTACCAACGAAGACAACAGCCGGCACGCAGACATGGACCTGCCAAAGATATCCCAAGAGACCTTACTCATCGATCGTCTCTCTCAAGAGCACCAAGCCTACCCACCGGACCTCCTCTCGTTTCCTCTCAGAGGACCCACAGTATCCCCAGCAAGTGTTTCCCAGATGAAGCAAGAGAGTCCTCTCAAATCGCCAGGATACGGAGTCACCGCCATCAACCCTGCCTTATACAGCAGGTTTCAAACACCAAATTTTCAAGGTTGTATTCCACTAATCAGCTCAAAGGGTTACGTCACACTGCCCAGAAGACCAAGAATGGCACCGGACCTTCGACCACAAGTCTTGTCCACACCAAATGGGGTAATACCATCATACTATGACGCGTTTAACATGAAGCTGTTTAGCAACAATGGACAGTACTACAATTTGAATAAGAGTGAGATGGACTTAGGTCCTATAGAGAAAATGGATCAAAGGTTCAATGACAGTGAAGAGCTGGAGCCTGCGCCTTCACCAGCGCCCGGTACACCTCACGCCACGATACCTAGAAGTAGCCTTAGCTCACCTAACATACATAACCAGTTGTTGGCACTACAAGCCTTAGCAAGCACACAAGTGCTAAAAACGTCAGAGCAAAGACCTTTAAAAGTAATGCTATCAGAACAAGAGAGTCTAATAAATAACCGTGACGCACGAATAGGATACAGTGTTTGTGGAACCCTGGGAAGATCCAAAGCTACGAAACCCCAAACGAAACCAAGAAAGAGGAATTCTGAAGTGAAAGAACCATTTTTGATGAATTCCAGCGAAAATGCGACCCAAGTTTAAGATAATGCTCGGCCGATTGCCAAATTGGGATGCAGTTTTATTGGTTTGAGGAGAATTGAATCCTGAAGCAATTGACTAGAACTATTGAAGTCTAATGCAATATCGGATCCACAGTTTATGAGATCAAATATTGAACCGCTTTTGAACTTAGTCTTGCCCGAGCTCTTTGTCTTATGTATTAATAAATTTGCATATTCAGCTACTTACTATATGCTTTAAACAGACGGCTAGGGAAATATACATTTAAAATGTATAAAACCATACCTAAAATCAGGCAGAGTGCTACTTTTAATGGAAATTCATTTTAAACTTGTGAATTGCTCGCCTCTCAATAAACTCATCTATACTTAATATTATAAAGCTGAAGAGTTTGTTTGTTTGAACGCGCTAATCTCAAGAACTACTGGTTCGAATTAAAAAAAAAATGTGTAGGATAGTCCATTTATCGAGGAAGGCTTTAGGCTATACTACATGCCCGCCCCGGCTGCGCACGGGTAGAAAAATAATTGACAAATGTCTACCCGTGCGAAGCCGGGCGGGCCGCTAGTTCCATATAAAAATTATACCTACTTCATTTGACTCGTATTTCCATGTAGTGAAATCTTTTACAGAACAGTTCTTAAATGTTTGATAGAAGTATGATCATGTTAAGTTTCTACTGCAACAGCTCTGCTAGCGATTGAATTCGTTACTGGATGTTTTTGTAACTAAATCTCAAATGGACATTACCAGGGATATTTGCTGGACAAATTAGTACCCTATTCTGTCGTGGTGTAAAGGTTAAAGTTTAAAAATTACATTTTAAATACAAATCTTGAAGTGTTTTTTTCGAAAACCTGACTTCGATTGGAAATAATTGTAACGTAAATTAAATTTCGATAGTAAAATGATATTGGTGCTTACGAGAATAATAAAGCTCATTGCATGTTAAGAAAACCTTCCAATTTGCTTAATGTGTAGTGAAAGTTCTATTAAATTTGATAACAGTGAAGTTATACTTTAATATAGTAAACTTAATTACTTGCGTTTTGACACAGGTATTCTTATATCTAATAGAAGGTCCCACTCTACAGTAATTTAAGAAATTATTGGTTACAGAAATAAAAACTTATTATTAATAATTACAAATTGTATTCAATTAATTAAATAAATCGATTTAAAATTTATCTTAATTTTTTAGATGTAATTTTATTTGTTTTGTATCAATCAGGATTTGGTACGTTTTTCTGTATTACATTTTAATAAGCAAATTTAATGTAGCAGATCCTTTATGTACGCAGAAATTGAAAGATATACAATCTAATTCAATGTAAATATCATAAACCATTTGTATATACGTAAATGTATAAACATAATTATATAAATTATGTCATACATAAAAATGTAAGCCAATATATTATATCGATTAGAAAATAAGCGTATTGGTCGCTATTGTTTATTTACTTAGAGTATTTACTAAACATGTTTTAATGTATAAATGTATATAATACTTACCTTTATATAAATGTAATATTATGACTATTTACTAAGAGCAATGTGAAGTGAAGAGATATTTTGAAAGGACCAAAGTGATTGATTGATGAAATTGAATGATTGGATTTAATGTACATAAGAAAATTTAAATAAATAACGATTTGAAATAACTTATAGATATTTTTTACTTAATAGTTGATAAACATTAAATGTTTTTTTTTTTCTTAATTACATAAATACCTATGTATTTAATTGGAGTTCGTTTCAAACCAAAAACAATTTCTAAAAACATCATCAAAGCGACGACCGACTCTTGTAACCAAAGACTACCTGATTTTATATTTGAAAAATAAGCCTATAATGGTTGAATATATCATGTTAGCTGTTTTGGCCTATACTGAGCTGCCAGTCAAATCTGATGCCATATTTTTTGTGACCTTTTATTTTTCAACCTGTACCAATTAGTTTCTAAGCTTAAGTTCAGTGTTTAATCACACAATGAGCTAGAAAAAGAAAGGTAAGGCGAATTAGGATCACCCGTGGGTTTTCCCATTAATATTGGAGCCGCCCGACTGGGGACTGCACCTCCATCTTTCAGAAGACCGCAGTCAATTAACATTACTTTGATGAAGTGTTGTGTTTCTGCGGTAAGTAAGGTTGCCAGTACTCCACAGGGATACGCTGGGCTAGTAGTAATGCTGTTAGCACAGTGACTCCTCATAAACAACAGGGTTGGCAACGAGTTAGTGATATTCCTGGTATTGCTAGCGGCTATATACTACGGTGACTGCTTAACATCAGGTGTAATGTATCCAAGTGAGCCACTTTAGTGGTATAAAAAAAAATTACGGCGCTTCAATGGTTAGCCTTCAAACTTTAAATATCAAGTCAGTATTCCGCCGTATATGATTATTGTATATATTTCCGGTCGCCAAGCCGGTTCAAAAATCAAAAACTAATGTTTTTTTGTGTGCACTGCTAACCATTGACGAGTTCCCAATTCAGGACCCAGCTCTGATTGCAGCAGCCATGTCATGGTAGGACTTAAAACCGGCTATGATACTAAATGTGTACATAAAATTTAGTGTCTGTACTGTTGACAGTTGCATAGTTTCTCTATCTGGAGCTCTTCCTGGGTGTCAAAAATCAGGCTGTTTACATTAAAATGCATTGCCATCGGAAATGAACCAACATGTCAAAATTCATCTCCGCAGGATTAGTTGTTCTAATAAGTTGTACAAAGATAGACCTATTGAACAAATCTCCCAAGGAATGAAACTTCTTCAGTGTTAGTGTTGTAGATATAGATAATACTTTATTCCAGGCTTTGTTAGACAAATTAACAATTGTACAGGTATTAAGTTGTCTTACGTCAGCGAAACCATAGCGCGATTTACATTCTTATGCACGACATCTAGTGGCAAGCTAGGAACTAAACTGTTAATTATAATAACAATTATATTATATTTAATTTCATTGATTCTTTATTCGATATTGCAATGAAGGTTCTACCTTATTTTTAGCATCGTTTCCCCAGGCTAAGCTATGAAAACTTATATTAAAGGAACAGTCATTTTGTATTTTTTTTTCTTTGCAATTATGTAATATATAGTAAAAGTATTAAAATAAACTAAACCAAGAAGAACAAAACTTACCTACACGTAAAATAAATGTCCCGAACCACACGGGGAAGTGTGCCAAGAGGGCTGGCGGCATTGCCACGCTGAACTGCAATGCTTAGCCTTTGGGCCAAATATTCGCCAGCCCTCTTGTCACAGGAGGCCTCGCATAATTTGTTTGAGGTCTCCTTAAAAATAACAATTATATCGTTGTCACGTTTGTCACCTATACAAACAAACATAGCAAGTTTAATAAAAGTTTGTAAAAATATGATCCCGTAAAATAAAGGCATATCGTTTCATCATAATTTCAGCGAGTGACATTACTCTAATTGCATGAGTAACAACCTACGAATAAGTTAATTATTCTGTTCGCTGGGTGAATTTATTCGCATTGTTATTGGACAATTCCACTTAGGTAAACAGCTTTTTATTAGGGCGATTACACACGTATTTGAGTACAAATCTACACTTCTACACTAATATTATAAGGAGGGAAGATTTGTATTTTTGTGGGTTTGTATTGAATAGGCTCCGAAACTACTGGATCGATTTCAAAAGTTCTTTCACCGTTAGAAAGCTAAATTATCACTGAGTAACATAGGCTATATATTATACTAGCTGCCCACCCCAGCTTCGCACGGGTAGACAAAATATTTGATAAATGTCTTTTGTCTACCCGTGCGAAGAACCCGTCTAAGCTGTTAGAGAATGCAGGACACTAGGCATTAAAATACAACAAACGCGGAAATTTTGAAACTCGATCATTCTCTAACTAACACTCGACGCTAGCAAAACGAATCCTTGAAGAGGATTGATTGCCATAGTAAGGAAGAAGAAGAAGAACGCAGATGTGTCCAGGATTCCGTATAAGGTAAGTAAATTTGATGGCAATAAACCGACAATTCGTCCAATGTAAAAACAGCCTAACACAAAAAATGCTTTTACGACCGTACTTCTATATAATGTTTTGTTCTCATTACAGATGGTATAGTAACGCGGATGACGTAGATATTTCAGTGTTATGTCCCATCATAGCCACAGCGACTCAGGGTTGAAAAAATTAACATACCGACACGTATACAATGATGGCACAGCGGCCATGAATGCAGAGATTGATGAATGATAAAGAAGCAAACGAGATGTACAAGTCTAGAGTGAAATGGCGCTCTATACTTTCTGCCTTCCCCGTCTGGGACGTGATGATATGTATTTATATGCATAGATATACGTAATGTGAATTTTAAATGGTTTTTTGTCCATTATTAAAACATTTGAATAACGACCTTCTGAATCCGACAATTCGGACGATTTGAAAGTACTTATTTGTAAGGTCTGGTCCAGTAAAGATGATTAAGAATTTGAGTTTGCAAAGAAAAGCTTGCATCAGATTTGAGGGGCGTTTCAGTATTCCGCCCTGCGATGCAATTTAATAAAGCATTAGACTATCTGAGGTACAACACAACCAATAAATATAATAATGAGTTCAAAAAGCATTGCCCCAAGCGGTTACAACCATATTATTGGAACGTTCCCATTCCCAACAACTCCCCAACCACGATATCCTGAATAAATAATGAATATTTATGACTTCAAATACATTAAAAGGCTCGTTAGAGCTGGGCCCAGTTAAAAAGGGACCTAAACTCGTGTGGTCCCCAGTGTGAAACTACACTTAGGACCACGGTACGACTCAAGTAATAAATAACGCGTAGGTCTCATTTTATTAACAAACATTATCCTTTAAATTGAACACTGCTACTAAAACCCTTTGAATATAATAATATTAGTAGTACAATAAGAGTCTCGACCAACGCCTAAAGACGCTCTCGCTCGATGGTTGGGTCAAGGGTCGGATACAGAAAGCAGTACTCCTCGACACGGCACGCATTGTCAGGAGGTTCCTCACTCTGTAACCCTAACCACCGGTAGCTTGGGCTCGCGCCTCGTTATCGGTGACTTTCTAGTTTTGGTGGATTTTTTTATAATATCTATGTTTTTTTAAGAATATTGTTAAAAGAACACCTAGGATAAGAATTGAAATAAATAATAACAATGCTGACATTATCACACAGCGCCATCCAGCCCCAACCAATCAAAGCTATACTTTGTTTTAATACATAACAAACACCCAGACCCTTGGTTTTGTATTAGACAAGCTAGATTCAAGCACTGTGTAATGTAATTGTTATAACTTTTATTTGAAGTGAAATAAAATATGCTAGAAACGATAAATGTTAAATAAAATATGCTAGAAACGATAAATGTTAAATAAAATATGCTAGAAACGATAAATGTTAAATCGGGATCATAGCTCGTGATATAATAGTAATGAGTGTAATATTCCTCGACGGTAAAATATTATTTCAAGCACCATATCTTCATATTTGCTCCTCATTTTTACAAGTGCCAGTAATAGTTGGTATTTCTTTTATCTAGTTTCTTGCAACTTTTGATTAATAACTATTGACATAAGACGAGGCGTCCTATTGTGTATGAAAATTTCAATTGCATTTCAATCACTATGTCATTTAGGTCAACATCATCATCATCATTCTCCTGCCCTTATCCCATATTATTTGGGGTCGGCGCAATATGTTTTGCTCTTACATCCTTCTCTGTCAGCCGTCATCTCTGCATTCACTTCCTTTCTGGCCATGTCATCTTTCACACAGTCCATCCATCTTTTCTTAGATCTACCTCGACCCTTGTTCCCATCCATATTAATATATAAAACAGTGGAAAAATTGTGACATTAGTAACTTAAATCGCAATTGTTTATGTTGTTGCTACGTCAAAGTGACGTCATATTTTCATACAGAATACGGGCCCAGAATTCCCGATTGAAGGTGTGGTCACCGCAAGTCTTCTCTTCTTCTTCCTAAGTATGGCAATCAATCCCTTCAGGGACTATTTTTGCCAGTGTCGAGTGTCAGAGAATTTTCAATTTACAAAATTAAAATGCCGCATTAAAATGCCTAGTGTAATGCATTCTAATGCTTAATGGAGTTTCTGGAGACAATCCACGGCAGTAGCAGATCGTAACACGCCTTTAGGTCAGAAGTAACCTATTGACCAAAATGATAAATCTGTTAACCCAAAAGTCGTATTATGGCATCATTTCCAATGTTTCTATAAATCAGTCACTAAATGAAACTTTACTGCACATAACGACACCAAAAATACACATTAAAGATCACTATAACACAATTTACGAGACGCTGGAAAAAATCTCAACCCGCCTGATTCCCGCCAAAAACTCCCCACCGCAACTTAGTGACTGCCTTCGATATCAGCTGTCAGTTGCCAGTTGTCAAAGGATTAATTATACAATGTCATCATCATATATTTAAGAGCTAGGCTCTTGTCGGTGGAGCAATCGCCAAGCCGTATACAATGTAATAATCCATAAATTAAATGGTTTGATCAAAGTACTGACAAAGTAATGGTTAAACGACTCTCAAATTAAAACGTGCTTCCCGTGAATTTTAACACCTCATCTTGAGATGTGCTCGTAAAGTTTTATATGGTAAAAAATAATTGTTTAAAAGATTACTTTTTTACGATTTTCTCGAGAAAATTTTGTAGCGAGAAAAAATATAAGCTTCTTACTCTTGTGAAAATTATGATATAAAATAAATTACGAATTAAATTTGCATGAATTCTCATAAATTCGTTTTGGGGGCGTACTTAACGCTTGCTTGTCTGTGTCTGTAATATAGCCGCACGCATTTTCGTTACGGTAGATACGCTCAAAACAATCTTTATTGGATTTGAATATAAATTATCCGTAATCCGATAAGAGACGTGGAGGCCGTGTGGTATGAAGCGTATCCCACCGGTCTGTACCAATTAGTTTTTCTATCTTAAGTGCAGTGATTAGTTACACCACGAGCTTTATGACGAAGCAAAAACATCGTGAGGAAACCCACATACGTCTCAGAAGAAATTCAAGGACGTATGCCTCAGAGACGGCGACGGACTCACCATCTGTCACGTTGACGCCAAATTGTCTTCGGTGGAAAGTGGGTGTTGTGACATCTCTGCCTACCACTTCGTGGACCCTTGTGGGAAGGCGTGAAGGTATATTATTAATGACTAGCGGCCCGCCCCGGCTTCGCATGGGTAGGCATTAGTTTCGGAGCATAGACATTTATCAAATATTTTGTCCACCCGTGCGGAGCCGGGGTGCGCAGCTAGTATAATATATAGCCTATGTTACTCAGTGATAATGTAGCTTTCTAACGGGTAAAAAGAATTTTTGAAATCGGCCCAGTAGTTTCGGAGCCTTTTCAATACAAACCCACAAAAATACAAAATACAAATCTTTCCTCTTTATAATATTTGTGTAGAAGTGTAGATGTAGATAGTGTAGATCACAAACTACATAATCAAATATTCTTATGATACTGTTCGCATGTGTGTATTGTGACCTTAGGACATAAAACGCTAATGAATAGTTGGTAGAACACGCCCTGTGCTATTAGACAAATTAACGGGAACTCGACTTGGGGCCATTTGAATTGCGGTTTACGGGTACTTGCGAGCAATATGTGATAAGTAAAGTCATTTGAAAATGAAAATGTTGCTTTTTTTTAATTAAATGGTCATCTAGAGTTTAGCCCGCCTGGTGATAAGCGGTCACCGTCGCCTATAAACAATTAAAACACCAGAGGTGTTGGCAACAGCAAAGACTGGTTGGATTTTTTTAGGGTTTTATATTCAAAATTATTCGTGACCTTTTTCTATTATTTGGGTTATTTTTCTATGTATTTTTGTTTTCACACATATATTTCACACACATATTCCAACTATTATTCATTTCGCAAAAAAATTTTAGAACAGCCCACATATAGCTGTATTTTCTAAAAAAATAAGAGCGAATTTACTATTACAAACGGATTATTTTGGGTGGGTGCAATAGTCTAGGAATCAAATAGCAAATTTAAG
The DNA here is from genome assembly GCA_951449985.1 of Falcaria lacertinaria. Lineage (NCBI taxonomy): Eukaryota > Metazoa > Arthropoda > Insecta > Lepidoptera > Drepanidae > Falcaria > Falcaria lacertinaria. The sequence goes on from OX602129.1 coordinate 7,419,432, forward strand.
TTTGTCATTTGACCTAGTTTGTTTTGTACGGAACCCTCAGTATCAGTTTTTTTTTATCTACACTAATATCTACGTCTACATCTACACTTATAATATAATATAAAAATATAATAAAGAGAAAAGATTTGTATTTTTGTATTATTGTATTTTTGTGGGTTTGTATTGAATAGGCTCCGAAACTAATGGACCAATTTCAAAAAATCTTTCACCGTTAGAAAGCTACATTATCACTGAGTAACATAGGCTATATATTATACTAGCTGCCCGCCCCGGCTTCGCACGGGTAGACACAATATTTGATAAATGTCTACCCGTGCGAAGCCGGGCAGTCAGCTAGTATTGGTATAAACTATAAAAAGACATCCAAAGACTACAGTGCAGTGCCTAGCATTGGAAATCCAGTGCATTGAGCATTTTAGCTAGAAGTTTGCTCTGACTTGTTCACTGTTCTTCTCACTTTAATGAATGTCGGGTAACTTGGCAACCTTTATCTTGGAGCTTCCGTTCATATTGTTGTTGCTTTGTTATTTTAACACTAGCTTTTGCTCGTGACCTCGTTTGCGTAGTTTTTTTTATACTACAGAGGTGGCACACAAGCTTGCGGTCCACCTGATGGTAATCACCGTAGCCTATAGCCGCTAGCAATACTAGGGATATCACTAACGACTTGCCAACCCTGTTGTTGATGAGGACTCACTGTGCTAGCAGCATTACTACTAGCGCAGCGTATCCTCGTGGAGCACTGGCAACCTTACTCACCGCAGAAACACAACACAACATCAAAGTAGTGTTATTTGACAACGGTCTTTTGTAAGGTTGAGGTTCAGTCCCCAGGCGGGCGGCTTCAATGGAAAACCCACGGGAGATCCCAATTCGCTGTATCTTACCTACCTTACCTAAGTAGTTTTTACCATTCGTTTTCCCGGATTAAAATACTCTATGTACTGATCAAGACCTTTGTTAAACATGCACGCCTTCCCTTTCTGAGTAGGCAGAGAGTATATAGCACCATTTCACTCTTACACACCTCTTTGGTTTCTTCTACATTCATCAATCTCTTGCTGCCGATTCCTACTAGGTATTTTACATTGTAGTTTTTATAAAACCTTATACATAAAACATAAGGTCTATTTTTGCAAATCAAAAACATTATTAACAATATTTTGCAAAGCGTTTAATATTATGACGAAAATATATTTTGATACAAAATATTGTCTGCATTTAGAGCGAGACTGCAGACTGTCTAGTCACGTTGTCAAATAGGGCGCTAGAATAAGCTGTCGTAAACTTGTTTCTACGTGCTTTTGAGCTCGGGTCGGCTAATTCTGAAATGTTAGACTATTTGCCGTTCATAATTATTTGTTATGTACAATTTATAACTTTAAAAAAAATAAAACGATACGGTTGATATAACCGGCCATAAAAAACGTATTAACCCGGGGTGGCCTTGTGGTTGAAGCATGCCTGTCATCTGTTGGCCCCAGGATATCGGTGCCAATTCTGTGGTACAAAATCACTAAACTAAACTACTTTGACAGTTCTAAAGTTATTGCTATCCTTATTTAACCACACACATGAGAAAGGGATAGCAAGACTTTAAGAACTGTCACCATTAACTCGAGGCAACATTGTGGTGGTGTGGAGGTGAATGAAATAAAACTCCTTGGCGCTCCTACGCGACGATGTCGGCGAAATAGCATGTAAAATGTTACGTCCCGTATTTGTACACAAAAGGAATTTGCATAAATAGTTACATTTATCTGGAGACAAGTTTCACGTCATAGACAACAATGTTTTGAGGAGGCCGGTAGGAAGTTTGCTGAAATCAGAGATAAAAAAATCAATCTCACAATTAAGGCAGATTATAGGGTCGGCAACGCGCGAGTGATACCCCTGGTGTTGCAAGCGTCCATAGGCTGCGGTAACCGCTTACCATCAGGCATGCCGTATGCTTGTTTGCCACCTTAGTGGCATTAATAAAAAATAAAAAAAAAATGCGTATTTTTCGTAATAGATATTTCACAGGTCGGAATACATTTGGGCAAGCACGAATATTCAAAACCTAGCCTACATATTTACCACACATTTGTTTTTCTTTTAGTAAGCGGCCGTGCAATGTAAAGTAATGATCATTATAAAAATCACTAAACTAAACTAAACTAATTTGACAAGGCTAACAAGTCTTCCAATCCATCTCATGTGCGGGGTTAAATAAGGATGGCAATACTTTTAGTCCTGTCAAATAAGTTTTCAGTGATTTTGTACCACAGCGTTAGCACTTATGTCGACACCATCTAATAAGTTCTACCATCTAGTAAGTTAGACAAATATTTGTTTACATAGACAATTCATCATCATTATCATCAGCCTATAGACGTCCACCGCTGAGCAAAGGCCTCCCCCATAGATTTCCACAATGACCGATTCAATGCGGCCCGCATCCAACGCTTGCCAGCGACCTTTATCAGGTCATCGGTCCATCTAGTGGGGGGCCGTCCGACGCTGCGTTTTCTCCTCTCTAGAACTTTTTGGCCCCATCGGCCATCTTTTCTACGAGCTATATGGCATAGAAAATCAGAGAGTTAAAATTACCAAGGTAACTGCGTAACCTTCTAAGTCCTTGCTTTGGCATGAGCTGTAGTTAGGCTAGACTACATATTATTATTTTAATGGGGACAATTACTGAATGTTGTGGCTCACGTTATTGCTTTCACTGATGTACGTAGACCCTTTTGGGTAACATTATACTTCATTCATTCGTTCAGTAGGCTGAGTTTTCTTATGAGTACAAGTTAGTTTACAAAGCTTTATTTAGTCAGTAGAGTATTATTTTCTCTTCATAAATTATGTTCTTACGCACGTACCTACATATATTCACTTAGTCTTTCGGAGTGTGGAGTGTAGTGCCATTCCAATCTTGACTCGTACACTTATTTGCTTCTTCCACATTCATCCATCTCTACTGGTTAGTGTAGCAGCTTAGTACTACGCTAGTGGTCGCGGGTTGGATTCATGGGGCAACGATTTTTTTGTTGGTAGTTAGTTACTTAGTTTGAGGCCAGATGGCGCTGTGTGATACTTTCCAAGCATCAATATCATTATAGGCAATAATATTTAAAACATGCCCGTTGTTCGAGTTATAGAATAGTTTTTTTATGATTAAAAAGTTTATTTCTATACCAAAGTTTATATTAACAATACAAAGATACCTACTTTCATAAAATATTCAAAGTACTAGAATAGCCATCACTATTACCTACCCTACGTCATTCCACTGCAGGCTAAGCCTGTGTCTCCAGGGTCCGTTCCAGGCATGCCAAAGGTCAACGTGTCTAGCATTAGAATATCATTGGTTAAAATATGCCTCTTAGGTATTCTTGTTTTACGATTTAAAATATTTTAGAAAGAAAAACGTGTTTTTGAAATCGATTTTTTTTGTTTTTTCTACCACTAACTTAAGGTGGTACACACTAGCTACACAAGCATACGGCCCACCTGATGGTAAGCAGTCACCATAGCCTACAGCCGCTAGCAATACCAGGGAATCACAAACGGAGTGCCAACCATGTTGTTGATGAGGACTCACTGTGCTAGCAGCAGAAACACAACACTACATCAAGTAGTGTTATTTTACTGCGGTCTTCTGTAAGGTACAGTCCCCAGTCGGGCGGCTCCAATTTAAATGGCAAATCACCCTACCTCTCTTTAATATCATCTATTATCTAATACCTACATTGAAAGCAAAAAAATGCTTGTTCGATTGATTGAAACTTGTTAGCCATCTGGGTCGTATAAAAATAGTAATCCAGGCATCATGTTCCAGTTTTAGATTGGAAATAAAGTGGTATACCATTACAGTAGCGTTTTAAGTTGAGTCCCATAAGAGCTCATTAAATTTGCGTATCTTCTGCGGTTTCACTCTAACGACAAACCCGTGACTTCGTTTTAGATGTATGTGTATTTCAATGTAACCGTAGACATCATAAATGTGTATAAATACAAAAGTTTCCATCAATATCAATACATACAATAAAAACATTAATGGTCGCTGTCTGTACATGAGAAAAACTATTATTCTGAGCCATTATCAACGCAATAGAACCCAAAACAATTATTTTTAGATTTTTGTCTGTGCGTTAGCGTGCGTTTATCTCAATAAGCTGATAAGCTCCACGTGACATTTTGTGTTTGTTTTATTTATATCATAAATAAAAGAAATATAATAAAATAAATTTAAGGACGGCGCTTCATTAGCTATATAAGTCAAAAATTTCCACGCGTACTAAGTCGCGGGCAGCGCTAGTATATTCATAAAGTATTTTTTTATATTGTAGCCCGTATTACCAAATTTGTCACGTTGAAATCAAATCACTAATCAATCATGAAATACAATCAATTGTGACTGCACCAACTTGACAGCTTAAATTATAGGCTGTTCCATCCATCGGAGCAGTGATTAAATATTTATGGAACGGCTGAATATTATAGATTTTGAAGCTGACTGTTTTATTGGAAAAAAATTATATGGAAATCCGACATGTTTTGCACCAAGTTAGAACAAAATCGATGAATAACAGCACAAACCATGAAATCGAAGTTTCGTTTTGGAATTTTACTGGCCGATCTTTTATTTTACTTTCATTTACACGGTATTCATCAATAACATTAATCAAAATAAAATTACAATCTATTTTAACCTTCTCATTCGCGGATCTTCCTTCATTCTGACTAAACTCTTGTCCATTCATCCGCAAACAAATCGCACTCAAGGTTTTGTTCAAGAGAGCGTTCAGCGTGGCGAAGACTGTTGGGATGGGGATTTTTGGAGTCGAATCTTATGGTTTAGAAACGCTGTTCTAGAAATTCGAAGCTGAAATAGATGAACCGGCTTGCGAAACCCCTTTTCGTAGTTCTAAGTTAGAGAACCTTTAGCTGACGTCATTATCATCATGAACATTATGCTATCGATTCTGTTGTACAAAATCACATAATAAGCTAATTTGACAGGACTTAAAAGTTTTGCTATCCCTTTCTCATGTCCGAGGTTAAATAAAGATGGCCACACTTTAATTACTGTCAAAAGTATTTAGTTTAATGATTTCGTACATCAGAATTAGCACCAATATAAGCCAAAGATTGTCTTGCTAATAAAACCTCCATCATGGATATGCTCATAATAATTAACGAACCTTTGAATATTAGCTTTTCATCTACCGTTTTCAGATCAGGCTCTTGAAGTAGCTTTTCTAGTTGCCATCTGCTTATCTTTGGCCTTATTAGTCAACTGATTAACCACCACGCATTTCAAGAACAGACAATTTCATTGATTAAAAGACAGGGTAATTGAGTTATCGGATTGAAATTTGAAAAATAATTGAGCAATTGTTGATACAAATGCAAATTTAGCTAATATTATTTTTATCAATTTTACTTTTCATTTCTTTTTCAATCATTTAACACTTTTATTAACAAAGAATAGATTAAACTATCTACAAACTGTTAATATAGTTGCATAATATGTGTACTGTGTAATGTGTACATCCGTTGCCTGTTTCGAGCGTAGTATGGCACTCGCAGGCTACAGCTGAAAACCAGCGTTGGATGACCGGTGCTGCAGTACTGGCATCTAGCATTATACTGAGCTGCTTAGCCTTTTTGGCACAATTTCAATATACTTTTAACTTTAAGCATTTTTATTACTATGTTTTTATATGTTGTTGTGTCAATAAATTTTTTTTCTTTCTTTCTAATAAATCATGGAATAACAAAACTCAAAATCCCATACTTAATAGTACATCGATTGAAATGTTTACACGTCTGTCGACACATGACAAATAAACAAGCATTGTTCCCTGTTTGGAATCGCAAGTCGCTACGTGTTTAGAATTGTCGCTAGCTATTCGAAAGACATCACTAACTTTGTGTGTTCTTTCTCAATTGTGTGTGATGTTTTCCTTGAAATTTCTCATCCAATATTGAACATCTTCTATCCAGTTGACACTCAAACACTTTTCGGTATTCGATTTGGTTCATCTTGTACGATTTAAGTTCATTTTCAAGAAATGTGTACATTATGCATTTCGGATTACTTTGTATTTCAACAAACAAATAATGGACCGACCCATTTCGTAGGCTTTAGACTCACAACGGTTGCTTATTTGGTCATAAATATTCGGAATAAATTGCAAATCTTCGAATAAAGCCAGGCGTCTAGTGAATAGTGATTGAGGAAAATGGTAACATTGCCAAATAAAGCAACGAAAATGCTGACAAATTGAAAATGAGGCGCAACGAAAATAATGTCTCGCTATAAATACATTATACTCTATTGAAAGCCAGTCTATGAACATAAATAACAGCATCTTACAGTAAAAATATGGCCAATTTGCTTATTTCAACGTATATAACGAATTGTGTCTGTTTTTGACACATTCATCCATACTTTATTATTTATGGGAGTGAAATGGGAAAATTTATATCATCTTATTGAAAAAGCTTTACTTATTTCCAGCTTCTCCCTTCTCTGAATTAGTGACTCCTTATTATATGGTAACGATACAGCGTTAAGGTTGATCAATACAGCGAGGTGGTTTATAGGAACACAAATTGAAAGCATGAGGCATGAAGGTAGACCTTTTTTTATACCACTAAGGTGGCACACAAGCATACGGCCCACCTGATGGTAAGCAGTCACCGTAGCATATAGCCGCTAGCAAAACCAGGGTATCACTAACGAGTTGCCAACCCTGTTGTTGATGAGGACCCACTGTGTAGCTTTACTACTAGCCCAGCGTATCCTCGTGGGGCACTGGCAACCTTACCTACCGCAGCAACACAACACTGTAAGGTGGAGGTAGACCTTATTGTGAGACGATGAATTAACTAAATACCGTAAGCAAGTGTTGTCTGCCTATTCAGGAAGAATATGGAATAAAAAGTGACGCACAACTTTAACGACACAGGGCACAAAAGAACTATGGATCGAATGGTGAATCTGGGCCTTTTAGATGGAAACCAGTTAAAAACTAATGTATTGTAATAAACATTTGATTTAATATTCTTGAAAATGAAAGCAATGAAAGTAAAGATTCACTTATAAATGATTTACGTAGACCGTAGTCTACCGTCATTCTAATCAAGACTTTTAAGTATGAAGTGACGAATCATGTCTATAAAAAAGTAGTTAAAAATTTTAAATCCGTTACTGGCTGTAAATATTGTATATATGTATACACTTAAGTTAATCTTGTAAGAGCCGCGGCTAAAATAAAAGTAAAGTAATAAAAAAAAACTGCATTTTTTAGTCCAATACATATTACTACCGAAATAAATCCCAAAAACCCATGGCGTTCGAAATGCAGCCGCGTAATTGATTTTGCATCATATAAAAATTCGGGAATATTTTTGCGTTCCGTTTATTTCAATCATTAGCAATTTTATGCAAACACGTTGTGGTATAGTATTTGACAGCTTTATATCGGTCTACGATTTAATATCGGTCTGGAATTCAGGTAACGTTCCGTGATTAGCATTTAAACTCCTTAAGCCAATCGTAATGTGTTTGCCAATCCAATCACTTTATGAATACAAACTTAATTTAATGACCTCTTCTATAATTTAGTATTTAACACGTCAGGCCATACCTACTTTACATTAGGGTTCCGTAACGGAAGGGTAATTCATTACTAAGTCTAATGAACTGTAATAGGGTTCCCCTACCATTAAATTGTTTGTCTTTCAGTAAGGAACCCTCGGAGTGCGACTTCAACTCGCATTTGGTCGGTTTTTTTAAAGGATCTGATTTTAAGATATGAAAATATTACGCTATTTATAAAATCTAACTTAACACTCCAGGTTACATGTACCAAACATAGGCGGCGCTAAAAACTATTTCAGTATTCTATCAGTCGATGGAATACTGAAATACTACTTCTCATATAATACTTGAATACTTTGGATGAATGGATGAGTTATTCGATAAAAGCTTTGTTATGTTCGGACCACATGGCTTTATAATGTCAAAATATAATATTTGTATTATAATGTACTTTATTTCGGTGGTATTTTGGTATCTGTCAACAACATCAGGGTCGTTGTGAATTAACGACGCCACAAACGAAATGTTAATTGTACGCCGTACTCAAGCTTTGTACAGGCCGAGGTTTGAACCCAAATCACGTCATTTGGGAGACGGCTACTCAATCACACATCAACCACAGTATGTCATATACAGTAGTGGTAACTTAAATGGCTATCAAATTAACCCGTGTCAAAGTTAGCGACAACTATGTATACTGAAACGCCAAATCTGACGGCACATTATTTTTGAGTGGCCGCCGATTTTAGATGCGATTTTTGATGACACTTCAAACAGTATTTTTGGGGATTTTGGGTCCGGGACCACGGTCCCGAAGGCCACCTTACATTCTAATGATTTTTTTGAACGGACAATTGGGTCTCGAACACTCATTTGATTTTGACGAAATTAATCATTATAGTTAGGGTTACAATGGGACCACAAATTAAGACACAGTTATTATCTTTATTGCTTACGTCAGGAAAGTACAGTCAAAGAGAAAAGCTGTTACATTCAAAAGTTTTTTTTGAACGGGCAATCGGTTCCCGAACGCTACTTTGAAATTAATCATCATATTTAGGGGAACAATGGAACCACAAATTCATATCCAGTATTATCTTCATTGCTTACGTCAGGAAAGTACAGTCAAAATGAAAAGCTGATATTATAAAAAAATCAAAAATCATTACTTTTAATTTGAACGTTTGAATCGTTTTAGTATTCGGCTATTCATTTCGCGTAAAGAGGTTATCGTTGTTTTATTCAGTCTCAGGCTAAAACTAGACTTTGTAAAGTGTGTAACTAAGTGAATAGTAGACTTGTAAGTGCGGTCGAGCTCTTTGTTTCAATTACAGTGACTGGCAAGCCTTTATTTGGCAAATTATGGAGTGACAACAGAAACGAACTGTACGTTAATAATGGACTGAATTACATTTGCCTTTTAAATGGTTTATTTTGGATGCTTTCTTAGCTAGTACTAATAAGTAAAATTACAAAAAAAAATGGTGAACAAAATTATTTGTCGGTATTAAATATCTGTTCAATATAAAACAATTGACCCATGATCATTAATTTAAAACGGCTCAACCGAATTGATAGATTTTTCGTAGTTGTCTGGACCGGTTTAATCGAAATTATTGTTACCGGAATATACCGATTTTCCGGCAAAGCCGGGGGCGGGTCTCTAGCATGCAATTAAAATTTAACGTGACTTAATACATTCGTTAGTTATATCTGGTGTGATATTAATAACTAGCGACTTGCCCCGGCTTCACACGGGTGCATTATACATGAAAACCTTCCTCAAAAACCAACAAAATATTGAACGTACATAATATTTTTTTTCATACCACTAAGGTGGCTCACAAGCATACGGCCCACCTGATGATAAGCAGTCAACGTAGCCTATAGCCGCTAGTAATACCAGGGATATCACTAACGAGTTGCCAGCCCTGTTGTTGATGAGGACTCACTGTGCTAGCAGCATTACTACTAGCCCAGCGTATCCTCGTGAAGCACTGGCAACCTTACTTACCGCAGAAACACAGAGGTACAGTCCCCAGTTGGGCGGCTCCAATTTGAAATGGGATAACCCACGGGAAATCCCAAATCGCCTTACCTCTCTTTTTAAAAGCTCATGGTGTAATTAAAAAAACTCAGTGGTACAGGCCGGGATTCGAACCTGGGCCCATCAGATGACAGGCCGTTGCTTCACAAGGCCACCACGGCTTACCGTATATTATCTCAATTTAGATATTTTATTCTTCTAAAAATGCTACGTATTCATTTTCAAATTAATCATTGAGTCAAAATATTTACGCGAACATAAAGTTAACATCAGATCGGATGAGAAGTTTTAATTTACGCCATCCGGTCCAAGTAAAACAAATTAGTTTGTAGGTCAACAAATCAAAATCAATTCGCTTAACGATTAAGCTGGGTTGGCAAATCTAGATTGAATATCGACCCGTCGGGGCATGTCTCTAAGTCTTGTTTTATACCAATACGGTGGTAATATATGGCCCGCTTGATGGTAAGCGACTACCGTACGATTACAGATAATTCTTATTTACCAAAGCTTTACTTAAATAACTGTCATGGTATGGGCATGTTAATCGGAGGAATGAAGATAACGTGGTAAGAAAGGTTTTATGTATGAATGTGGATGGGTACAGGGGTCGAGGTAGACCTAAGAAAAGAAGACTGGGTTGTGTGAAAGATGTCATGGCCAGAATGGGAGTGAATACAGAGATGACGGCTGATAGAGAAGGATGGAAGAGAAATACATATTGCGCCGACCCCAAATAATATGGGATAAGGGCAGGAGAATGATGATTAATTACTTAAACATCTTTCGGATAACATAGTCTCAATATTCGGAAATATATCGGAAAGTTGATGAAACACCGTATGAGATTAAATATTTTCTTTACGAAGACCGTTTATGTGACTTTAATAATAACCGAAGATAATGACACCGAATTTAATATGCGGGAGATATTTTAATAACAAATGAGAAGCTCATAATATTATCTCAATGGATATTGTCTAGGGGATAACTTATTTTATTATCTGGGTTCACTCACACCACCAGATAACATAGCGTTTTTATACTATGAAGGTAATAGGCAAGCGTAGGGCCTGATGATAAACGGTCACCTTAGCCTATAGACGCTTACAATCTATATCTATACTAATATTATAAAGAGAACAGATTTGTATTTTTGTGGGTTTGTATTGAATAGGCTCCGAAACTACTGGACCGATTTTAAAAAAAACTTTCACCCTTAGAAAGCTACATTATCACTGAGTAACATAGGCTATATATTATACTAGCTGCCTGCCCCGGCTTCGCACGGGTAGACAAAATACATTTGATAAATGTCTACCCGTGCGAAGCCGGGGCGAAACGCTAGTACCAAATAAAAGCGTGCTTACTATTTTGAAATTCTTGCTAACATTGAAACGCAAAGAGTAACTTCTTGGGACTGACCGAAGGTAAGAGATTGGTAGAAGAAGCAGAACTATATAAGTCAAGAATGAAATTGCAAATTGATATTCTCAGCGTATCCTCACAGAGACTAGACATAATGATAGGTCTAAGTTCTAAGTTTTATTTATACCACTAAGGCGGCAAACAAGCTTACGGCCCATCTGATGGTAAGCGGTCACCGTAGCCTATGGACGCTTGCAACACCAGGGGTGTCAGTCGCGCGTTGCCGACCCTAAGACCTTGATGCGTCAGAAAATTAGAAATTAAAAAGTTTTGGTCCGATGATATTCAAAAGATGACATATCAGTTAAGCTATCCTGTTTGAGTTAATTACTTTGATGGGAAGGTTGTACTGGTTGCACGACTTGCATATTAAGAGCATTTAAAATATATATGTACAACGACAAATGTGTATTATTTAGGCTCAGAAATCGTGTATAAAATCGTGGATACGGCTCCTGCCAAAACACATGTTACGTTTATTTTATCGCGCGGAACTGAGTGCGTCGTCACGTAAATTTATTGTTATGTCTTGCTCTTTTTCATTTACCGTCCCGAAGAGTGCTTAAGAGTCGTAAAGTATTTTATTATATGTTTGAGAATACGAACGCCGCGTGATAATATGTATTTATTGAAATTTAAACAAATTAAAGAGGAAGGGCGAAATGGGATCTCTCGTGGGTTTTCCCATCAAAATTGGAGCCACCCGGCTGGGGACTGTTACAGATAAAGTCAAAATAACACTACTTTGATTTAGTGTTGTGTTTCTGCGGTGAGTAAGGTTGCCAGTGCGCCACGAGGATACGCTGCGCTAGTAGTAATGCTGCTAGCTCAGTAAGTCCTCACCAACAACAGAGCTGGCAACTGGTTGATGACACCCTTGGTATTGCTAGCGGCTATAGGCTACTGTAACTGCTTACCATAAGGTGGGCCGTATGCTTGTGTGCCACCTTAGTGGTATAAAAAAGGACATCTAAATGTATATAGCACATCTATTTGTATACAGCTAACAGCGAAAAGTTTGCAAATGAGAGGCGTTTGAAGCGTTTATTTTGGCTAAGTAATACACTCTGGGTCCGAACTTTGAGTTGGAGACAAATTTCAGCTCCAAAAGTTCGCCTTTGTCAACGTTGTTGAGAGTACTAGGGCTGATACATGCCGATACTAAAACTCTGTATGGTCTTTTTAAAAAAATCTGTTTAAATTACAAACTTAAATTTGTCGTTCGATCCCCAGATTACCTATTGCACAAACTAATAATAAGATTGTAATAGTAAGTTGCTCTTTTTTAGATAATATAGCAATAAAACTCAATGATCATTTCAAGCGTCTACTAGCTGCCATTATTAAGATTGTACAAAAAAAAAACCTTTTACACGTTGACAATCGATATTCAAAGTATTTTTTTTCCAAATTTTTTCGGTCGATTGATATTTATAAAACGACCGTTTTACTTTTACAAAATTGTACACATTCAAACTTTTTATTTACAAATAAGTAATTATTCTTTTCAGATGGGTCGTTACCCGTCCACCCACTAGAGGGTGGAAACCTAATCAAGAAAATCAACAATGACCCGTGCACCCACCGCCTCAAATACAGCAAAATTACAAATAAACCTAACAATATCTAGTTACCGGTAATTACAAATGAAAGGAAATTATAGCCGAACGTGAATGAAACTTTGACAGCCCTATTCTCCGGTGGAATCTAAATGACCGTTGTTGGCTACGATTTCACGTTTTTGTCTAAATAAATCCCTTTAAATCTTTGTAAGTGTCACACTTACCGGCATACTTTTACCAGGTGAATTGGAAATTAAACCCTTAATTTAACCGAGGTAAGAAGTTTACTTAAAGCTTTGCTTTTTTTATTTTGCAATATAAAGGCAAATAAGTATAAAGTCTAATGGTAAGCGGTTGCCACAAATACCATAGATTAGATGGTGATAGGGTAGAGAGAGTCAGAGGAGCTTTAATGCTTATGTACCTAGCACCATTCCTTCGCACTTTTTTATTTAGATGTTTTCCAGAGTATTGGAAAAAAAAAAATTGTATCGAAGAACTAGCTGTTCTGAACTCAACCGAGGTTGTCCTGTCTTATCTCCGAATTCATATGTCAAATACACCAAAGATAAGAGGCCCTGTAGGAGTTTTTAGCGGCAATCAGGCGGAGCGGTTGAGATTTTTTCCAGTGTGTCGTAAATTGTGTTATAGTGATCTTTAATGTGTATTTTTGGTGTCGATATGTGCAGTTAAGTTTCATTTAGTGACTGATTTATAGGAGCATTGGAAATAATGCCATAATACGACTTTTGGGTTAAGTGATTTATCATTTTGGTCAATAGGTTACCTCTAATCTAAAGGCGTGTTACGATCTGCTACTGCCGTGGGTTGTCTCCAGAAACTCCATTGGGCGTTAGAATGCATGACACTAGGCATTTTAATGCGGCAAACACGAGAAATTTTGCAACATGAAAATTCTCTAACACTCGACACTGGCAAAAATAGTCCCTGAAGGGATTGATTGCCATACTTAGGAAGAAGAAGAAGAAGAAGAGGCCCTGTAGTTTATCCCGACATTGAACCTGTTCTGGTTTTTTTCCTGCAAAACTTCTTTTCATAAGAACCTGCTTAACAATAATGTCAATAACAAACAAAAAACAATGCGAAATCTGTCTAGCTGTTCGTGCCGTGAACAAGGGAAATAGGGATACATTTTTATATGCACCTACTTATAGATTGCTAAAAAAATAATCGATTTTTTCAAAATCAAAATCAAAAATCAAAATCAAAAATCATTTATTCAGTTTAGGCCCTAATAAGGCTCTTATGAAGGTCTAAATTACCACCGGTTCGGAAAAAAAAAGCCACCTGAGAAGAACCGGCAAGAAACTCAGTGCTCTGTCTTTTTTGCATTTAACAATCATTATATAACAATTTGTAACAAAATTCGTCTAGACATTGGTATGCAATTACAAATATCAAAATGAAAGCTACCAAGTTGGTTTTGTCACTGCTTTCATGAAATACATATTCCAACTATTACAATTACCAGGAGCGGGGAGCCACTTGTGCAGAGTGAGTCTATATATTCCAAGCATTTTTCATTCAAGCAAAGTTCATTGGCTTGGCATATATTATTCATGTGGTGATTCTAAATCTAAACTTTTAAGCAAACTCTTCTAATAAACCTCTTTGCTGTGTTAATTTGTTACACTCAGTAAAAAATACAATTTTAACAGTGCCACTGAAAACAACGAAATCAACAAACAATATAATAAAATACCTCAGCCATTTCCGATACAATTATTGGATAGCGAGTTTTGTTCGATACAAAATGACGATATAGAAGGTAACTTTATTTGTGCAATAGAACGTTTCTGCGAAGTCAAACAGTGCAGCCAATAGTCGCAGATAGTTCCAAACTTCATTTTCAACGTATTAAATCTTTGTGAGAACGATTTCCTTTCGCACTGCCATTTCACTGAAGTTTCAAGTGAAATACTGTCAAAGAGGAATCGTATTTATTAAATCTTAAAGCAAACTGTATATTAAAATATGCTTCGATCTTGCTTCGCTCGTGCTCGAAGGAAAAGTTTTCGGAACCCGCGAGCATGTATGACGAGAATGATGAAGGTTTTCCCATTAATATTGGAGCCGCCCGACTACATGTTAGGGTCGGCAACGCGTGAGTGATACCCCTGGTGTTGCAAGCGTCCATAGGCTACGGTGACCACTTACCATTAGGTGGGCCACATGTTTGCCACCTTTAGGTATAAAAAAAAAAGTAAAATGCGTTCTTTATTGTATCAGTTTTTCACTTTGACTGTACTTTCCAGACATAAGCAATGAAGATAAGAATTGTGTCTTAATTTGTGGTCCCATTGTAACCTCTACAAATTATGACTTATTTTAAAGGGGCGTTCGATAATCGTAGTCCTCGTCCCAATTGCCTTGCTAAAATATTTATTATACGTAAGTCGGCTTCAGACCCCCGAATCCGCTCTATAATCTCTGCCGCCCTGTTAATGGACTTGATTCTACGTCTAATATATTTTAGAATATTTTTAGACCTGTCAAATTTGTTAAGTTTAGTAATGATTTTGAAGAAACATTACTTATAAAAAAATATGGTATAATATCATTTTTTTAAACTACTAAGATGGCAAACAAGCATACGGCCTGCCTGATGGTAAGCGGTTACCGTAGCCTATGGACGCTTGCAGCACCAGGTATCATTCGCGCGTTGACGACCCTTGGAGTTAATGGAGATCTTTGAAGATACAGAAGGAAACACCAAATCTCTTTTGCTTATTGTCTATACAACTAAGTGTCGACATTAGTAAGATTACAATCAAAATCAATATCAAAAATCATTTATTCAGTTTAGGCCCTAATAAGGCACTTATGAAGGTCTAAATTACCAAAAAAAGCCATCTGAGAAGAACCGGCATGAAACTCAGTGCTCTGTCTTTTTTCGCTTTCGCTTGATGGTAATGTCACGCCCCCCTCCAGCAGATGCAGTTCCACCGAGCTGCACTGCTCACGTCACCTAGAAAGCTTTTCCTGCAGTAATTTCGCTAGTGACCATCACCATGCAGTTTCCTTCAAACCTGAACCCAGTAATAAGTACAACATCCAAACTACTGCCTTCTTGGCATCCTCCCGCGTGACAACGATTTGGGACAAGTGTTTTTTTTTTTTTTTTTTTTTATATTAGGTTAGTTTTTTTTCTTTTAAATTGTATTAATAATGCTTGGACATTATCACACAACGCCATCTGGCCTCAAACTAAGCAAAGCTTGTATTATGGGAACCAGTAGCTGATATAATACTTATATTTTTTTTTTTGTAAATCATACTTATAATACATACCAAACACTCAAACGCAAGGCAAACATATTTGTCACATAAATGTTTGCCCTGGCGGGAATCGAACCCGCGACCTCTAGCGTAGCAGTCAGGTATACTAACCACTAGACCAGCACTCGTCAAATTGTACTATTGTTGTCCCATATATATTACCTATTGTACCATAATAAATGATAGTCTTAACTACTGCTTGGTGGCAGAATATGTAGCTGGTTTTTCGCAATAACAAACCTACGACTTAGCCAAAGCTCCAAATAATGTTGGTGCTAGAAGTGTAAAAAGCGTTTGTAAGCTTGATAATGAGTCGTTGGGATTACGGTGCAGGTCCCGAAAACCCACCGACCATAGGTAGGTATAGGTCCAGGGACCGCGGTCCCAAAAGCCACCTTGGACTTAATACATAATCGAGGGGCCAATCGGGACCACGAGCGCGGTCCCAAACGCCACTTAGAGATGAATAATTATTTTGAGTGGTACAATAGGACCACGAACATAGGAAGAAGTTTTCGATTAAAAGTACAGGCGACGAAAAAGCTAACTTTAAAGAATAATGGCAAGGTTTTCCTGTAAAATTGGAGTCGCACGACTGGGGACTGTACCTCCACCTGACAGAAGACCGCGGTTTCTACGGTAAGTATGGTTGCTAAGCTAGTAGTAATGCTGATAGCACAGTGAGTCCTCATCAACAACCCTGGTGAGCCACTCTTTAGTGACATCCCTGGTATTGCTATCGGCTATAGGCTACGGTGACCCTCCGCTACATGGTAACATGTATAAAAAAGAAAAGTCCCTAGAAGAGCATTTAAAAATATATTCTGAACAAATTTCACGCCCCATCCAATTACAAGTGAGCCACCATACAAAACGAATAGGCTGTGAAATAAATGTATGTGAAAATTATTCAAACGCGGAATATGGTTCGCGTTTAGATTGGGTACAAATTGCGTGAATTATTGCATTTTAGCTGGTTACAAGCGTCACAAATCTTCATTGTGGCGTCTGCTTGTCGGCCGCAGGAACGAAAAGTGTATGGAAATTGCCAAAGGGTGCCGAGCGCAGGTGGAACGGCGGAATTAATTTTTTTTATCGAATTATCCTACTGCGGTAACACGCTGTTTGAGCATTTTAGCTATTTTTATGTTGTTCATCGTCATTACTTATAAAAGAGGGATATAAAACTTGCTTATCCTGTCGGTCGCGCTACTATCTCATTACGATATGTCTCTCATCATCCTACTAATATTTTAAATGCGAAAGTTTGTGAGTATGGATGGATGGATGTTTGTTCCTCTTTCACGCCTAAACTGTTCAACGGATTTGGATGAAATTTGGAATACAGATAATGTATAATCTGGATTAACACATAGGATACTTTTTATCCCGGGGAAACGGTTCAGGCGTGCCGTAGGCTTGTTTGCCACCGAAGTGCTATAAAAAAAACAAAGATTTTCCACACTCCGAAAACTATTTATAAAGTTCGATTACCTTGCAATCGGATCATAAACTAATGTTTGCGCTTCGCTCGCCGCTTGCTTTGCTCTCGAAACGGCACAATCTAGGGTTTGCAAAATATTGACCTGGCTTCAAGGGGGTACATTAAATTTTAATTCAAAGCACACTTATAGACCTGTGTATAATTTTGTATATAAATAGTTTATTTTCTGTTCGTGTACAATAAATGTCGCTTTTTACTTTTAACACGCGCTATGGCTTCACTCCCGGCATTTACCTAATGTAAATATGTTTCTACAAGTAAATGTAATGTGTGCCGTAGAAACATTGGTTTTTCTTTAACCTGTTTTATTAAGTACACACTTTATTATTTTACAAACGGGTGAGATCGTTGCAAATTCGTCTTATTAAATCTTATGTTATTATTTTAAATTTTAATGGCAGCACTAACATAATTAAATTTCGTATTTTATCCAAGTCATGTCGGTAATAGAGCAAGTTCTCTTCACAGCCTTTCACAACGTCGTTCAGTGAAGAAATCTCCTAGAAAACCGTCAACATTTCTTCTTGTACCTATGGACGTCATTTCACCAGCATCGCAAAACACGACGAGGAATAAAAATAAAACATACGTCGCCAATTTAATCCATTAAAACCACTGTATCTGTATTAGCTAATAATATAAAATATAAATAATATAAATTTTAAAAAGCCGTGGTGGCCTTGTGGCTGAAGCAACAGGCCTGTCCTCTGATGGGCCCAGGTTCGAGTCCCGGCCTGTAGCAATGAGTTTTTCTAAGCTTAAGTACAGTGATTAATCACACCATGAGCTTTTAAAAAGAGAGGTAGGGCGATTTGGGATTTCCCGTGGGTTATCCCATTAAAATTGGAGCCGCCCGACTGGGGACTGTACCTCCGCCTTACAGAAGACCGCAGTGAAATAACACTACTTGATGTAGTGTTGTGTTTCTGCAGTAAGTAAGTTTGGCAGTGCTCCACGAGGATACGATGGGCTAGTAGCAATGCTGCTAGCACAGTGAGTCCTCATCAGCAACATGGTTGGCACCCCGTAGTGATACCCCTGGTATTGCTAGCGGCTATAGGCTACGGTGACTGCTTACCATCAGGTGGGCCGTATGATTGTGCGCCACCTTAGTGGTATAAAAAAAAATCGAGACAATTTTTTCAATACATTATCAAAATTGAAGTACTAATAAGTTTGTTAAGACTAACTACTTTCATTCTTAATTTGTTTTGCAAGTCGCTGGTATCTAATATGTTAAAGACTAGCGGCTTCACACGGGTAGACATTTATCAAATATTTAGTCTACCCGTGCGAAGCCGGGGCGGGCAGCTAGTATAATTTATAGCCTATAATACTCAGTGATGTAGCTTTCTAACGGTGAAAGAATTTTTGAAATCGGTCCAGTAGTTTCAGAGCTTATTCAATACAAACACACACACACAAATACAAATCATTCCTCTTTATAATATTAGTATAGAGTAGTATTTGTCTGTAAAAATCTGATTGCCAACCAATACCTTCGTCTAAAATTCGAGTTACCTAACTGAATTCTTTAAAAGACCAAGAGAACTACCCGTTTAACTTTTCAGACTTTTACGATCTTACTAATTGTAAACTTCCTGACACTTAAGTATCTCACGTTTTAGTGGAGAGAGTGCTGAAATAAATCTTAGCACAGGTCAATTTATAGACTTACAATGTTCTAGTTTTGAAAGTAGTAATGGATTCTTCGCTTAGAAATTTAAAGAAAGTTTAAGGCGAAAAATCCAAGATATTTTCGTGGACTGGCGTTTCAAGCAATAAAAGATATTAAGCTTCTATTTTCCCAAATTTCATCAATTTACAGTTACGTCAAACGGGAACGCAATTAGTTTGCAAAACCTAATTTAATAATTCCGGCCAGCTATTTTTTATTTACCGATTAGCCTAAGCATCGAAATTAGTAAAAATGAGGCCGGGCGTGACAGAAATATGAAACACAAAGGCAGCTATCAGGCATTGTGACTTTAGTTGGAATATTATAAAAATGTACAAGCTGCCCGCTCCGGCTTCGTACGGGTGGACAACATATTTAATAAATGTCTATATGCTCCGAAACTAGTGGACCGACTTCAATGTTTTTTTAAATTTAGGGGAATGATTCTCAGACCTACCCAATATGCACACAAAATTTCATGAGAATCGGTCAAGCTGTTTCGTTTCGGAGGATTTTAACTACAAACACCGCGACACGAGAATTTTATATATAAGATTGTCTGTCTTTCCAAATCCTTGGAGCGTGAACTCATCTCGTATGCCATTTTCAACTGTCATACATTTTCATATCATACAAGTATATGTGTAATTTGAGATTGCAGGTGATCAAAAATATTAGTACCTCCTATTTAAATTATTCCTTGTTTGTCTGTAAGAAAAATCAATACATAATGGCAATCATTTCAATTTCTGATTTGATCGAAGTTATAGCATCTCAATTTCACTAACATTACTTTCGGAGAAAGATTACAGAACCGGAGCATATGAATGTAGAAGATACAATAGAGGTGTACGCGTAATTCAAGAGTGAAATGGAGCTCTTTACTCTCTGGCTAACCGAAAGGGACTCGACTTATGTGAATATATTTCGAATCGCCAAACAATCGTGATTGAGAATAGTCGTTAATGTGACAAATTAACATTCACTACAGATAGATATATATATATATATATATACGAAGGTAACTAGTTTGTTGACTTGTTAATAGCATTATGTAAATCACTATACCTGGTGAACTCTTCCCTATCAGGAGTTTGGGACATCGTTAAAGTTCCATTTTGGTCCTAAACCAACACCCTGTCCTGAATTGGATCGTCGGTTGCTTGTTAAGGTACATATACAGATCTCAATGATAATAAAGTATCGGTTTTGAGTTAAGGCAATTATAATTAGGATAGTACTATCTGTAGAATTTGTCGCATTTTAATTAATCTACACTAATGTTATAAAGAGGAAAGATTTGATTGTTTGTTTGTATGGAATAGGCCCCGAAACTACTGGACCGATTTGGAAAATTATTTTACCATTAGAAGCCGACATTATCCTTGATGAACATAGGCTACTTTCTACCGCGGGAATAGTATACTATATTGCTACGTGGGCGAAGTCGCGGGGAAAAAGCTAGTGAGAATTACAAATGAGACAAAAATATCAAAAGAATTACTTTGGCACTTTCAGATTTGGACCAAATTAGTAAAACATGGATGTTGTCCTTTGCAATGCTCGAAAAGAACAAAATTTTCCTTGCATTTAGACTATTGTTACCGAAAGAATAACTTTTCAGGTTACAATAAATATCATATCGTAATAATATAGTATATATAATATATTATATTAATAGATTTATTAAATTGAAGGATCACAGCACGATTGTAACAAAGCCTTCGTGAAGTGAAAAGTATGTTGAAAAACCAGTTCTAACAAACAAACAGATTTCAAAGAAAACCCAAATATTTACAACAAGCAGTTTAATTACTTCGGATAGGCGGCGAAATTCAGAAGGGATAATTCGTTGTTATCTCGCAGAGAAATTCATGGCTTCCTGAAACGGCAGCACCAATAATTGACGGAGAAGGCAATTGTAACTTTTTCTTGGACAAAAATACTGACGAATTGGATAAGGTAATAGAGGGGGTGTTAAAATAAATAAGCAATGGCTTATAAGCTGGGATCCGCTTATGATTAGACCAGGCTGTACAAGTATTTGTCACTTTGTTGGTATATATTATATAAGCACACTAATACTCTCTGTCTGATGTTCATAGATTCTGTTACATATATACATAAATTTACATTAAATCTATAATATAAAAATGAATCGCTAAATGTGTTGCTAAGCGCAAATCTCGAGAGCAGCTGAACCGATTTCGCTAATACTTTTTTAGAATATTCCTAGAAGTACGAGGAGGATGGTTCTTACGAAGAAAAATTTAAAAAATTGCCTGTAAGTGAAAAATATTTGATAAGTGTCTACCCGTGCGAAGCCTAGGCGGGCCGCTAGTGATATCTGGCACTGCAGAGTTACCTAACCAGTTTCCTTCATTAAAAATCTGGTAAAATATGTCAAAAGGTACATCGCTTAATAACAGTAAGTACTTACAAAGATATACTTACCAATAAAGCGAAACACGCACAGGAACAAATTAATTCGGAAAACTCAAATCGCTTCCGGCAATTTTCCGTCTTCGCACCGAAAGTTGACAGAACTTGAACGTTGAACAAGAATGTTCATTATTGTCAACCTAACTTCTGTAATATGTGCCCTTCGGGAGTTTTGAATAGGCCTCCAGAGGAATATGGAAGGAAAAAATCTTATACTTTATACTGCTAAAGTGGCAGACAAGCATTATGTCTGCTCATGGAGTGTAGGTACTTTTGGACGTTTACTCTAATCGGCGCAGGCGGCGGCCGAAAGCTCGTAAATGTTCAAGAATACATTAACGCTGCGGTATATCTGAAACCTGCGCGGGCACACCAGTTTAGTTAGCTTCTTTTTTTTTAAACCTTCAAAAGGAACCCGCCTGCTTAAGGGGAGCAGACGGGCTATGTGAGATTTTGACTCACTAAAACCCCCCGGTGGCCATCCTCCGCGCATGTAGGAGGGCTCCGGGATCTCCAGTGGAACGCACCGGTGCCCTCCTGCACTTTGCCTGAGCACGCCCCGGGGACAGCCAACCAGTTAAGTTAGCTATGACAACGTAACATTTGAGAAGCTCGGGTCGCAAGTAAATCTTTCTGTTACAGCTGGATTTATTCCACAGCTTCGTAGATTTGGTTACAGCTCGCTTAGGCCTTTAAAGTATTCTTTTCGATTATTTGGGGATTGACTTATATGAATGAATGCTGTAATATGACTTGTGGTTGAAGTAATTCTTGCTTGTAGCATATGGGCTACCACTGAACTAGAGGGCTGTTATTATTATGATCTGAAACTGCTTTGGATATTCTCCGAAAAATCCCGGAGCCATTAAAAACTGCGACACTGATCAATCCAGCTGCAAAATAAAAATGTATTGAGAGAAATTGTACTGCCAATATCAAAATAATTCTTATATTTAGTTTCAATGAAAAATCAGGCTACTTATGGTAAATATAATTTCAGTGTACAGTGAATTTTTCAACTACGTAAGCGAAAACGTATCTCGCGAAATGGCAAAATTGACATTTTAACTTTTAGTTCCACTTTTCCGCCGCAGCGCTGTTCATTTTTCAAAACAAAAATAGCCGAAGGCGATACGGAAACGTTGTCGCATATTATTGATACTCGCGCTACAGTACTATAGTTACAAAAAACATATTTTGGAACCCTTATTGCTTCGCAATTCCGAGCCCTGGGAAGCGACTGCTCGACTTAAACTTATTTAATTAGTATTCAGCAAATGAGACTGCGACAATCTAAATACAAGTTACATTTTTCGTTAATCGCTGCTAAAGTGTACAAGTTATGCGTATTCACGATCTTACAGTTCTCTGCGTATACTCTTAGGCTTATTAACTTTAATTAACCGTCAACTGTTGTCTTTAAGAGCACTCTGATAGATGACAACTTAGGAATAAGAGTGGTTTGACAACGATATTATTAACTTTTTAGCTTCTATATAGGTAGTACTATATAGTACTATATAGTGCCAGAAATACTGCAGTCAATGCTTTTTTTTATACGACTAAGGTCAGGTGGCACACAAGCATACGACCCACCTGATGGTAAGCAGTCACCGTAGCCTATAGCCGCTAGCAATACCACGGGTATCAGTAACGGGTTGCCAACCATATTTTGATGACGACTCACTGTACTAGCAGCATTACTACTAGCTCAGCGTATCGTCGTGGAGCACTGGCAACCTTACTTACCGCAGAAACACAACACTACTATTTCACTACAGTCTTCTGTAAGGTGGAGGGAGTCCCCAGTCGGGCGGCTCCAATTTAAATGGGAAAACCCACGGGAAATCCCAAATCGCCCTACCTCTCTTAGTATGCCTGGCGGAAAGCGGTTACCTTAGCCTATAGACGCCTGCAATAGCAGTATAACCAAGTTTCCGATACCAAGCATTATTTGATCCCGGTTATTTTTACTTCCTCAGTCGCCAAAGGGATCATTATGATGAGAAGAGTTTGGTGTCCTCAGGGCACAAGTCCGGTTCGAACTTTTTCATTTTATGCTAACTTATATTATCTTAGGCTTATCACGCTGCATGAAAGTTCGTTTATAATTTTGTATTTCTATATTTGATTCAAAAAAAATGTTTAGATGAAAAACATTTTGGAATGTAAAAATACAAAGCCATGTAAGTATTTTGTACCTTCACCTTACAAAAGTAATATACGATTTGGGATTTCAGGTTGGTATTCCCATTTGATTTGGAGCCGCCTGACTGGGGACTGTACCTCCGCCTTACAGAAATAACACTACTTGATGTAGTGTTGTGTTTCTGCGGTAAGTAAGGTTGCCAGTGCTCCACGAGGATACGCTGGGCTAGTAGTAATGCTGCTAGCACAGTGACTCCTCATCAAAAACATGGTTGGCAACCCCTGTATTGCTAGCGACTGCAGGCTACGGTGACTGCTAACCAGCAGGTGGGCCGTATGCTTGTGTGCCACCTTAGTGGTATTTTTGTTTTATCTAAATGGTTCAAAGGGTATTTATTGTCAACAGCTTTGTAATCTGACTAATATTATAAATGCGAAAGTGTGTGTGTGTTTGTATCCTCTTCACGCCTCAATGGCTGCGTGGATTTGCATAAAATTTGCAATGGAGGCTTTATAAGCTGGGCTGGTATGTCGGTTTTTTTCCAGTTACTTTTATTTTGGATTCCACGCATACGAGGTCGTTCACCGGAAGATAACAAGAACCGCAAATTTATGAATTTCCTAGGAAAATTATCAACCTTCGTAGGATTCTAAACGAGAGATTAATTGTATTAATTTACGTTCACCGTTTGTAACATTGTAGTCCGACATGGCCGTGATAGGTTAGAAGGCCTTAGCCGACGTTGGTTTTTTTTTTTTTTGTAAGTTTTTTATTCTTCGAAAATGTGGGCGTAAATTAATACAATTAATCTCTCGTTTAGAATCCTACGAAGGTTGATAAATTTCCTAGGAAATTTATAAATTTGCGGTTCTCGTTATCTTCCGGTGACATATATATTTAACAATCTACCGGAATATGGCAGATTCACTTCCAAAATCAATTTGTTTCCTTAGACTAAGCTTTTCGTGAATAGTCCCTAAATTGGCCTAGTTATGCGAGCCCACGACCTACAGCTTGCCTGTCGTTTCTCTGGCACTAAAACTTCGTTTGTTAGTGTTTGAAGTAACTGTTCGCGGTTGTGATTAGGAAGCCTAACTCGTTATTATTATTATTATTTATTATTTAATTTAATCAACAAATTTCATTATGATCTGAGATCCAACAGTACAATATAAACTTGAGGAAGTTTTTACCGCCCGATTCGTAGTGGTCTCCCGGGTCTTTATCTGAGCTACGCCTTATTTAGAGGGTACATCACGAAAATAACACCGCTTATACAGGTTGTTAGTAAGTGATCATATATTTTTATGTATATATATTTATATTTTTCTTTGAAGTTAGTGTTACGCATACGATAGTTAAATATATATATATATATATATAAATATATATATAAATATATATATATATATATATAAATATATATATATATATATATTAAATTAATTATTGTATTAAGTTAGTTATAATTACTTAACATTTACATTATTAACAATACAACATGTTGGTGTTGATTCTGTTGTTCATAATTACTAAACTTAACTCATTTGACAGGTCTAAAAGTCTTGCTATCCCTTTCGCATGTGCGGGGATAAATAAGGATGGCAATATTTTTAGTCCTGTCAAATTTGTTTAGTTTAGTAATTTTGAACAACAGAATTGGCACTATTAACTATCTAACTCAGTTTTTATCAACCTTTTTCATGACATGGCCCCTTTAGTATGAAGGAATATCTCGCGGCCCCCCTACTTCAATGTATTTTATTTTGTGTCAAAAGTTAAATCCAACATAATTATTTCTTCATTTCCGTAATAAGGGTTCTGATATCTTATCTTATTAGTAGGCTGAACGGGTCCAAGTTGCCCCAGAAGCACTTCGACCCTTGGGATCTTTTGTGCAGCCCTTTGCCATGATTGCTCTACTTACCTGCTGTGTCAAATACTCCCTGAATGAGTCTGCAGATCTTGCCAGCAGGGAAGAGCATGTATTCCTCTGGTTCCGGATATGCCGTCCCCAGAATTTCCATTCGCTGCCGCGCGAGTGCGTCGCAGCAGCATAGCACGTGTTCCATGGTTTCCGTTGCTGTTTTGCAGCACCTGCATACCACGCTTCCAGATAGACCCATCTTGTAGAGATGATCATTTGTGCCATAGTGGCCTGTAAGAGCTCCTGTTAATTGTCTTAGTTGACATCTGGTCAGGTTCATTAGTTTTCGGCTATTGCCCTCTTTCCATTTGCATATAAACTGCTTAGAATGTCTCAGGCCCGTGGTCGTTGTCCATTCTTTTTCGTGGCGTTCATTAGCATATTTGTGCAATGCACTTCTGTAGGCTCCAGTTGGTACGCCAATGAAGGGTTCTGGACCTATGAATTTTTCCATCGATCCTTCTTTAGCTAGGCCATCCGCAAGCTCATTGCCCTCTAGCCCCTCATGCCCAGGGACCCAGACTAACCTAACCACGTTGTGCGCACCACATCTGTTAAGGAGGTGGGCACACTCCGCAGCCAGTGCAGAGTTTAGTACACAGGAGCTGAGTGCTTTGAGTGCGGCTTGACTGTCGCTGCAGATGTAGATATATTTATCCTTGATCCGCTTGTCCAATATTTCGTTTGCACAAGCAATTATTGCATAGGTTTCAGCCTGAAATATTGATGGTGTTGTTCCCATGCTGATGCTTTGGTGAAATCCTTCTGTGTACACACCGGCTCCAGTGCCATCTCTGGTCTTGGAACCATCTGTGTACCATATAATTTGTTCTTCCCTTGGTTTCCGTAGAAGTAGGGTTCGGATAAATACATAATTAAACGTATGTAAAATACTTTAATGATACAAATGTCTATTTCCTTTACTTAACATTTTTCTCAATCAAATTTTTAAACCTTTTACAACTCCCCTATAGGAGCATCGCCGCCCCCCCAACCTATGGGTCGCGATCCCCCTGGGGCTCGCGACCCATAGGTTGAATAACACTGATCCAACTGACGTGCGAGCGTGCGACGCTTGACACTTATAATTTTTTTTAATATTTTTTTTTTAAATCTGCAGAATGGAAATTAGATGTATGTATTACGGCTGGACCAATTTAAGTAATCTTTGATTTCTCGTATTCATCTCCGCCCCGAATAGCACAATAATTATTAAAATATCGCTAATATTTACAAATAAAAAAGAAATATCACATGCACATTTATAGCTTTTTGTATTATATGTATGTATAATATTGTTTTTTAAAGCACTCGTGCGAAACCGCGGCGGGTCGCTAGTCTATATAAAGATGAAACCCTTATTTCCTTTGGTCACGGCATCACGCGTGAACGGCTGGACCGAGTTTGCCAATTCTATTATATTTTGCCAACCTTTTTAATTTCGCGATAAACTAAAGGTCTTTTTTGCCATGGTGTATTTGACATATATTATGCATTCATAGCTAAAACAGGACATCGCCTGTCGGGCCAGTTAGTTTATTATAAACAAAAATTGTGGTAGACAGTATAACAATTTTGACTTAAAACATATTAATGGCGAAAGCATATTCCCTTAAACTCTTCTCTTTATTTCCCTTCCAAGTGTATGACGTTAATTAATGTATCAGTTGAGCCGCGACACACTTCAACTTTATTATAAAACAATTTATAACTTCACACAAGTCATACAAACCGAGTATTTGAATATACGTCACTCACGGTAATCGTATAATTAAATTTAGCACAATAATAACGGATATATTTAATTTTTGGGCCAAAAATTTGAACATTTTTGCATAAATTAATAACTCGCAGTAAAATTGTCACGCTAGTTCGTTTTCGTTTTGTGAAAGCGAAATAAGTGTTTATGTAAATACGAAATTGAAATATTTAAAAGGCTTGTCAAAGAGAATACATGTTAAAAGATCTAATTGAAACCTTGTATCGCTTTGTATTTTAAAAACAGTGCTATGTAGTTTTTAGTGGGCATCAGGCGGAGCGGTTGAGGCTTTTTCCAGTGTCTAGTTAATTGTTTTAAAGTGATCTTTAATGTGAATTTTCGGTTATGTGCAGTAAAGTTTCATTTAGAGACTGATTTATAGGAACATTGGAAATAATGCTGAATATGTGCTTTGGGTTAAGTGATTTATCATTTTGGTCAATAGGTTACCTCTGACCTAAAGGCATGTTATGATCTGCTGCTGCCGTGGATTGTCTCCAGAAACTCCAATAAGCATTAGAATGCACGACACTACGCTTTGAATGCAACGCAACAATATTGAGAAACTCGATATTTCTTCACACTCGACACTGGCAGCCAATTACTAAGACTTAGCTGTCCGTTTTGTCCGTCTATCTGTCAGCGGGCTGTATCTCATGATCCGTAATCAGTAGACAGTTGAAATTTTCACAAACTTTTTTTTTTGCTCTATTTTAATAAAGGTAACTAGTCGCTTTAAATGTTCATAGAGTATGTTTGATATATTTTCTAAAGAAAAGAGCGAAGTTACTACTGCAACCTTGTTAACGGTTGGTGCAATAGCCGTGCCTAGGGATCGAACCGCAAAATAAGTTTGCGTCTAAGCCGGTTTGTTTTTAGTATGGAACCCCCGGTATGCGAGTTCAACCCGCACTTGGCCTTGCAGAAGAGAATAGTTTAATAGAATTAAAGTCAGAACTGTGGAGATTTTTGGTAGCATTAATGTCACTCGGCCGTACCGATATCTGTGCGATGACTCCCTCAAAAAGTTTCAAATGCCAATGATAAAGTTTCTCCGCGTATTACGGTGGCAGAAAAACTGCCCATTTATAAGGAACGTCCCGAATTATCCTGTTTTATGGCATACCGTCTCTGTGAGTTATTGTTTTTCAAGTTTTATTAAACCAAAAATACAATGAAATTGCGAAAGTAGGTTAATGACTGTCTAAAAACGATTTCTTTATAAGTATTTTCGATTTCACTTTTCCAGAGAACTGGTCTGAGGAGTTTGGCGAATGTAGCAGAAGCAAAAGAGGTGTGCAAGTCAAGAGTAAAGTGGTGATGTATGTATGAAGTGTAGTGGAGTCTTATCCTGACTGTGACGTGGTCGCGGATTGATGGCAGATGATAATGTCGGCAAAATCAAAATCAAAAATCACAAATCAAATTCAAAAATCATTTATTCAGTTTAGGCCCTAATAAGGCACTTAGGAAGGTCTAAATTACCATGCATGCTTGGAGTATTCCGAGATGAGGGTAGAATAAAGAAATGAACTTGTATACCGGTAGGTAGCAGTCAATGATACGGCCCGCCTGATGGTAAGCGGTCACTGTAGCCTATGGACGCTTGCAACACCAGGGGTATCACTCACGCGTTGCAAATCCTAAAAGAAATTAATTGCTTGCATGTTTATCACCGTGGTATAAAAAAAAACGACGTCAAAATATTACACAGTCTATAATTTTTATGAGTTGGAATAATATACCAAAAAACAACATCATGAATTAATTTTAACGAAAATACCAGGAATCGTTCCAAGAGAGCTGTCAAAAATCACTTCTCTGAGAACCCCATGCTGATCTTACGCCGACATTTTTTACTGACACAGCTGTCAGCTGGAAGAATAGTAAAAAAAATAACAGTCAGAATCACACGGGACGTAACGATACCAATTTGAACGAGACGTCTTCATTTGGCTGCGTCGTACGAAATTGAATTTATGTGACAACCTGTCTTCGGGCAGGAATTCCGTTTCCATTTCGACGAATATAGGCTGTTTGGGCTAAGTCATTGGCTGTTCGAAAAACAGCATTTTTTTTATGAAAAATTATTTTTTCATGACATGGCACCGAAATCATTTTGGATTCTTAATTCAAGCTACAAATATAGATGAACAACTAAAAATAGAAAAATACCCATGATTTAAAAATTCGAATGCAGATTTTAAGAGAACAGAAGATTCCGATACTAAACTATCAATGAAAAAACTTTTTATTTTCGAAACTCAAACTACCGACCAACCGCCTTAGATAACTATAAATGTTCCACAATTGAATTTCGATTGTAGGACAACATTGATTACTGCTTTAGATACAAAAAAAGTAAGTATCTTCTGTGCTGTATAAAGGGGCCCGGAATCTTCAGAGGGCCGAACTGAGTCCGTTCTGAACTCTGCTTAAAATACAAGTACCCTTTCGCCTTTGTTCTTGGGACAAACACCAAGCTTTGTGATATCCTTAAGTTTTATATCTCAAGATTTAATAATGCCATTTGCTTACTGGAAAACAAATGTATCTGTCAAAGTGACGGGACAATTGTGTTCCCTCTTAAACTATGCGTATTTTTTTTAGTATTTTTTTAGAAAGCCTACCTACCTCTCTTTTTAAGGTCTCCAGAATAAAAAGAGCAAATATTAATCCTCCTGAGATACACAATATATTTGCGATGTTTGAGGCTCTTCTGTTGCACAGCAGCGGCACCAGCCGAAGTGCTCAGGAGATTGGACGGCCCCAAGTTATTAATGCAACATGTTATTTTAATATTATATTACTTGGAGTGAACGTTGACACTAATTTTGTTTAATTTGAATGTTGTGTTCTTCTATAATTGTTGGAACTTCCAAAACTAAATTATGTACCTGATTATTATAAATGTGTAATGTATCTGATGTTGAAGAACCAAAAAAAAAAAAAAAAAACCAGGCACAAGCTAGTCCTTACAAACGTGACAAACTCGATATAGCATCAAAGCGAACTATTTCAAAGATGAACATATTTGACCTTTCTGTTGAGTGGGTGTTTGATATGTATTTACAAAAAAAAATACTTACATCATAAATAATATTAGGTACCTATTCTCTCAGCTTTATAAGATACTAGCCATCCGCCCCAACAAATATACAAATATATTATCTTTTTTTTATTTTTTATTCTCGGACTTGTAAGGTCCGCTCCTTTATCTAGGCTTGCGTGGGGATATATATCCAACACGTAGAGGCCCGTTCGAGAGTTTTAATATTAGGTAAGGGATACACGTGATCTTCTATAAATGCAAATCTCGAGAGCAGCTGAACCGATTTCGCTAATTATTTTATTAGAATATTCCTTGAAGTACGAGGATGGTTATTAAGGAGAGAAAATTAAAAAAACTGCCTGAAATGGTCTAAAAACGGGTCGACAAAATGTTTGATAAATGTCTACCGGGCGGGAGATGAAGCCGGGGCGGGTCGCTAGTATTAGTATTGATTCAGGGATCAAAGTTCAATGACATTATCCCGTCTTTATGCATGAATATGTATGCAAATATAAATATTCAAGTTGAATGTCGGTAAACTTTTTAATAAGTTATTTACATGTATAATATTTCGGGATCTTTGAATATCATCTCTGATTTCTGTACTTTGTACTGTATTGTGGTCGGCAGATAACTAAACTGACCCAAAGTAGTAGGCTATATTTATTATTATTATATATTATTACATATCGAGACCGCTGGTCTAGTGGTTAGTATACCTGACTGCTACGCTATAGGTCGCGGGTTCGAATACCGCCAGGGCAAACATTTATGTGACAAATATGTTTGCCTTGCGTTTGGGTGTTTGGTATGTATATACGAAAAAAAAAGTATATACTCGTAAGTATTATATCAGCTACTGGTTCCCATAGTACAAGCTTTGCTTAGTTTGGGGCCAGATGGCGTTGTGTGATAATTTCCAAGCATTATTATTATTATTATTATCGAAACACTGCACATCAATACCAGTTTTTTTTTATTTAACCTTTACCAACCAGTTCTTTGTTTATTTATACTCTAGTTTTTTTTTACCACTAAGGTGGTACATTAGCATACGGCCCACCTGATGGTGAGCAGTCATCGTAGCCTGTAGCAGCTAGCAATACCAGGGGTATCACTAACGGGTTGCCAACCATGTTGTTGATGAGGACTCACTGTGCTAGCAGCATTACCACGTAACGTACCAGCCCAGCGTAACCAGCGAGCACTGGCAACCTTAATTACCGCAGAAACACAACACTACATCAAGTAGTATTATTTCACTACGGTCTTCTGTAAGATGGAGGTACAGTCCCCAGTCGGGCGCCTCCAATTTAAATGGGAAAACCCACGGGAAATCCCAAATCGCCCTACCTCTCTTTGAAAGTTTGTGTGTGTAACCTCTTCACTCCTCAACGGTTAAAGGGATAGTAGAACCCTATAGTGGGCAACGCCGCAGAAAAAGGCTAGTTCTAATAAAAAGTTGGATTACATTACAATCGGTTTAATATAGGCCAGCATCAATACCAGGTATTAAAGGTCTAATAATTATGCTGTCAAAAGAACTTGGTAGCAGATTTGTCTTGCTTACCAAAATATAAAAAATACCTCCTCCTTTTTTGAACTCAGCTAAAAAATACCATTTAATTTACTTGCCTTTTTGTAAAAAACAGCCTCTTCGGGCTTTTCGTTTAAAATCTGGTAACCGTATTCTAGCTATAATTGGGCCCAATCTCCTTTTAATCCGGATCGAATACTGAAGAGCTCTGCAGTGCTAATGATGTTTTTTTGCAAGGTTCGGATTGAAATTTTGATTAGATGTCAAACTAGTTACGACGAGAATCAGCATCCCTCAGCCTTAAAAAATCTTTTTCCGAACAAAAGCGACATAAATCAACCGTTCTAGGCCATTTCATTATTGTATAAGCGTAAGTACATGGCGTATCAAATCAATACAGTGTACAGATATAGGACATCATTCTACAAAGTAGTTTAGTATTTGTAGTAAGTATATGTAGACCAAGCTGTTGAACGCCTGGCTTAGTACTGATAAAAAATTAACCGTTACTTACTGGCAGCTTCACTAGTACACAAATTAAGGGGGCCATTAAGTTATTTAGTCTTCATAAAAGGATTGATTAGCATCAAAAATATTTTACGTCAACTGGCTATTGAGGTACGTACGTAATTTTTATTCATCAAAATCTTTGATTTGCAATTGCACTGCCAACAATTGTTATTATCTCGATACACGTAAATTTTGTAATATTTACAAAAATCAGAACTTAACTAACCTACTTAAAGATGAGAGACCTGATCATCAGCGTGGCAATGCTGCAAAGATCTGACGGGTCGGATAGCAATGCTGATTCACTAAGCAAGAATTTCCAGCACGCCTGTCATGAGAGCCGACGTGAGACCACCTTAAAAGTTAACAGCTGAAGAGCATCCGGCTCCCAGCTTTATTTTCAATATTAATAACACTAACATCGCAAGCATAGTAACAAAATAAACCATAGTCGTTTATGCTTAACAGCGCCGTATAAGATACCAAAGTTACAAATAGACCTTTACCATGAATTATATTTAAGTCGTAGGTACTTAGTGTTTTTTCTGTGTCCGCTCTGTAAAAATGTATAATATCATAAACAAACAACTAAATATATATGAAAAACAAAATTATGAAGTAAAAAAATGCATACTTAAGTGGATTCCAAACCTTAGCTTTGATAATACTGAAAACCTTTTGCAATAATAACAACATAACGCTAATGTTTAACTCAACCTTACTGTTAGTTTGCCACACTCACACACGTACACACTCACACATACACACACAGAATCACACACACACACACACACACACACACACACACACACACACAGAGACATTCACGCACAGTCTCTCACACACCACACACATATAATGTTACTCGTAGTTATAGAAGAGCGGAGTCTCCTAACACAGGCATCCTTGCTTAAAAGGAGACTCTGGTCACTAGATTAAGTATGAGAAATGCTTTGTGAGTAAATAAAGATTATTATTATTATTATTATTATTATCTTCTGTGCTGTATAAAGGGGCCCGGAATCTTCAGAGGGCCGAACTGAGTCCGTTCTGAACTCTGCTTAAAATACAAGTACCCTTTCGCCTTTGTTCTTGGGACAAACACCAAGCTTTGTGATATCCTTAAGTTTTATATCTCAAGATTTAATAATGCCATTTGCTTACTGGAAAACAAATGTATCTGTCAAAGTGACGGGACAATTGTGTTCCCTCTTAAACTATGCGTATTTTTTTTTGTATTTTTTTAGAAAGCCTACCAACCTCTCTTTTTAAGGTCTCCAGAATAAAAAGAGCAAATATTAATCCTCCTGAGATACACAATATATTTGCGATGTTTGAGGCTCTTCTGTTGTACAGCAGCGGCACCAGCCGAAGTGCTCAGGAGATTGGACGGCCCCAAGTTATTAATGCAACATGTTATTTTAATATTATATTACTTGGAGTGAAGGTTGACACTAATTTTGTTTAATTTGAATGTTGTGTTCTTCTATAATTGTTGGAACTTCCAAAACTAAATTGTGTACCTGATTATTATAAATGTGTAATGTATCTGATGTTGAAGAACCAAATAAAAAAAAAAAAAAAAACCAGGCACAAGCTAGTCCTAACAAACGTGACAAACCCGATATATCATCAAAGCGAACTATTTCAAAGATGAATATATTTGACCTTTCTGTTGAGTGGGTGTTTGATATGATATGTATTTACAAAAAAAATACTTACATCATAAATAATATTAGGTACCTATTCTCTCAGCTTTATAAGATACTAGCCACCGCCCCAACAAATATACAAATATATTATCTTTTTTTTATTTTTTATTCTCGGACTTGTAAGGTCCGCTCCTTTATCTAGGCTTGCGTGGGGATATATATCCAACACGTAGAGGCCCGTTCGAGAGTTTTAATATTAGGTAAGGGATACACGTGATCTTCTATAAATGCAAATCTCGAGAGCAGCTGAACCGATTTCGCTAATTATTTTATTAGAATATTCCTTGAAGTACGAGGATGGTTATTAAGGAGAGAAAATTAAAAAAACTGCCTGAAATGGTCTAAAAACGGGTCGACAAAATGTTTGATAAATGTCTACCGGGCGGGAGATGAAGCCGGGGCGGGTCGCTAGTATTAGTATTGATTCAGGGATCAAAGTTCAATGACATTATCCCGTCTTTATGCATGAATATGTATGCAAATATAAATATTCAAGTTGAATGTCGGTAAACTTTTTAATAAGTTATTTACATGTATAATATTTCGGGATC
The DNA here is from genome assembly GCA_951449985.1 of Falcaria lacertinaria. Lineage (NCBI taxonomy): Eukaryota > Metazoa > Arthropoda > Insecta > Lepidoptera > Drepanidae > Falcaria > Falcaria lacertinaria. The sequence goes on from OX602129.1 coordinate 7,454,187, forward strand.
TTTGAATATCATCTCTGATTTCTGTACTTTGTACTGTATTGTGGTCGGCAGATAACTAAACTGACCCAAAGTAGTAGGCTATATTTATTATTATTATATATTATTACATATCGAGACCGCTGGTCTAGTGGTTAGTATACCTGACTGCTACGCTATAGGTCGCGGGTTCGAATACCGCCAGGGCAAACATTTATGTGACAAATATGGTTGCCTTGCGTTTGGGTGTTTGGTATGTATATACGAAAAAAAAAGAACAAAAAAGTATATACTCGTAAGTATTATATCAGCTACTGGTTCCCATAGTACAAGCTTTGCTTAGTTTGGGGCCAGATGGCGTTGTGTGATAATTTCCAAGCATTATTATTATTATTATTATCGAAACACTGCACATCAATACCAGTTTTTTTTTATTTAACCTTTACCAACCAGTTCTTTGTTTATTTATACTCTAGTTTTTTTTTACCACTAAGGTGGTACATAAGCATACGGCCCACCTGATGGTGAGCAGTCATCGTAGCCTGTAGCAGCTAGCAATACCAGGGGTATCACTATCGGGTTGCCAACCATGTTGTTGATGAGGACTCACTGTGCTAGCAGCATTACTACTAGCCCAGCGTAACCAGCGATCACTGGCAACCTTAATTACCGCAGAAACAACACTACATCAAGTAGTGTTATTTCACTACGGTCTTCTGTAAGATGGAGGTACAGTCCCCAGTCGGGCGCCTCCAATTTAAATGGGAAAACCCACGGGAAATCCCAAATCGCCCTACCTCTCTTTGAAAGTTTGTGTGTGTAACCTCTTCACTCCTCAACGGTTAAAGGGATAGTAGAACCCTATAGTAGGCAACGCCGCAGAAAAAGGCTAGTTCTAATAAAAAGTTGGATTACATTACAATCGGTTTAATATAGGCCAGCATCAATACCAGGTATTAAAGGTCTAATAATTATGCTGTCAAAAGAACTTGGTAGCAGATTTGTCTTGCTTACCAAAATATAAAAAATACCTCCTCCTTTTTTGAACTCAGCTAAAAAATACCATTTAATTTACTTGCCTTTTTGTAAAAAACAGCCTCTTCGGGCTTTTCGTTTAAAATCTGGTAACCGTATTCTAGCTATAATTGGGCCCAATCTCCTTTTAATCCGGATCGAATACTGAAGAGCTCTGCAGTGCTAATGATGTTTTTTTTGCAAGGTTCGGATTGAAATTTTGATTAGATGTCAAACTAGTTACGACGAGAATCAGCATCCCTCAGCCTTAAAAAATCTTTTTCCGAACAAAAACGACATAAATCAACCGTTCTAGGCCATTTCATTATTGTATAAGGGTAAGTACATGGCGTATCAAATCAATACAGTGTACAGATATAGGACATCATTCTACAAAGTAGTTTAGTATTCGTAGTAAGTATATGTAGACCAAGCTGTTGAACGCCTGGCTTAGTACTGATAAAAAATTAACCGTTACTTTCTGGCAGCTTCACTAGTACACAAATTAAGGGGGCCATTAAGTTATTTAGTCTTCATAAAAGGATTGATTAGCATCAAAAATATTTTACGTCAACTGGCTATTGAGGTACGTACGTAATTTTTATTCATCAAAATCTTTGATTTGCAATTGCACTGCCAACAATTGTTATTATCTCGATACACGTCAATTTTGTAATATTTACAAAAATCAGAACTTAACTAACCTACTTAAAGATGAGAGACCTGATCATCAGCGTGGCAATGCTGCAAAGATCTGACGGGTCGGATAGCAATGCTGATTCACTGAGCAAGATTTTCCAGCACGCCTGTCATGAGAGCCGACGTGAGACCACCTTAAAAGTTAACAGCTGAAGAGCATCCGGCTCCCAGCTTTATTTTCAATATTAATAACACTAACATCGCAAGCATAGTAACAAAATAAACCATAGTCGTTTATGCTTAACAGCGCCGTATAAGATACCAAAGTTACAAATAGACCTTTACTATGAATTAGATTTAAATCGTAGGTACTTAGTGTTTTTTCTGTGTCCGCTCTGTATTTACAGAGACAATATAGTCCAAATAAAATGTTATTCAAGAAAGAATAGACATTAGAATTGTCGATAAAATTGAATTTCTTGCATAATTAGCTGCTATTACAGTAAATTACTGTAATAGCAGATAATTATGCAAGAAATTCAATTACGATTACGAAGAACGATACGAAGACAATTAGACGCGATTCAAACTTGTTTTCACAGCATTTCTTCTATTTGAACATCGCACTTCTTGAAAAACCGTGAACACGTAATCACCATAGTTTCAAAAACTCAACACGAAATTTATTATCATTAAGTATTAAAAAGCTTTAGTGGTACCATTTGGAGAAAAGTCTTATCAAAGTGCTGCAGAATGACGCCTTTTTTTAAGCAAGTAAGATTATTATTATTGTAAATCCCATATGATGGTAAGCTGTCCCACGCCGTCTATGGACGCTTGCCAATCCCAAATTTCAGAAGTCATTATGCTATATGGCCATTTAGAAGAGACAGTTCTCCTCACTGCCAGTGCAGTAGATCCTTGAGAAGCCCAAGAAACTTCACTCACCACAGTTCCGATGGTGATAATTCTACAAGGACTTTTAGAAACTTTGCTCATTACAAGAATACAACACTGATGCAAAAAGCCAAAAGAGTCTTGATAAATAGTTATAGCCTATTATACAAATTATGATTATTATGTAAATGATAATAATGCTTAGAATATAAAGATTCACTGTGCACAAGTGGCTCCCCGCTCCAGGCGATTTTAATAGTTTAAAAATAGTTTTACATGAAATCAGTGACAAAACCAACTTGGCAGCTTTCCTTTTGGTAATTATAGGTACCTACTTATGTCTAGAATTTAGATATGATAGAAATTTTGTAAAACATTGTTATATCATGATTGTAACTTGATAAAAATACAAAGCACTGAGTTTCTTGCCGGTTCTTCTCAGGTGGCTTTTTTTCCGAGCCGGAAGTAATATATTCTTTATAAGTTGCCTTATTAGGGCCTAATCCGTTTTTTTTAATTAGATTTTAATGCCTACATATTTCCAAAATAGTACTAAATTACAGATTTTAGTGGTGAGTGGGCCTCTGTTGGCTGCGATGTCTATAGGTGCAACGACCTCGTACCCTGCAGTGCTGCTATCACAACTAAGAGGCAACGACTCGATCATACCATTGGATCAAGAAACAGCCTCATGGATAGGTTCGTAATATCTTTTTTCCTTCAAATGTTCAAACATATCATACTGCTGATTCCTATCAGTGTAAGTAGTGTAATTTAAGAGCGTCATTGCACAAATAACCTACACCTCATTTGCTTATTCTAAATTCATCCATCTTTTAATACATGCCCGCAATCCATGTACTATTTTTGAATCCATCACTGAGTTTCTTTGTAATTTATTTTAATATTTCCAAAAGTGCCTCGCAATTCTCCCGTTACCATTAGACACTGACTCAGTTTTCGATTATACAGTTTAGTCTGTTGATAATGGATCAAAAGTAGTTTCACTGATCAACGCGTTCAAAATTCGAAGAAAATATATATATTTAAGGATAATTATTGATATTTACCTCATGCTCGATCCTAAAGTAAAATAATGTAAGCAAGAATACCAGTATTAATTATACGAGAGGACAACGCTTTATTATGCGAAATTATTACACATATTTTTTTTAGCTTCCATGTACGGATTTAGCGGCATTCTCAGTGTAGTGATGCCATCACTGATGCAAATGAAAGGCAGAAAAATTTCATTATTTTTGAGCTGTATCCTGGTGCTCATCGGATGGATCATAATCTACCTGGCCTCAGACCTCACAAGCATCATCATTGGAGAATCCTTCCACGGCCTGGGCAGCCACATGTTCCACGTCGTCGGTATGGTGGCAATCAGTGAAATGGTCAAACCATCAATCAGAAAAATTACTATGCCTCTAATGAATATTAATTTAATGATTGGTGTGTCTGTAGGACATATAATAGGTAGTTATGTAAATTGGAAAACAGAATGCATTATATTTAGTGTGCCAATAATTTTAGCACTTCCAATTGTATATTTTTGTCCAGAGTCACCTAGTTGGTTAGCTTATAAAAATAATATCAAGGAATGTAAGCAAGCTTTTGAATGGCTAAGAGGTACAGACGACGAGTCCCAAAGAGAATTAAAAGTACTTATAAAAATACAAGCGTCCAAAAATGGAGAAAATAGTACCGTGATAAATAAAAATGTATGGAAGATATTTATAGCAAAAGTTTTGAGAAGAGATTTCTACCTACCATGTCTTCATGTAGCAGGATTAATGGTGCCGTGCTATTGTAGTGGAACTCTTGTGACTTTTATATACTCTAAAGAAGTGGTCGAAAAAGCCATTAAAAACAAGATTGCTGCTTGCTACGCCACTCTGTCATTGGATTTATTGCTTTCGACAAGCGCTATATGTTCGTGTTTTGTAACAAGATATTTTAAAAACATAACTGCTATACTATTTTACTCTGCTGGTTGTGCCACTTTCTGTCTTGCAGGTAGTATAGTCGCTTTATGCCAGACAGTAGGTTTGTTATCTGAGGATTCATTGCTATTTGCATACTGTTTGATAGCTTACATAGTATTTGGTGTTGGTTGGTATGTATCAACAATATCTTTATCAGTTGAAATAATTCCGGTAAAACATAGAGGTTTAGGAGGCATAATACACATTGCATTGACGTGTATTCTTCATGCAGTTCCTCTCAAGATAGCACCTTACATGTTCGGGCGCTGTGGTCTTTGGGGGACGTACCTTATATATTCAATATTTGCTATTTGTGGTTTCTGCTTTATCTGGAAATGTGTTCCTGAAACTAAAGGCAGGACATTACGAGAAATTGAAAATTTCTACAATCATAGAAGCTTTTCAGAAGAAACCACATTAGAAGAGCTTCGTAGTATAAATAGTTAAAGGACATCATCCATTTTGGTCCAAATCTGAAAGTGCCGGTCAACGCAATATTTTCGTATATTCTGTTAGAACTTGCATGAGCATTTATTACTATGGCACCAAAATTGTAAATCACAGGACATTTCATTTGTTAAGGACCAAATTGGTCCAAATCTGAAAGTGCCGGCCAACGCATTTTTTTTGTGTATTCTGTTAGATCTTGACCGTCTGAACATTTATTACTACGGCACCAAACCTGTAGGACCATTGACTTTGATTTTATTTGAGTTCAAATTCTGAATGTTCATACATTTCTGTTAAAAATAGGAATAAAATTACCAAAACAAATGAAATGTCCTGTAATTTACTATTTGGTGCCATAGTAATAAATGCTCAGACGGTCAAGATCTAACAGAATACACAAAAAAAATGCGTTGGCCGGCACTTTCAGATTTGGACCAATTTGGTCCTTTAAGATGAATATTGTTTTTCAATACTTATTTGAAGAAATAACAGCATAGTTTTTAAACATATAGACAAAGCAAATTATGGAAGGATACTCTGTGTATTTTAAGAGAGGTAGGGCGATTTGGGATATCCCGTGGGTTATCCCATTTAAATTGGAGCCGCCCGATTGGGGACTGTACCTCCGCCTTACAGAAGACCGCAGTGAAATAACACTACTTGATGTAGTGTTGTGTTTCTGCGGTAAGTAAGGTTGCCAGTGCTCCACGAGGATACGCTGGGCTAGTAGAATTGTTGCTAGCACAGTGAGTCCTCATCAGCAACATGGTTGGCACCCCGTAGTGATACCCCTGGTATTGCTAGCGGCTATAGGCTACGGTGACTACTTACCATCAGGTGGGCCGTATACTTGTGTGCCACCACAAAAAAAAAAGATTCTTTTGAAAAGAAAAATATATGAATTAATAGCTAAGGTAGTAGAAAGTATATAGGGACAATAAATATAGGTTAATATGCGAATTATCCGTAGTTACATACAAATATATCATCACATCAAGTCCCTTTCGAGTACGCAGAGAATATAGAGTGCCATTTCACTCTTGACCTGCACACCTCTTTTGCCCCTTCTACTTGTATTCATCAGTTTCTTCATACATGTCCGCCATTTCTCTATAGTTCCATTATGCCAAGCATCATGTATGCATGTATATATATCCTCCTCTGATACATCATTGCCCTTGGGAGTTTCGTCCATTACAATGCGGAAGACGGTAATATATTCCACCTCAATTTTGAAGTTTACTGAATAGAAGGCCTGAAGCTAAATTACTTGGGAGGCCAAACGTTTTTATACTAGAGTAAGAAACAAATAAAGTTTATTTCACCTGAGCCGCAAATTATTGACTTATTTCGGTTTGAGTCTCTTTTAATCGAATACTTTAATAAACTTAAATTCTTACGTGAAAATGCTAAGATTTGAAACAAGTTTTTTCTTTTTTGTTAGAAAACCATTGTCTATTTAAATTTCGAACTTCGTAACAGCATTATATATTTGACCAAGTTAAATAATTTTATAACTATTACAAATGGTCCGTACCTGTTCCGTATTGGAATAATTGTTAAGTTTTCACGACATCAAGACGATTTTTTTAATACCACTAAGGTGGCACACAAGCATACGGCCCACCTGATGGTAAGCAGTCAAGGTAGCCTGTGGCCGCTAGAAAGACCAGGGGTATCACTAACGGGTTGCCAACCATGTTGTTGATGAGGACTCACTGTGCTAGCAGCATTACTACTAGCCCAGCGGTCTTCTGTAAGGCGGAGGTACAGTCCCCAGTCGGGTGGCTCCAATTTAAATGGGATAACCTACGGGAAATCCCAAATCGCCCTACCTCTCTTAAAACTGTACTGAAAAGCGAACATAAGGCAATTCAAATTGAACGTGACTTGAAGAAGACATGAAGCAAACGGACTTCCCGTTCTCTAATTAACAGAGTAGTTAGTGGTCGAAAGGTACTTGGAACCGGTGGGCACATACAACCATTAGAAATCGAACGATAGCAAAAATGCTTACTTTGAAATCAAATTGCGATAAAGTGGAATCCACGAAATGATTTCGAGCTGCAAAGTAATTTCAAATTTACTTACATAAAACTCAATAGACTAAAATAACAAAATGAAAGCAAAGAACTTATTGGAATCTTAATTACCAATATTTCCAACGTAGACCCTTTAGTTTACAAGTTGAGAATTCCGAAAGTTGTCAAAGATAGAATCCAGTGAAATTGGTAGATCTCTATCGGGTATTATGTATAGATTTTGTATTACCTACAACTTTATTAAGTTTCTCAACCTAGTTATTGCTTCCTTTGAGAACTTCCACTGAGTCAAATAACTTATGATTTGCTTTACTCATTTCATCGAGTCTAGCTTGTTCAGGGGTACTTAGTAGGTATATACAAATATTTAATGTTGAATCTTATACATCGTAGCTAGCAACGTTACTAGCTACGATGTATAAGATGGCACACAAGCATACGGCCCACCTGATGGTAAGCAGTCACCGTAGCCTATAGCCGCTAGCAATACCAGGGTTATCACTCACGGGTTGCCAACCATGTTGTTGATGAGGACTCACTGTGCTCGTATCCTCGTGGAGCACTGGCAACCTTAATTACCGCAGAAACACAACACTACATCAAGTAGTGCTATTTCACTGCGGTCTTCTGTAAGGTGAAGGTACAGTACCCAGTCGAGCGGCTCCAATATAAATAGGAAAACCCACGGGAAATCCCAAATCGCCCTACCTCTCTTTTTAAAAGCTCATGGTGTGATTAATCACTGTACTTAAGCTAAGAAAAACTCGTTGGTACAGATCAGTGTTTGAACCTGGGCTCATCAGATGACAGGCCATTGCTTCAACCACAAGGCCTCTCAAGGTTGGCATGGCTAAAACGCTTGCAATACAAGATATGTTAATAGCCGCGCTACTAACCATTATTGTCAGTGATGATTATCTGTGTGAGCAGTAAACAGTTTGGTGATGTAAAGAGGGCAAAGAAATGGGTTAGTAATATTATGTTGGTTTAATATAAATTAAAGATGATAAAGAAAAAAAAAACAGTAGTAAGGAAAGGTAAAGAAAAGGTAAAGGTAAGAGAGATAGTGATTTTTTTACCAAGTTTTGAAAGGAATTAAGAGACTGGGCTCGTCTGACAGGAACAGGCAGAGCATTCCACGAACGAGTTGCTTGTACCGTAAAAGACTTGGTAAAGAATTCTGTGGAGGGCACAGGCATACAAAGTGCCAGATTCTCAGATGTTCTCAAGGGCCTCGAATGTGAATCCTGAAGAAATTGAAATCTTTCCTTAAGGTAGTGAGGGGAAGTCGGGTTAAACGAGATATTGTAGAGTAAGGAAAGAATATGAGCATTACGCCGGAGTTGTATAGGAAGCCACTTGAGTTGTTTGCGTGATCATATTTGCGAAGTCCAAATATGAATCTTATGCAGAAGGTTTGAAGTCGCTCAAGTTTGTCAAGTTTGTCCTGCGTGAGATCTAGATAGCTGGCGTCCGCATGGCGTATCCTCGACGTCTGGAAAGAAATGAAGCAGTTCTTTATGTTTCTTTTTTATTGCTTTCACGCGACTATGTGCAAGAGCAGCGCTTCCCTGGTGCGCAGGGTGCGGGCCAGTTCCTAAGTCGTCTTGGCAATGATCGCCAACAGGCTAGATTGCCATTATATCCGGCATTGCTGTGCCAGACATATCACAAAGGTCGCCGGGTGGAATTGGAGCAACAATAATAATATAAGGTACTAACATAGACAATAAGTAATGTATGTATACTAACAAAATGGATCTTTGTAATTTGAATAAATAAATGAATTATTATTATTATATTTATTTTTAATCTTGTTATTTTTTTATTATGTAATTTTTTTTCTCCTTGTGCTTAAGTTTGTTTTTCATTGTATAAAGTCTAATAATGTGTTGTTGTTTTAAGTTTATTTAAATAAAGTAATTGAAACTCAGAAATATATTTTTTTATAAAAAAAACCCTAGCATTATGTCACGGTAGTGTTATTTGTAGAGTTGTGCTAAAAACAAAAAGAACTTACGAATTATGCAGAAATCACAAGCGGAAATTTGGAACCTAATAAATAACCAACTCTAAAACAGACTTTGTATCCAAGTGACGCGGGCATTATGAATCTCGCAGGCAGTGCAAATTACGTGCGACAGACAGACATGTGCAACGCTGTCCAGTGCAGATGTCAGTGATTAATGCGGCTCAAACTGGTACAATATCCGGGTTATTAGTTCAACAGGGTATGAACAACGACAATAATCAAGTGGAGCTTGACTGGATAATTCGCGCGTAAAATATTAGTGCTAATTCTGGTGTTATCATTAAACTTAACTAATTTGACAGGACTTAAAGTATTGCCGTTCTTATTTAACCCCGCTCATGATAAAGGGATAGCAAGACTTTTAATCTTCACAAATTAGTTAATCGACACCATTGTCCTTCCAAATCTAGGATAAGATTTATTATATCCATAATTCTTGTAGTCAAACAACAACAAAAAGTCTTGTAGTTTGTATAAAACAATTAGATGTCCATCTTTTTCTCCTTAGCAGTTGGGCTTCTCCACTTCCAAACTGTTTTTCGTGAATGATCATCTCACCCAACGGAATAAACTACTCCTAAACAAGGCAAGATCATTGGCAAAAGAAAAAAAAACAAATACATTTGGGCAAAACACTCCAAAATTATGGCCAGAAAATCTGATACGTCACCAGTATTTTTTATAAGGTGCGAAAACGACCTCGGGAAGATTGTTTAGATTACGTCACTCCATATTGAATATTTCAAATCTTAACTCATGTTAATCTGGAACACAGTTTGAGAGCCATATGCGCTTCAATGCTTATCTATTTCAATGCTTACTTTGGAACTTTCAACCGAATAACGCACGTGAGTACGCCACATTTAGCACAACTTTCACACTTACGCGCATACTTAGGCGCAGCCTTATCGCACATTATTGCTTGCACTTTTTCTTTGATGCGGGCTTGCAATTGCTTGTATCTACTTTTACTACTTAATTTTCGGCTACCTTACTTTTTACATAAATCGATTTACCTTTGTCTAAAATTAACTTATTTCGATTTTGCTTGTTTTAATTTACTAAATAATGTTATTATTGTGAATCTATTATGTGTTAGTGCCATCACTCTTGTGTTAGTCCTTTCGGAACCTGGTCGATTTATTACGTTCAGACTTTATTTATTTTATTTTTATGCAGTTCTTAAATATATATATATAAATATGCATATCATAATTCACCTGAGTTTTTATCAAGATAATAACTAATGGCTGCACCGGAAATAAATATTTATTATCAAAATGCTCGAGGGCTGCGCACTACAACACATTTTTTTTTTTTTTTTTTTTTTTTTTTTTTTTTTTTTTATTTAATTTAATCAACAAATTACATTATGATCAGAGATCCAACAGTACAATATAAACTTGAGGAAGTTTTTCCATGTACCGCCCGATTCGTAGTGGTCTCCCGGATCTTTTCTGAGCTACGCCTTATTTAGAGGGTACATCACGAAAATAACACCGCTTATACAGGTTGTTAGTAAGTGATCATATATTTTTATGTTTCTTTGAAGTTAGTGTACGCATACGATAGTTAAATATATATATTATATTAATTATTGTATTAAGTTAGAATTTATCCAGTTTATTAATATAATATTGTTTAAGTTTTATTTTAGAGTTTTTAATAGTAATCGTATCTCTGACATCCTTTGGAAGTTGGTTTATTAACGTCGGGATCTGGTATTTCAGCGTGAGCGTGATTTATTTAAAAGGAACCTGCTATTATCTTCATATGACGTTATCTCAATCACGGAAACCTGGCTACTTGAAGGAATTTCTGATAGTGAGCTATTTGATGACAGGTACGTCGTCTGGAGACGTGATAGGAACTATAGCAAAACAAATGAAAAATACGGAGGTGGGGTTCTATTAGCTATTCACCGTAATTTTGTATCAACTGAACGCACCGACTGGTGCTCTTCGGCAGAAGACATCTGGGTTAGTATCTCCTTAAAAAATAAAACTTAAATTCATTTATGCACATTGTACCTTTGTAAGGAAAATTTAGGTAACTCGTTTAATGCCCAATTGCAATATTTCTCGGGAAGGTTATCCTCTATTGTTAATACCCATCCAAATGATTTATTCCTAATAATAATAATAATTGTTTATTTCAGGTAACACAACTCCATATTACAATCATTAGGTACATTACACACAATTTATAGAGGGTTAGTATGTTATAAAGATTCTTAAAAAGTAATGTTAGTAGATATAATAATAATAAACGAAATAGCAGCTAAACTAGGCACTCTCGGCTGCTCGGCGCATTGTGAGAGTTGTTATTTAATTGTTCTCAGGACAATGCACCTCCAGAAGGGAGATGTGTAACTCCACGCCACTGTCTTCAGGATGCTGTTGTGGCTTTCCCTTACTCTGGTGATCAGAGATGCGGTCTTTTTGCGTATTACTGCATGAAAACCATCCGTATGGTTATTCGCAAACATCTCCGATGCACTGCAGAAACGTGGAAGCCCCAGCAGCATCCTGAAGATGTTGTTATATTGGACTCGTAGGACATTGAGCGATTTTTGAGTGTAGCCGACCCACAGACTCCCAGTGTAAAAACTCTGGCAGTAGGCTTTAAACAGCGTGATCTTAACTTGTTTGGTACAACGGTAGAACCTGCGCGTCAGCATGTTTCCTCTAACCGCCAATGCTCTACGCTCCCTCTCAATATCTACATTGTCTCTGAGGTCGTCGGTAAGAAAATGCCCAAGATATTTGAACTTGGTCACCCTATTTAGAGTCGTACCACTAATGGAAATATCTTGGGTACCCTCATAGTACCTACCGGCGGCCCCAAAGACCATGTATTCACTTTTCTTTACGTTACAGTAATGTTAACGACATGGTTTTGGATTATGTATTATGTAACAAGGACTTATCTGTCGCGGCATGTAATGATCCTTTGGTACCCGAAGATGCTCATCATAAATCCCTATATATAACATTATCTGTAGCTCAAGAACGCTTGTTAAAAACTAATACAAGATTAAAATATTTTTACGAAGCAGGAGACTTCGATGCCATTAATATAGAATTATCTGGTATATCGTGGGTAAATATTTTATATAACAACTCTGTTGATGAAGCCACAGATATATTTTACAATAATTTATATAGTATCAGAGACAGGTTTGTTCCGCGTAAATTGGTAAACTCCTCCTCATTTCCGCCTTGGTACAGCTCTTCTTTAAAGAAAATTCTGAAGAAAAACATTAAATATATTTAAAAAAAAATAGAACGTACAATAATACTGAAGAATATGATACATTCTGTCTGCTTCGTTCTCGATCGAAACGAATTGAGGAAGAGTGTTACGCGCTGTACTTGAAACGATCAGAAGACGCGATAATTAACAATCACAGACTATTCTGGTCTTTTATAAAATATAATAAGAATGGCTTGAATTCCCTTCCCTCCACTATGTATTGCAATGAATATTCGGCTGACACTGGTGACGGAGTTTGCAATCTTTTTGCCTCTTGTTTTCAATCCAACTTCCATACCGCATCAACGTGCTGTTGACCTCAACTCTTTAAATTACACAACGGGTAATGGTATGTCGAATGGTATTAGTAACAGAAATCAATGCCAATTTAGTATGTAAACTACTGCAATCACTTGATTTAGCAAAAGGAGCAGGACCCGATCAAATGGTACCACTATTTATTGTTAAGTGTGCAAAGCAGCTTGCGGAACCACTCGCAATCTTATTTAACCGATCTATCCGTGAAGGAACTGTACCCAAGATTTGGAAGTCAGCATTCATATCCCCTATTTATAAAAGTGGCAGAAAAGACAGTACACAAAATTACAGACCCATATCAAAATTATGTATTTTTGCAAAGGTCTTAGAACAAATCATACACACTCATGTGTATGATACATTATCGGGTACTTTTATTGCAGAGCAGCATGGTTTTTTGCGAAAACGATCCACCACATCAAATCTCTTAACCTTTATAGACTTTGTAACATCAGGTATGGATGCAGGGGGGCAAGTTGATTCAATTTTCACCGACTTTAGTAAAGCTTTCGACTGAATAGACCATCAAATACTACTGCAAAAGCTTCTCTTCTCTGGAACCCATGGAAATTTATTTAGGTGGTTTCATACATTGAAAATCGCTCTCAAGCGGTTGTGATCAACGGTTTCTCGTCTTCTTGGCGTATCGTCCCGTCTGGTATCCCGCAAGGTTCTTTACTCGGTCCTCTACTGTTTAATATATTTATTAATGATATTAGCTCTTGTTTCCAAAACACCAAATTCCTTCTTTATGCTGATGATTTTAAGATCTATAAGAAAAATGATAACTTGAATGATTGTAAGCTCTTACAAAATGATTTAGATACATTTGTAAATTACTGTAATATTAACAGACTAGATCTAAATGTTAAGAAATGTTATTCCATGACCTTCACCCGTAAATTTAAATATATTAAAAATAAATATGTTTTAAAGGGTCATGAGCTTCAACCTGTGGAAACTATAAGAGATCTCGGTATACTGCATGACACTAAGCTGACTTACGAAAAACATGTTGATCACATTGCAAAAAAGTCAAACAAATCTATGGGCTCCCTTATGAGAGCTGCTTCGCAATTTAAAAATATAAAAGTGGTCAAAATGCTATACCGTTCATTGGTGCGCAGCATACTCGCGTATTGTTCCCAAGTGTGGAACCCGCATTACCCTATTTATATCGACAGACTTGAGTCTATTCAACGTAAATTTATGAGATTTTTACAGGCTAAATGTAACTGCTATTATAGTAACTACGAGGCGAGGTGTGCTAAGTACCATTTTCTACCTTTGCAAGAGAGACGTAACATAGCCGATTTAACTTAAATGCTCAAAGTTGCAAAAAAAGAGGTAGATACCCCATACTTACTTTCGAGAATTTGCCTAAAGGTTCCAAACAGATTGTATGACACCATACTGAGTCCTGGGAGTGGAGGCAGTCAGCAGCAAGTCTTGTTGTGCGTGGTGGTAAATAAAACTAGTTGGTTATATGCGTAGTCCGGTTTACTGGTTTGATTGAGCTCCTGGTCGGTATGTTCGGTTTACTGGTTTGATTGAGCTCCTAGTCGGTATGTTCGGTTTGTTTAAAGAGCCTCCGTCGCTGAGATATATAGCACAGCGACGGAGACTCTCTACCGCGCGTGCTAATAATCCCTATTTACATTACAGCGACATCTAGTGGTCAAAAGTCCGTTAAACACAGATCGAGAAGGCAACCGGCTTATCTGGCTATACCGCTGAGCTCGTCCAACTATAGGCATAATGCTTTTATGATCAAAGCTGCGGTGACTTTTAATTCGGTTGACCTTCCCGAACTGGACTTATTTAACTCCAAAGCTCATTAGCTCATTCGGTTAAAAATGCATTGTCGAAGATGTGGTTCTCAAATTGTGCTGAAAGCTGTGTGACAACGCTATGTTCTAGGATATAAGGCTTAAAACTGTGTGGCAACATGATAATGTTTTATGTTATTTAATTTAAAGCAAGCTTTTTGTCATTTAATTGTGAAAACATGTAAATGGTTTTCTTTGATTTATATTAATTCTCAACTCTGTATTATGACTGTATGTCTTCCAAATAAGTATAATAAATAAAATAAAATAGTTATTAAAATTCTAGATATCAATATTGAAGAAGAATATCTAACTTCATACCCATGTATCCTTTTCGCACTGTCGACTCGTTGATTTAGACCGAATAAAGTAAACCAATTGGTGCCCTCTCAATCAGTAGTAGACGTTTCCATAAATTTGAATTTTTAAATATATTTTCACGTTATTTATTTCGAATTTAAAATTGTATATAAACCAGTTCTAATATCTGCATGTAGCACTGTTCAATAGACCGTGAACTATACACATTTAAACATAACAAAATTATCTTAATGGCGTTAACGGAAGAGCCCAAATTTTTGAGACACTCATTTGGCTGGGAGTCCTGTGGAAGTGTGTGAGGAACGCTGAAAATAATGTCACCATTTGCTAAGCAAGTAAGTTTTTACCTACCTGATGGAAAGCTATGGATAGAACCGCTTATATACCCCTGGTGTTGCAAGGTAATGCAAGCGTCCATAGGCTACGGTAACCGCTTACCATCAGTCGAGCCGTATTCTTGTTTGCTACCATAATGCTACAAAAAATAAACTGAGTTCAAGGAGGCTAATTGGATCAACCGTGTAACTCTCAAAGTTCTTAATAAAAAATCATATCGACCTCTTTGTATCGACATTGACCATCATGTCATGCTGGATTCTACTACGCCCCCAATAGGAAAACCTTGGCTACCGCCGCGCCAGTAGTTACGCCACTGCAGAGCTGAACTTACTAACTGTCTCTTAAACAGCAACGATTTCTAATTAAAGATGCCGCTACACTGGTGCACTACACCTCTAATTATGTATGGGACACTAGAGCATAATCAAAGCAATATGGACTACATTGTATGTTCCAGATTTTGGCAGTAAGTGCGCCTCTGATGGCTGCGCTGTCTGTCGGTACAACTACCACATACCCTGCAACTTTGCTGCTCCAACTCAAAGGCAATGACTCGGCTATACACTTGGATATTGAGACATCCTCATGGATCGGTATACCTATTCATCGTATATATGAAAAAATGAATCCCTATTTCCCTTGGTCACGACATCACAAGTGAACGCCTGGACCGAATTGGCTAATTCTTTTTTTTTGTGTTAGCTATTGTCAGGAGAAGGTTCTCATGAAAAGAAAAAAAAAGAAAAAAAACTGTGACCTTTTTAATTTCGCGATAATCTAAAGGTCTTGGGCTATGGTGTATTTAACAAATGATTTCATAGCTAAGGCAGGACATCGCCTGTCGGGTCAGCTAGCATATAATATTTCCAAACTAGCTGACCTGCCAGACACTGTCCTACGCCATTCAAAAATATAAAAAAAACGCAGATTGTCAAAATCTTTCTATACCTCAATTTGCCCTGCGCTGTCTTGTCTACCGTATGAAACTGAGGATCCACAAATTATGCTCAGCCACATTCCCGATATACTAAATTCTTGCTTCTTGCTACACAACAACCAAAATTGCCAGCATTTTTTTGTTCAAAAGTTGTTATTACACCAGACCACAGTTTTATGAAAAATTATCACTAGGATTTGTTTTATTTCAGCTTCTGTGTACGGAATAAGTGGCATTTTCAGTGTAGTGATGCCATCACTGATGCAAATGAAAGGCAGAAAAATTTCATTACTTTTGAGCTGTATCCTGGTCCTCATCGGATGGATCATAATCTACCTGGCCTCGGACTTCACAAGCATCATCATTGGAGAATGCTTCCACGGCCTGGGCAGCCACATGTTCAGCGTCGTCGGTATGGTGGCTATCAGTGAAATGGTCACACCATCAATCAGAAAAGTTACCATGCCTCTAATGAACATTAACTTAATGATAGGTATGTCTGTAGGACAACTCATAGGTAATTATGTTTATTGGAAAACACTTTGCCTTATACTTGGTGCACCATTAATTTTAGCAATAGCTGTTGTATGTTTTTGTCCAGAGTCGCCTAATTGGTTAGCTCATAAAAATAATTTTGAGGAATGTAAGCGAGCTTTTGAATGGCTTAGAGGTACAGGCAAAGAGTCTCAGAAAGACTTAGCAATTCTTCTAAAATCACAAGCTGAAGCTTCCAAAAACAAAGATAATAGTAAAAATATGTGGAAGATATTAACAGCAAATGTTTCAAGAAGAGATTTCTACCTGCCATGTCTTCATGTAACGGGATTGATGGTGGCGTGCTATTGTAGCGGAAATGTTGTGATTACCATATACTTCAAAGACTTGGTCGAGAAAGCAACTAAGAACAATTGTGTTGATTCCTACATCTTACTGTCCTTTTTTTTATTGCTATCGATAAGTGCTGGATCTACGTGCTTCACAGCAATGTTTTTTAAAAATAAAACTGTCTTACTATTCAACTGTTCCGGCTCTACCATCTGTTTGCTTGCAGGTAGCATCGCAACATTATGCCAGAAAGTAGGTGTGTTACCTGAAAATTCGATGCTATTTCCATACTGTTTGATAGGTTTCATAGTATTTGGCGGGAGTTGGTTTATATTAACCTATTCTATATCAGCTGAAATCATTCCGGTAAAACATAGGGACGTAGGAGGCATAATATTCATTGCGATGACGTGTATTTTACACGCTGTAACTCTGAAAATAGCACCTTTTATGCTCGAGTACTGTGATATCTGGGGGACGTTCCTGATATTTTCATTATCCCCTCTTTTGGGTTTCTTGCTTATCTGGAAATGTGTTCCAGAAACTAAAGGTAGGACATTACAGGAAATTGAAAATTTCTACAATCATAGAAGCTATTCAGAAGAGGCTACATTAGAGGAGCTTCGTAGTATGAATCATCAAATTTAAGTAAAATATTTATACAATCTATTGAAAAGGTTCAGTACGTACCTGAAATGGAAAGAACGGAACTCTTATAGGATTACTGTTTAGTCAGTTTGTCTGTCAGAATATCCCTATTCTTAGGTGTAAAAATATCTAGTTGAAATATTTATCTAACTAGCTGTGCTTGGCAAATTCATCTGCTCATACAAATTAATAATCCCTTTTTGTTTTCAATTTTGCTGTATATCTAAAAATCCTTAGTGGATGTCTGTACTCTATAAGCGAAATAAATTTCAAGTATTTTTTTGCGAGTAACATTTTTCAGCGGTTCCGATGAGGAGGTAGGTATATAATATTTTCATGTTACAATTTTGGTGTTACTTACACAATAAACCTATTTTAAAGAATACCATTCTGTTATCAACCATGGTTTATGACTCCCTTTAAAGACGAAGAAGACAAGAAGAAGAAATAAAGAAAGAGAAGAATACATTAAAAATGTACTTAAGAGAAATGAAGATTGTAAAATTGTGTATTAGACAGTCATCGTACCCGGGGTTGGAAATGCACTGCCTCCTTATACACGAGATGTTAAAAATGGTTGATTATTTTTGTTACTTAAACGTTAAGTAATAAATATATATATTTCGAATTATTTGTTATTATTTTAGTTAAGATTTGGTTTAATAGTAATTGGTTTAAAATCACTTCAACGAAAAAATATCCCTCAGTTGAATAAAATAAATTCAAGATAATAGTAATAGGTTTATTGTCGTCATTTAAAATTATATCGCTTAGTTACATACAATATTTTTATTTTTATTACAATATGTATATTCCCAACAAAACAATGAATATCCATTTGCACACTCTCGACTCGTTGTTTGTCGGTGTTTTAAGACAGACAGAATACAGTCTAAAGAAAATCTATTGTTGTACTCTCTATCAGTAAAGACGTTAATTAGAATTTTCAATAAATCTTTGACGTAATTTATTCAATTTAAACATGTATTTAAACCGGTTCTATTATCTGCATGCACCACTCTACAATTGACCGTGAACAAAGCATTACCAGACTGCGAAAGAACACTAACATTAATTGCGACGATAAAAACAAAAAAAATAATAGTCAATCTAATTTGACTGGAAAGTGTGTGAGGATCGCTGAAAATAATGTCACCATTTGCTAAGCAAGTAAGTTCTTTTTAACTACTGCATGTGTCAAACAACCGTGATGGAAAGCTGTCACCACTTATGCACGCTTGCAAAACCAGAGATATTTCTAGCACCTAGTTACCTGAATTGTTGAGATAAATCACTGTGCCAGTCAAGGACATTCTTAAGGAGTACCAGAAACTTTACTCACAGCCGAAATAATTTTACAAAAGATTAGCTTTATTTGTCCATAATATTCCCTCAGTCGCAGTGTCGTAGCTATAAAAGGGAAAGGCGATAAAGTGAATGATTCGAACACAAGGCGTGAAACAATATACGGCATTCTTTCGATAGTACCGGCTCAACTGAATTCAAGGAAATTAGCTCAGTTTTCACATGCAACTCCCAAAGTTCTTAGTAAAAAATATCTACATCTTTGTTACATTATTGATCATCATGTCATGCTGGATTCTACTGGGTACCCATTAGCAAACCTAAGCTTAGAAACAATGTGAGTTTAAGCTACGTGAAAAGAGTTCATTGTTCATCTAGATACGCTATTGTTCCAGTCGAAATACTATCCAAATCAAGCAGCACCGATTATGCACAAGAGATCTCGTTACGCATCACCTTTAATTCTATTTGGAACTCTGGAAATCTTAATGACTACAAGGCGCTTACAATATACACCACATTGAATGTTCCAGATTTTTGCAGTGAGTGCCCCTGTATTGGCTGCGTTGTCTGTGGGAACGACTGCCTCGTACCCAGCAACTTTGCTGCACCAACTCAAAGGCAGCGACCCGGCTACACACTTCGATCTGGAAAGATCCTCGTGGCTCGGTGCATATTTTTATATATATTATTTTTTTAGAATATTCCTTAAAGTACAAGAATGGTTCCTACGGAGAGAAAAAACAATGCCTGATAAAGTGTACAAACCCATGCGAAGCCGGGGAGGGCCGCTAGTATAATATAGAAACATTTCACTCTGGACTTATACAACTCTTTTTAACCCCCAACGAAAAACGATGGGTGTTATAAATTTGTAGTGTGTATCTGTGTGTCTGTCTGTAGCATCTTAGCTCCTAAGCGGGTGAACCGATTAACGGAACAATATAAGAAAAAAATTGTGCAATCACATTCCCGATCTACTGACTAAATGATTGGTCCTGGTATAGAAAAATCAAAATATGCAGCATATTTTATATTCAAAAGCTACTATCAAACAAGACAACACAGCTTTTAATGCAAAACTATAACTATTGGTTTTATTTTCAGCTTCTGTGTACGGAATAAGCGGCATTTTCAGTGTAGTAATGCCAACACTGATGCAGATCAAAGGCAGAAAAATTTCATTAATTTTGAGCTGTATCCTAGTCCTCATCGGATGGATCATAATCTACCTGGCCTCGGACTTCACAGGCATCATCATTGGTGAATGCTTCCACGGCCTGGGCAGCCACATGTTCCACGTCGTCGGTTTGGTGGCAATCAGTGAAATGGTCACACCATCAATCAGAAAAATTACTATGCCTCTAATGAACATTAATTTAATGCTCGGTTCGTCTGTAGGACAAATCATAGGTAATTATGTTGATTGCAAAACTCTCTGCATTATATTTAGTGTACCATTAATTTTAGCACTAGCAGTTGCATGTTTTTGTCCAGATTCGCCTATGTGGTTAGCTTATAAAAATAATTTTGAGGAATGTAAGCGAGCTTTTGAATGGCTAAGAGGTACTGACAAAGAGTCCCAGAAAGAATTAGCAATTATTTTAAATACACAAGCACAAGCTACCAAAAACAGAGATAATTGTAGTACTATGACGAATAAAAACATCTGGAAGATATTCATAGCAAATGTTTCAAGAAGAGATTTCTAACTGCCATGTCTTCATGTAACTGGATTGATAGCGGCGTGCTATTGCAGCGGATTGGCTGTGATCATCATATACTCCAAAGATTTGGTCGAAAAAGCCACAAATAACAATATTGCTGCTTCCTACACGTTTCTGACATTTTATATATTGCTATCGATAAGTGCTGTGTGTTCGTGTTTCACACCAAAATATTTTAAAAATAAAACTATTTTACTGTTCAACAGTGCTGGCTCCACTATCTGTTTACTTGCGGGTGGTATCATAACTTTTTGCCAGAAACTAGGCGTGTTGTCTGAAAATTCGATGCTATTTCCATGCTGTTTGATAGTTTTCATAGTATTCGGCGTGAGTTGGCTTATATTGACCTATTCCATATCAGCTGAAATCATTCCGGTAAAACATAGGGACGTAGGGGGCATAATATTCATTGCGATGACGTGTATTTTACACGCTGTAACTGTGAAAATAGCACCATATATGCTCGAGTTCTGTGATCTCTGGGGGACGTTCCTGATATTTTCATTATCCCCTTTTTTGGGTTTCTTTCTTATCTGGAAATGTGTTCCAGAAACTAAAGGCAGGACATTACGGGAAATTGAAAATTTCTACAATCATAAAAGCTATTCGGAAGAGGCTACATTAGAGGAGCTTCGTAGTATGAATCGCCAAATTTAAGTAAAATATTAAAAAAACAATTGTGAAGGTTCCTTACGTACCTGAAACGGAAAGAACGGAACTGTTATGGGATACTTTGTAGTCCATTTTCTCTCTGAACATCCCTATTCTTAGGTGTAAAAATACCTAGTTGAAATGTTTATCTAACTGGCTTTGCAAATTCATCTGCCTATATAAATTTGTAATCCCTTTTTGTTAGCAATTGAGTTGTTGTATATTTAAAAATCCTTAGCGAATGTCTGTGCTCTATAAGCAAAATAAATTTCAAGTATTTTTTGCGAGTAAAATAATTTTATCAGCGATTCCGGTGAGGAGGTTACAATTTTGTTGTTACTTACACAATAAACTTATTATAAAGAATATTATTCTGTTATTAACCATGGTTTATAACTCCCTTTAAAGACGAAGAAGACAAGAAGAAGAAATAAAGATAGAGAAGAAGACATTAAAATGTATTTAAGAGAAATGAAGATTGTAAAATCGTGTATTAGACAGTCATTGTACCGGGGGTTGGAGGTGCTCTGCCGCTCAATACACTAGAGATGTTAATAATGGTTGATTTTCTTATTAGTTATTGTTTTAGTTAAGATTTGGTTCAATAGTTATCGGCTTAAAAACGTGTTAACGAAAAAATATCGCTTATTTGTACAAGTACATTGTGCATGTAATACAATATTTATATTTTTGTTAGTTAACGGTAATTTGTTTGTTGATTATTAATAATAATTTTAAATATTAGTTAAATTTATTGGTTGATGGTTATATCCAACATCTCTACATACTTGATTAGATAGAAATTTGAAAGTAACTGGGAAGTTAGACCCTGGCATAGACAGTCTATATACGTTTCTCTAAAAACAGACGCCAGTTAGCAAAAGTCAACGGTTTCAAAAACTCCCCACGGATACTTCCAGCACATAGAGGTCAATCAACAATAAGGTTGGCAACGCGCTTGTTATACTCCTGGTATTGAAAGCATCTATAGATGTGACCGGTGACTACTTGCTATCACGTTATATACAGGCTCCCGTCGTAGTGTAAAAATAATAGCACTGATCGACTTTGGATGTGTATCGAAGTGTCTGTCACATTATCAGCAATTTACATATGCACAACTAGGCCAGCTACCGAGTAATTAGAATCGTATACATAATACGTATGGCAAGCAAGGGTACATTACAAAATGTATGGGTATCTGCAATACTGTCTTATCATCCTTACGGTGCTAACCTTCTGAAACTGATAGACCAAACATTTTTAAGAAAATATCTAGAAAATGTAAGTGCTTGATTTCTATTAATTGACAGACAATTTCAAAATGCATTTATAATATATATTACAGTGACTGATGTTACTACATATAAACATACATAGATTAAAGATTTGACCCGAAACATAAGCACGCGGAAGCATGCCAAGAATTTCTGGTAGCATTGCCACGCTGGATAGCAATGCTGATTCTCAGAGCGAGATATGCTCCAGCACGCCTGTCACGGGAGGCTACAACCGATGTTTGACCTTTTAAAAGCTGAGATTTAAAAATGTATTTTTATTGTGCAAGATAACATCTTTTATTTCTACATCATCCGTGTACGGAATATGCGGCATTCTCAGTGTAGTGATGCCATCACTGATGAATGGAAGGCAGAATTATTTGGTCTGTCTCTTGGTCCTCATCGTATATATCGGTCCGTATCGCCGTCGACTATTTTTTAATGGATAAATTAGCAGCGCCTCAGCGGCGAGAAGTGGAACTAAAAATTCGTATGAACATTTTGACATTTTGAGAGTTACGTCTTCAAATACGTAGTCGAAAATGATATTGTGACAGGTACTGCTCTCAGTCCTGACTTCAGACTCCATAACTAGTATCAATAAAAACATTTAAGAATTTTCTAATACTCTTACTTCAGTTGGAAACTAGTGTTTTAATCCGACAGATAGGATCGTATGGTACAAAAAGTTTGGTGCTAATTGAATATTATTCTTGCTAACTGTATTTTTGTCAAAATTTGCCAGTGACAATGTAAATTTCTCCAAATGTTAAGGACAGTCTTCTGAGAAATGTATCATGCAGCTGCAACTACAACGGACAAGCCGTATTTAACGCTTACAAATGCAAAAGTATAACGGGACGTTACGCTACGGTACCAACTGTTATCTCACTCTCTATCATTACATTAGACGTGTCCATAAATTAAAATACTTAATAAATGTATACCAACGTTATTTATTTCAAGTAGAAACTTGTATTCAATCCAGTTCTACTATCTATGTGTTGCACTCCATGATGAAGCATTTTATTTATTCAGTCACACTAATTTGGTGGGATCTCCTCTGCAAGTACATAGGCTGAAAAAATGACACCATTTGCTAAACAAGTAAGTTTCTTTACCTACTAAAAATGTGGCAAAGATCCCTATGACCCACCTGATGGTAAGCCACCTCCTATAGATGCAAAACTAGGCTATACCTAGCGCGTTGCTGATCTAAATGTGAGACAAATCACTCTTCTATGTACATATGGGACATGTAGGCATCCCATTGCTAGTTCAGCGCATCATTGCGTAACTTCAGATACCTTACCACAGGAATAATTTAACCATACTGCCTCAAGAACGACACATCTGTGTTGTAGCGAAGTATTGAAAGCATCAGCTATCACATTGTACGTTCCAGATTTTGGCAGTGAGTGCGCCTCTGATGGCTGCGCTGTCTGTCGGTACAACTTCCTCATACCCTGCAACTTTACTGCATCAACTTAAAGGCAACGAGTCCAATATACAGTTGGATTTGGAAGCATCCTCGTGGATCGGTGCATTTTTTATACATATTTTTTGTTTCATCACACTGACTTTACGATCTAATTTGCGAGGCTTATCATCAGGCGGGCAGTACGCTTATTGCCACTTTCGTAGCAAAAAGTTAGCCTTCGCATTGTTGTCCTGAAAGTCTATTTCAACAGAGAGATTTCTTTGACTGCCTGCCACACATTGTATCTACACGCGCACGCGCCAGCTATCTTACTAGTAGTTAGTTTCATTATTATGTACGTACGACTCACCTGGTGGTAAACGGAGCCAAAATTATTGGTAAACATCTGCAATATTGGGTTATATTAATTTATGCTCTGCTAACCTCACGCAACTGAGAGGCCCAAAATTTCGATAGGATTCCCGATCAGCATTCTAAATGTTTAATTGATAATTACAGCAAACAAAATTGCAGGCGACTTTTAACATCGACAGTCATTTTTATACGATACAACATTTCTTGAGCCAAAATTATAGATTTGACCATTCTGTTCCAGGTTCCGTGTACGGAATGAGCGGCATTCTCAGTGTAGCGATGCCATCACTAATGCAAATGAAAGGCAGAAAAATTTCATTAATTTTGAGCTGTATCCTGGTCCTCATCGGATGGATCATAATCTACCTGGCCTCGGACTTCACAACTATCATCATTGGAGAATGCTTCCACGGCCTGGGCAGCCACATGTTCCACGTCGTCGGTTTGGTGGCTATCAGTGAAATGGTCAAACCATCAATCAGAAAAATTACTATGCCTCTAATGAACATTAATTTATTAATTGGTATGTCTGGAGGAAACATCATAGGTCAATATGTAAATTGGCAAACAGTCTGCCTTATATTTAGTGCACCAATAATTTTAGCACTACCAGTAGCATGTTTTTGTCCAGAGTCGCCTATTTGGTTAGCTCATAAAAACAAGTTTGAGGAATGTAAGCGAGCTTTTGAATGGCTAAGAGGTACAGGCAAAGAGTCTCAGAAAGAATTAATAGTTCTTATAAAAACACAAACACAAACTTCCAAGAACAGAGACAATAATACTGTGATGTGTCAATATATCAGAAAAACATTCATACTAAAAGTTTCGAGAAGAGACTTTTACTTGCCATGCCTTCATGTAACTGGGTTAATGGTGACGTGCTTTTGTAGTGGAATGGGTATGACCATCATATACACCAAAGACTTGGTCGAAAGAGCCACTAAGAACGAAAGTGCTGTTTCCTACGCCTGTTTGACATTTAATTTATTGCTATTGATAAGCGCTGCGTGTTCATGTTTCACATCAAAATATTTT
The DNA here is from genome assembly GCA_951449985.1 of Falcaria lacertinaria. Classification (NCBI taxonomy): domain Eukaryota; kingdom Metazoa; phylum Arthropoda; class Insecta; order Lepidoptera; family Drepanidae; genus Falcaria; species Falcaria lacertinaria. The sequence goes on from OX602129.1 coordinate 7,479,493, forward strand.
AAAAATAAAACGATCATATTATTTAACTGTGCTGGCTCCACTATCTGTTTACTTGCAAGCAGTATCGCAGCCTTTTGCCAGAAATTTGGTGTGATATCTGAGAATTCGTTGCTATTTCCATGCTGTTTGATAGTGTTCATAGTATTTTCCGTTGGTTGGTTTACATTTACCTTGTCTATATCAACTGAAATAATTCCAGTAAAACATAGAGATTTAGGAGGCATAATATATATTGCATTGACGTGTATTTTACATGCTATCACTCTCAAAGCCGCACCTTACCTGCTCGAGTACTGTGATCTGTCGGGGACGTTCCTGATATTTTCAATATTTGCTATTTGTGGGTTCTGCTTTATCTGGAAATGTGTTCCTGAAACTAAAGGCAGGACGTTACGAGAAATTGAAAATTTCTACAATCATAGAAGCTTTTCTGAAGAGACCACATTAGAAGAGCTTTGTAGTATTAATCATTAAATTTATAATAATGCTTCAAGTAAAAATTCACAGTCCCTTTCATCTGAATTATTTTGATAGCTGTACGAAAGTATTTTGTAATAAACCACTATCATATAGAAATAGAAAAATATGTATTGTATATAAATATAAATATAAAATAAAATATAAAATATCTTATAGATGCTATTTTTAATAAATTAATTAAATATGAATGTTTCAATGGTTTTGGTTAGACATGTCTCACTATTTCATACCTTCTTATCACAGAATTTATCAATATTTTTTGTAAGTTTTGTATTCTTGAAAAACAGTTACATGATATCAAAATAACTGTCATTAGGGTAATTTTATGCACTGTTTTAAAATACAGGGATAGATTTATCACCACATTGGGCCACTTCTTGTGGAAGAAAATAGTTTGTCAAAATTTCTGCAGGTTAATTTATTTTTATTTAATAATAATAATAATGTTTGGACATTATCATACAACGCCATCTAGCCCCAAACTAAGCAAAGCTTGTACTATGGGAACTATATACTTTTTGTTTGTAAATACATACTTATAATACATACCAAACACCCAGACGCAAGGCAAACATATTTGTCACATAAATGTTTGCCCGGCGGGAATCGAACCCTATTATTAATTATTTACTTTATTTCTGATTATCTAGAGCAAACGCGCACGCGTATGACCAACACTAGAAATTTAAACTACAACATCGTGGCAGATCTGCAATCATTACTGCATCAGCATAACCGTTACGTTTGGGACTTCAAATCTGCTCTGCATCGTATCCCTGTCGATCAGCAAGAGAATTATAAGCTGGTGATAAATGCCGACCGTCGGCCAGCTAATGCTCATAGGGTCGGTTACAACGAACCGAGCACAAATGAGGTGGCAATTGTAATGGTAAATGAGGAGTGTGGATCTCGCGATATTGTGCTTCGAACTTGTGGCAATCAGTTACAACGCATGCGAGGAACACAAACAGCTCTCACCTAGATACTCTGCAGTATCCACTAATGTTCTGCTATGGTGAAGATGTTTATCATTTAGAATTGCGGAAAGTAAATCCATCAAGTGGAAAAGCGTTCAATGAAAAAACACCTAAACTTCAATTTTATTCATACCGAATTATGGCAAGAGATGGCCAGCATAATTATTTACTTTATTTCCATCCATTGGGGAGGAATCACCAATGCGCTTTTTATTGGTCAAGTCTCTCATGAGCGACATGATATTATTTCCAGGGTATTTCACTTGAAGTTAAAAAAACGGATGCATCTAATCACCAAAGAAAATATTTTTATCACCGTTCTTTGCCACATGTTTACAGTCGAATGGCAAAAGCAAAAAAAAATACAACAGTCTACTACATGCTCACGTTCTGTTAAGGTTGGAAAATAAGATAAGTCTACACCATATGGACGATATTATTGGTGCTGAGCTTCCAGACCACGAAGTTGATCCTATCCTTTATGAGATTGTAGTCTCATATGATCCATGGACCATGTGGGCAATTAAATAATAAGTCACCATGTATGAAGGAAGGGGTTTCCCAAACGCAGGAACCGCAGGAACACAACAAAGCGCTATATTAAGTAGTTGTCCTTTCACTTCGGTCTTCTGTAAGGTGGAGGTACAGTCACCAGTCGGGCGGCTCCATTTTAAATGGGGAAACCCACGGGTAATACTAAATCACCCTAACTCTCTTTATCCTTGTCGAAGGCTTCTCTTTTTTCCCTCCACAACTCTAGGTCGCCTGCAGTTATGGCCCAGTTTGTTTTTCGAAACCAGCTAACACAAAAAATGCCTGCCATAGGGAATTGGTGAAGATAAATGGTTTATAATATTAAGTTCCAGATCATTACTTCGTGTTTTGTACATTAACGGACATTCGTTTCCTTACCTTCCTTAATAGAGGGTCCTAAATAGACCATTAGACCCGCTGGACAAATACACCGTTGTTTATGGCGGTGGGAACCATTATAGATAATGTTTACCCGACATGTCGTCCTTACATTCTGCTTTATATGCATTTTAGAAGGCTTTATCCACTTCTACTATCAGTATATGAATAGGCTAAGACAAAATTGTTACGTATACCCTTTGTGCAACGCGCAAGTGATATTCCTGGTGTTGCAAGCGCCACAGGCTACGGTAACCGTTTACAGTCTGTCTGTCTGTCAAGATTTTTTGTGTCAAGAACGCGTGGAGTTATAAAATTAACAACGCGGCAACGCGCGTGTGATACCCCTGGTGTTGCAAGCGTCCATAGGCTACGGTAACCGCTTACCATCAGGTGGGCCGTATGCTTGTTTGCCACCTAGGTTTATAAAAAAAAAAAAAAATTATTATGTAATATCCGGGTGTATAGTATCTTTCGGCTGTAAAATAATCAACCCTGTAAGTCATTGTGAAGAAAGGATATGACCGTTTATGTCGCAACTTCCCGTTGACCTAGAATCATTAAATTTGGCAAGAAGCAATGTCTATATTTAGCAATTTTTTTTATGCGAATTTACAAAAAAATATTCCCGAATCGCCCTGTTGAGAGTCACCGACGAATAATGACTATATTTGAAGTTCGCCTACTTAAAACTTACCTAGAAAGTGTACGAAACTCGGTGCCTGAGTCCGGCTCGCACATGGCCGGTTTTTTTTGTTGCCCTGTATGAAACATTAGAATGTACAGGGATACCTGCAAAATAATTATAGACGAGACATGTTTGCCTTGCGTCTGGGTGTTTGGTATGTATTATAAGTAAATATTTACCAAACAAAATTAAATAAATATCAGCTGTTGGTTTCCATAGTACAAACTTTGTTTTGGTTGGGGCTGGATGGCGCTGTGTGAGTGTGACCATGTCCAAGCATTATTATTATTATTCATTAAATAATATAAATCAAATTACTGACCATCCAAACTCAACTAAGTTCTTTGTATCCTAGATTTAATATAATTTGCAGCCAAGTTATCCAACTGCCTACGTTAAAAGTTTTAATTAACATTGCCAATGACATTAAATAGAGCCATTAATTCCAGTCTAGAATATTAAGCTGTCACAGATTTAATCCATCTACTGCCAAATATAAGGCTTCGTAAAGATAGGATTATCCTCACCGCGTTACAAATAGAAAAAGTTAAGGCCATTTTAGGTAATAACTTAATTTAATGAGAAACAGCCAAAACTTACACGCTCATTTTTTGATTGCGTCTATTCAATGTAATTAGAAAATCAATTAACAAGCTCTGTGGACCCGGAACTCTTAATCATTTACGACATCGCATAACATTCATCCATTTCAATATTATAAATGCGAAAGTAACTCTATTTGTTTGTTACCTTTTCAGGAGTAAACGGCTAAACGGATCGTAATAAAATTTTACAAGAAGCTAGATTATAACCTGGGGAAGGTCATAGGATACTCTTGTCTTTAAACAAATGCAGTCGAAGTCACGGGTTGCAGCTAGTTTTCAATATTTATTGCTTGTTTGTTTGCCAGTACTATAGTATAAAATTACTCTCGAAACGTTACTCATCGCAGAATAAGGAAACTACTGTTATTTAGACATGGTCTTTTTCGATAAAAAAAGCCAGCACTGAGTTTCTTCTCAGGTGACTTTTTCCGTACCACTGATAATTTAGAACTTCATAAGTGCCTTATTAGGGCCTAAACTGTTTTTTATTATTTTTTTGATTTATTTCTAATACGGTACTATTAGGGTCGGCAATGCGCGACTGATACCCCTGGCCCCGGTATTGCAAGCGTCCCAAAGGCTACGGTAGCCGTTTACCATCACGTATGCCGTACGCTTGGTTGCCAGCGTAGTGGAATTAAGATGGTCAGCAAATTTAAACTGAATAACTTGTCTCATAGACCCCAAAACACTGCTTACGAGGAATTTGATGTCTGCAAGGAGTATGCTAGACTGCCATCTTAATCCGATTTAATCTTTTGATATATGATGAACATTGATTATAGGTACACCAAAATTTATCAGACCAACTTTGAATATCGCTGTCGAACTACAAGTAATAATTTATTAGTAATCCGATAAGGGTGTGATACTTTCCAACGATAAGTATTAGTTTAAATCGGGTTTCGATTATATACTTGAAGCCGTGGTGGCCTTGTGGTTAAAGCTACGGCCTGTCATCTGATGGGCCCAGGTTCGAACCCCGGCCTGTACCAATGAGTTTTTCTAAGCTTAAGTACAGCGATTAATCACGCCATGAGCTTTCAAAAAAGAGAGGTAGGGCGATTTGGGATTTCTCGTGGGTTTTCCCATTTATATTGGAGCCGCCCGACTGGGGACTGTACCTCTACCTTACAGAAGACCGCAGTGAAATAACACTACTTGGTGTATGTTGTGTTTCTGCGGTAAGTAAGGTTGCCGAAATGTTTTGGTCTACCAAGTATTTTATGTATATGTCACCGGAAGATAACAAGAACCGCAATTTTATAAATTTCCTAGGAAATTTATCAACCTTCGTAGGATTCTAAACGAGAGATTAATTGTATCAATTTACGCCCACATTTTCGCAAATTAATAAACTTACCGAACAAAAAACACAACCAACGTCGGCTAAGGCCTAAGTCTTCTAACCTATCACGGCCATGTCGGACTACAATGTTTCAAACGGTGAACGTAAATTAATACAACTAATCTCTCGTTTAGAATCCTACGAAGTTTGATAAATTTCCTAGGAAATTTATAAATTTGCGGTTCTTGTTATCTTCCAGTGACATATATATGCGTATAGAGTTTTCAAAATTAATTGGCGGACTCCTTTAATCTAGTGATTAGTAGGCCGAATGCTACTCCAGATGTCACGAGTTGGATCCCCGAACTTTTTTATACCGCTAAAGTGACACACAAGCATACATCCCGCCGGGTGGTAAGCAGTCACCGTAGCCTATAGCCTCTAGCAATACCAGGGATATCGCTTACGAGTTGCCAATCCTGTTGTTTGGCACAGATCCTGACAGATATAAAAACAATATAAAAACGCGTTTTTTTTTAAGATTATTATTTTTTTCAAAAAACAGAAATTAACCTATCTACTTATATGTAGGTAAAAGATCTGAACCAAACCAGAATCATGCGGGAGCGTGGCAACAATACGGGAGACCTATATTAAAGTAATTAAGATTTTTTAGATATTCATCATCATATTATATTTAAGAGCTAGGCTCTTGTCGGTGGAGCAATCGCCAAGCCGTTCTATCGTTAGCCATCTCTTTGACCTCTTGGTACGACATAACGTTAGCCTTCGTCTTTATCTGTTGCAGGTAACTTATCCTTGGCCTTCGTCTGCCACGCTTTCCTTCGATCTTTCCCTCTATGATATTTTAGATATTGTGCTACCCAAATACTAGAGCTTATAATTCTTTTATTTCGCCATAGCATGCAGGCACTTAAATTGTAGGTTACTAGGTATAAATTTGCATTAATTTATAGATAAGGTGTCTCAAATTTGCTTAATGTGTTATCCGGCTAAGTTTCAAAGGAAAGTAATGACTTTATGCGAATCAAGAGATCCATCAAACATAAAGTGGGCTATTTATATCCATTTAAATTTATCCTTGTCAAGTTTTTCTGACGGTACAAAGTGCTGTTTATGAAAATTAATTACTTAAGCGCTGCGGCTGTGATGCGGCCTATCAGGGACTACCTACCTATCATTGGACGCATTTGTACTCATTTCATACAGAGCATTAAACGAATATATTATGTTGAGATGACCGTGTTCGTACATTACGAAAAATTTATTTTGGGATTTATTAATTCAACTCTCTGCCTACCCCAAAACGAACTCTGTATGATGTATGTATGAATGAGTATACAAAATAATTAGCAAAAAAGGAATCGAAATTAAGGTCAGTCTGATTTTTTTGAGACCTTAATAAGGTTGTAGTTAAGGTCCTTATGAAGTCTGGAAAAAATAAGTTTATAAAGTAGTAGTATCGCGAGTGGAACCCCTTATGTTGCAAGCGTCCATTGGCTATGGTAACCACTTATCATCAGGCGGGCTGTATGCTTGCTTGCCACCTTAGTGGTATAAAAATTAATAATGGTCAGACATTATGACGAAGCGCAATTTTACGCCGTACATAGATAAGCTTGTACTATGGGAACCAACAGCTCATAGATTACTTATATACTTCTTTTTGTAAGCACATACTTATAATAGATACCAAACACATAACCAAGACACAATGCAATACTTTTTTTTTATTACATAAATTCTAACCCGGCGGGAATCGAGGCCACAACACCTAACAAAGAAGACAGGTATACTAACCACTAGACCAGCGATCTCACCAATTTTAGAATAGACCAGTTTGAAACAAAAGAGGCTACACATTGAATCACGCCAGTGAAAAGCTATTGAAATCCCGGAACACTTATTTAATGCGAGATCGTTTGGTCGATTGCGATTCATTTCCTCCCTCGAATGAGATCATTTCGCCCGAAATCCAGTGTCAAATGACGGAGATCAAACTTTCTAATGTAATTAAGGGTTTGCGTCAGATTATCTTTTAGTTAATTTGTTTATTTGGCGGTTTTAAGAACCATTAATTTATATTTGAAGCTATTTTTATTTACAATTAGGTAATGAGATCATCAGTTTAGCCCAGGACCGTTGGAAAAAGCCGTGATGGCCTTGTGGTTGAAGCAACGGCCTGTCATCTGATGGGCCCAGTTTCAAACCCCGGCCTGTACCAATGAGTTTTTCTTAGCTTAAGTACAGTGATTAATAACACCATAAACTCTTGAAAAGAGAGGTAGGGAGAATTGAGATTTCTCGTGTTCCCATTTAAAATTGAAGCCACCCGACTGACTGGGGACAGTAAGGTGGAGGCACCTTACAGAAGACCGCAGTTAAATAACACTACTTGATGTAGTGTTGGGTTTCTGCGGTAAGTAAGACTGCCAGTGCTCCACCAGGACACGCTGGGCTAGTAGTAATGCTGCTAGCACAGTGAGTCCTCATCAACAACATGGTTGGCAACCCGTTAGTGTTACCCCTGGTATTGCTAGCGGATATAGGCTACGAGGACTACTTACCATCAGGTGGGCCGCATGCTTTTGTGCCACATTAGTGGAAAAAATATCTTTAATCTACCTAATGCACTGCACACTTAGGCTGTCGGTCAGAGCACTCTTTACCTTACCATCATCAAAGTACTCAACTTTGGCAATTTGATCTAGAAAGTTTGACCTTGACCTTCCACGACTCCTTCCACTCACATTCGCGATACTCAATTATTATTTTTCCAAAGGAATCAAATTCTCAAGAATATCTTGATATTCACACCTATTACCCCTATATCACCCCAAGCAATTTCCCCACACAGAGGTGAAGTTCTGTCAGCTCGTGTGAGTTTGAGCAGATAAGCGGTATCGGGAGACCATTCGCCGTATAGCTGATAATTTCCGGTGCAAGATGGCGTCGTTTGCCAGTTGAACGGGCGGTGTGGGCTTAGTTAGACCGATTTCATCAGCGGGTATAGACTCTATTAATTAAACAATTTTAATTCAAAAATATTCATGTTCAATGCTCGTTTCAAAGATTTCGCGCACTGCGGTGTCCTCGCAGAAACATCATACTACCTACATCATAACAGTTTACCTAGCAGTTTACATGTCAGCAGGTAAATGCTGAACCCCAAACTCAAACTTAAAATTATTTGACTAGACTTTACAAACTACCATTGAATTCGGAAGGTCGTTTTTTGCTGAGAAGAATGCGGCAAGAAAAATTCGAAACTGTCACTTTATTACTTTCCGCGCTCACAGGGACCCCACGAAATATCGTCAAAGATACCACAAAATTGCGGGCACAATTTGTAAATTTACACGATTTTAAACTTTACCACATGACTTTAAGTACTGAGTTGCAAATAGTGAGCGATGGAATCAATTTGTTAATACACGAAAACCATCTCCCATTAGGCGCTCGCACTGTCAAAGTCATCTGTAAGGTGCTAAGATAAAATAAAAAATATTATATAAATCAAAATGGTATTGAAAATGAATGTAATATTTGGTTTGCTAACTAAATTGCCAGTAACAAACAAACTTTAACCTTTTTAAAGTACATATGTCACCGGAAGATAACAAGAACCGCAAATGTATAAATTTCCTAGGAAATTTATCAACCTTCGTAGGATTCTAAACGAGAGATTAATTGTATTAATTTACGCCCACATTTTCGCAAATTAATAAACTTACCGAACTAAAAAAACAACCAACGTCGGCTAAGGCCTTCTAACCTATCACGGCCATGTCGGACTACAATAATAATAATAATGTTTGGACATTATCACACAGCGCCATCTGCCCCCAAACTAAGCAAAGCTTGTACTATGAGAATCAGCAGCTGATATAATACTTATATACTTTTTGTTTGTAAATACATACTTATAATAAATAACAAACACCCAGACGCAAGGCAAACATATTTGTCACATAAATGTTTGCCCCGGCGGGAATCGAACCCGCGACCCCTAGCGCAGCAGTCAAGTACACTAACCACTAGACCAGCGGTCTCGTCAATGTTACAAACGGTGAATGTAAATTAATACAATTAATCTCTCGTTTAGAATCCTACGAAGGTTGATAAATTTCCTTGAATTTCCTAGGAAATTTATACATTTGCGGTTCTTGTTATCTTCCGGTGACACATACATATCATCACGCCTTGGACTTGGACGCTTCTTTTGTTTCTTTTACAGTCAATCCCTTCATACACGCCCGTCGGCTTGAAATACTTTTAAAATATATATTTCTTTCTCTTTATAATATTAAAACATATACTGTGCGCAACGATTTCACTCGCGCTGCTGACTCCAAGCCCTATTTTTACCAACTAAGAGGCTGATTTTCAAAAAGATATTTCTTAGATGATGCCTACGCGCTAAAAGGTTAACCACACACCAGCCAATTATTTTTTCTAATAAACACTTCTGTAGATTTAGTTATCAATCACTGAGAAATTATGTAGACGACAAGGAGAAACATTTTTACTTTACGGTGAAAGGAAAACATCGTAAGAAAATCTGCATACGTCTGAGATGAATTTCAAGGACGTATGTAGTGCCTAAGAGACGGCGACGGACTCACCGTCTGTCACGTTGGCATCAAATTATCTCGTAATTGATGCTGTAACACCTCTGCCTACGTTGTTGGGGAACCTTGTAGGAGGCTTTTTCACAAATCATAACACATTTAGAAATAAATTCCTGTTGCAACTGTCTAAAGTTCAATATCCCATACATAGCTCACGATTTAGATTTTAAATCAAGATGACGCGACGTATTCCCTAATTAGCTAGAAACACACAAAGTACGGTATAAATTAAAGGACTTTATTAATTAGCTGTATAATAAATTAAATCACTGTCCAAAGCAGACTGCCTTGTAAATTATAAATGTAGCCATAGTGGATAATTTATTATGAGTTTTTAGTCTTCTCGTTTTGAATACGACATTTTGTTAGTTCGTTTTCATATTTACCTTTAAATTAATGGCTGTAAAGTATGTAATATTAAGAAGTTTCTTTTGACTACGGATATTGAGAGGAATGAAGATAACGTGGACCTCCCTGACTGGGGACTGTACCTCCTTACAGAAGATCGCAGTAAAATAAGATTACTCTGATCACTGATGTAGAATTTCTGCGGTGAGTAAGGGTTCCATATGGTAAAAAACGCGCTAGTGATACAAATAGTACCTACTACACCAACCAAATTTAGATTTTCTTATCTTCTTGTTGTATTCAGTCAGGGACAGTGTAGTTCTGAGCGGCTCTTTTGGACCTCTACTATAGGTACAATTAATGATACATCTTATAATTTAGGCCACACCACAATAAACTATTGTCTATCTATTCTATTTCAGTATATTCAGTTTAGGCCCTAATAAGGCACTTATGAAGGTCTAAATTATCACCGGTTCGGGAAGAAAGCCAGCTAAGAAGAACCGGCAAGAAACTCAGTGCTCTGTCTTTTTTTTTCATGTAACAGTCATGGATAACAATTTGTAACAAAATTCTTCTAGACATTACTAGGAAATTACAAATATCAAAATGGAAGCTACAAAGCTACCAAGCCTCGCACTTGGCCGGTTTGTTTTCATGTAACAATCATGATATAACAATGTTTAACGAAGTTGTAACAATAATAACATTCAAATGTAATTACCTATGAGACAAACCAACAAACGACAAGTATTTTTTAAAACGCAGCCTGTTTTGCCTGACACAAGGAAATTACTCGGAACCCTTGTTTCTTTACATTCTGGAATTAGACATAACCTAGTTAGTGTGACGTAATTATAAGCAGCCTGGCCGTCTGCATCGTGTCCCGCCACATGCGTCTAGTGCAGTCTTACTGGCACTTTACGAGGCATTAGTGGTTTTGATACTCGACCAGAGATTCTGTAACGGACTTAAAAGACTTAATTAGATGGACTTGAATTTAGTTTGATCGTAAATACATGACAATGGATCCAATTATTATGTTCACTGACACTAAATATTATTTATTGTTAAACATTTTATATTGTTATATCATGATTGATATCATTGAACAACATAACCCAGGAGTGCTGCAACGCCTGAGTATCAGTGTCCCGGACAAGTACGTGTGGAGGCGACGCCGCCCGCCGCTGCTCGCCGTACCCACCGCCAGGACCAACCTCCTAGCCAAGACACCCCTCACCCGAGCCATACACACTGTGAACGAGCTTCATTCCCGGATTGACATATTTCCATACAATTTGTGTGAATTCGCAAAAGTATTACTTAGTATTGTAAGTTATGATTAGTGTCATTTATTTAATAGTATATTAATTGTTTATTGTTTATTGTTTCTTAACTATTTGTAATTGTCGAGCTATATATTTTTGTTATGTCCATTGTTTATATTGTTAAATTTAAAGTGTTTGCATTCCAATGAGCCGCACTATCGCTTTGGGTTCGCCTGTAATGATAGATGTAAGCTTTTAATAATAAATAAATAAAAAATAAATAAATGATTGTTCCATGAGAAAAGACAGATCACTGTGTTTCTTGCCGGTTCTTCACAGGTGGCTTTTTCCGAACCGTTGGTAAAGTAGACGGTCATAAGCGCCTCATAAGGGCTTTAACGCAAACTGAATGAATGATTTTTTTATTTGATATCGTTCTCATTAATATATCGTTTTGACATCACTTAACTTGACACTAAAGGCTAAAAAGTTGTGATTTAAGCTAATAATTATGTGCCAAGAAAAAAATATTTTGTAAAATATTTCATATGATAAGTAAAACATGCAAGAAAAAATGAGTAGGCATAGTGAGAGTTAAACGAGATGTAACCCCGACGTTGCAAATACAAATACATAAATAATTCCAATCGAACCAATGATAAACTTTCTTCAAAATTCTCTTAAGTGCCCCACACCTACACTTACAGCAATAAAAAAAGCGTTAAAAGACCAAGGATCAAGATCGTTTGATCGGTGTAGGCCGCCACGAAATCCCCAGCTCCTAATCGCTTCATTTGGATGACACGTCATAATTTACGATATTAAACAACTATCTCATTGCTAATATATGACTTGGCTATTATAAATGTTATTGCTTGTGCGACACAATTTTCGGTTGCACTTCTCTTGATTAACAATATTTGCCGAAGTGCATGCTTTCAGTATAAATCCATCGCAGCGAAATTTTATCTTTATTTATTTCAAATCAAATCAAATCAAAAATCATTTATTCAGTTTAGGCCCTAATAAGGCTCTTATGAAGGTCTAAATTACCACCACCACCATTTATTAGTACAACCACATCATACATATTTACACATTCGTGACTAAATTACATAAATTGTTGTATATCTGATATGTATGACAGTAAGGTGTACATAGCATTCTCAGCAGGTATTCATATAAAACAGTTTTACTAAACAAATACCTAATTTAAGTTTATATAATAATAATAATAATAATAATAATAATAATAATAATAATAATGCTCGGACATTATCACACAGCGCCATCTGGCCCCAAACTAAGCAAAGCTTGTAGTATGAGAACCAGCAGCTGATACAATACTTATATACTTTTTTTTTTTGTAAATACTTACTTATAATACATACCAAACACCCAGACGCAAGACAAACATATTTGTCACATAAATGTTTGCCCCGGCGGGAATCGAACCCGCGACCTCTAGCGTCGCAGTCAGGTAAACTAACCACTAGACCAGCGGTCTCGTCGTATATAGTTTCAGTTTGAAGCTGTTGAGCTTATCGTTGAAGATGTCAATGTCTGGTTCGCGTGTTTGTATCGAGTCATACTGATTTTGGATTCTGTAAAGGGGTGATCTCTGACTAGGTGTTGACAGTAATTGTCACGTTATTTTCTTTTGTTGATTTTGAAGGCAGTTAATGTTTTTCATTGAAAAGTATATATTTTATATTACTAAGGTTCTAATCTCGTGAGCGACTACCGTATCCTGCAGATGCTTGCAACACCAAGATCCATTTTTGGTGACCCTACAAAATAAAAATAAACCTGTTTTATCTTTATAAGAGAGGTAGGGCGATTTGGGATTTCCCGTGGGTTATCCCATTTAAATTGGAGCCGCCCGACTGGGGACTGTACCTCCGCCTTACAGAAGACCGCAGTGAAATAACACTACTTGATGTAAAGTTGTGTTTCTGCGGTAAGTAAGGTTGCCAGTGCTCCACGAAGATACGCTGGACTAGTAGTAATGCTGCTAGCACAGTGAGTCCTCATCAACAACATGATTGGCACCCCGTTAGTGATACCCCTGGTATTGCTAGCGGCTATAGGCTACGGTGACTGCTTACCATCAGGTGGGCCGTATGCTTGTGTGCCACCTAAGTGGTATAAAAAAAAAAAACTTTACTCAAGGTCTGAGTTCAGATAAATTGTACTATACTATGTCACACTGTATTCTTGTATTGTATTCCTTGGTTTTGTACAATAAAGTTTCAAATAAATTGACCACATTTGGTAGACTGCTAATTAGATTAGTCAAAGCATATTCGAGACAGCAATTGTTTGTGTTGGGGACGTGAAGAGTTGTGATGATTCCAGATCTGTTTCCGTATATATGCGATGATTGTTCCAGGAGTTGTGCGTCGAAATGTGAAAATATTGTCGTGTACACCGTATAAATGAATCGTTTAATTTACAAATCATAATAACTATTTATTCTATAATAATACAAAATATTACAATAGCGTGAAAAATTAGCGTCTATTCGTCTTGGTGAAAAAGATTCGATTTTTTTTTTTTAACAGAAACATATTTAAAATTTGGAGGCAATTGTTTTCCGCGCATAATATTTGGCTTGGAGACAATGTCTTTTTAGCCGAGCGCGCTGGCTGGTAGATGGCGTGCGAACAATTTGTATACATGTTCTGGAAGCTCAGAGTAAATACGCAAGTGTATTGTAAGTGAACTGTGCTATTTAATTACTTTGTAACTAGCTTCAGTATCATTCTAACGTTTTAAATTACATGTAGGAAAATCAGAATTGAAATAATTAAATTCTTGCACACTCACATCAACATAAATATAACTCTACAATGCGTCCCATTCCCATTCGTCTTATCAGAACATTAGCTTATCCTTTTGGAATGCAGGTTCCGAAAAATTAAGGATAAAAGAAAATTACATTTATCATAACCCACAACGACAGCACCTCCTATCAAGAGTGCTAATGACATCCTGCCATGACATACTGTACTCGTATCCTGAAATCTTGTGAAAATGCAAACGAAAAATGATCCTCCAGTTAACACCATATTTTTTTTTCGTTTATGTGGTACACAAGTATACGGCACCTGATAGTAAGCAGTCACCGTAGCCTATAGCCGCTAGCAATACCAGGATATGACTTACGAGGTGCCTACCCTACTACTAGCCCAGCGTATGCTCGTGAAGCACTGGCAACCTAACTTACAGCAGAAACACAACACTACACGAAAGTAGACGTTATTTCACTGCGGTCTTCTGAAAGGTGGAGGTACAGTCCCCAGTCGGGCGGCTCCAATATTAATGGGAAAACCCACGGGAGATCCCAATTCGCCCTACATCTTTTAGATGATCAACAATTTACACAAATTGTCATTAGATGCGATTGCTAAATGACCACGAATTAACTGTATCGCAATTTCCACGCGATGTAGATACTGCTAGCTAGCAAGTGGACGCGTCGAAACTAATCCGGATTTCAGTCCTAGAGTTACGAGGCGGACGCATAAGCGACAATGTTGAATATGAACAATTATGATTTAAGCCAGGGTGGCCTGTCTTCTGATGGGCCCAGGTTCAAATTCCGACCTGTACCAATGAGTTTTTCTAAGCTTAAGTACAGTGATTAATCACGCCTAAAAAAGAGAGGTAGGGTGAATTGGGATCTACCATGGCTCCAATATTAATATTGGAGCCGCCCGACTGGGGACTGTACCTCCACCTTACAGAAGAAGAAGGTGTGTCGATCCTGGATGCTCTTCAAAACTTATCCCTAATGGTAAAAACATCTGAAATACAGTACATCACTGAGTTAATGCAATATGCCCAAATTTGCCCATCATGATATAACTGTTTTACGCTATTGAGCATAGGACACTAGAAATACCCATGTCAGGAGTCCAAACACTTATCAAGATTTCTATAGAAGTGTTCTACAATTGTGGAGTCCAAATTAATTGTGTAATTTCAACAGTATACCAAATATATAGACACATTAACGATTTAATTCCATTGAATGTCAAAGCAGGAATTCAATATGTCGAATTGCTTACGAATTTAGAAGCAGAACTAATTCACACATACTCGATATCGCTCTCCGCTACATCTCATCTCTAAGCCGTGTTCAAAGTGAATTTAGTATCCGTAAATTCAGGAGGTATCGGAGGTTTAGTCGGAGGGAAAGGATCAGGGGAGTGCACTCACGTGAGAGGCCTCACTGATGCCAACACTTTGCCACATCCGATTTAGGAATTTTGTGCTCTTAGATTTACATAATTGAAAGTCGTTTTGTGGATATGGTTTTAGGAGATTGAAGCTATGATGTAAGTAATAGGTTGATACTTTTATGCGCTATATTATTTGCACTTTGTCTGCTACTGATGTAATTGATACAAAAAAATGTGGGTGGGAAATTGAAATGCTCGCACGAACTTTACACCGTTTAGAGAGACATCAAGAAGAACTGAAAAAACAAATGATCCCTACGCTAGCATTTGTTCTAGCAGACGTACTAGAAGTGAAGGTGACAACCTCCGATGTTGTCGACAGTCAAAATACAATCCAAATAAATCCTACATATATATAAGTCACCGGATAACTGTACGAACCTTTAGTTTATAATTCAAATAATCTAGTGAGATATATCTTCTATCTCGACTTTTAAATCCTCGGATTCAAAACACCAAAAAGCATATAAAATTGTAAATCGCTCCCTCGAGGTACGTTCTGCACGAATATCTACTTAAAAATACATTATAAACTTGCAAAAACTGAGAACAATCTACCAAGTTTCGCTTGTGGAAGACAAGAAAAGATGAATGAATGAACGAATGAACTTCATAAGTCACGTCAAATGCACAGTTTGGAACAAATCAAATCCGCTTCTGGGTTGATTTTGGATAAAAGTATTTCAATATTAACACTTCGTTTCTCGCCACTTCGAACAATTTGATCGGAACTATATTTACGTTCACAAAGACACACGTTTCAACAAATATAATATAAGCTGCGTGTTAGTATGTAATGTTTCTAGCCTCGAACTTTAATTAAATCTATTTTCTACTGGATTTTACCCGTGATTTCACCAGCTTTTTTTCAGGTTTTTTGAAGCCGTGGTGGCCTTGTGGTTGAAGCAACGGCCTGTCATCTGATGGGTCCAGGTTCGAATCCCAGCCTGTACCAATGAGTTTTTCTAAGCTTAAGTACAGTGATTAATCACACCATGAGCTTTTAAAAAGAGAGGTAGGGCGATTTGAGATTTCCCGTGGGTTATCCCATTTAAATTGGAGCCGCCTGACTGGGGACTGTACCTCCGCCTTACAGAAGACCGCAGTGAAATAACACTACTTGATGTAGTGTTGTGTTTCTGCGGTAAGTAAGGTTGCCAGTGCTCCATGAGGATACGTTGGGCTAGTAGTATTGCTGCTAGCACAGGGAGTCCTCACTAACAACATGGTTGGCACCCCGTTAGTGATACCCCTGTTGCTAGCGGCTATAGGCTTCGGTGACTGCTTACCATCAGGTGGGCCGTATGCTTGTGTGCCACCTTAGTATAAAAACAAAAAAAAAGAAGGTGGCAAACAAGCATATGGCCCGCCTGATGATAAACGGTTACCGTAGCCTATGGACGCTTGCAACACCGGGGTATCGCTCGCGCGCTGCCGACCCAAAATTACTTCGGACAGCAAAACATTTTTAGATTGTTTATTTTCTTAAGATGTTTTTCAAAAGGTTATTACAGACCTAATTTTACCAATAATCAGTGTCAGGTAGATACGTTACAGGAACCAGATGTGATGTAACAAGATGTAGGTAGCTACACTTAACATTTTGCAACTGTTTGCAATTTATTATGCTAATGAATTCCACTGTACGTATAGGCAGGTTTGTTACAGGCGGACACACTGTAAAGAACGATATGAAACTACTAGATAGTAGGCGTATTTTTTAAAAAGATACGTTACGTCCCGCTATGTTATGTTTGTGTCATAATTATACAGATTTGGACAATTTAAGGCCACATAAAAAAAAAAATTTTTAGAAAATTAAAAAAAAACATGAAAACCGGGGTGAACATTTAAGTGACAAACACGTTTGCCTTGCGTCTGAGTGTTTGGTGTGTATTATAAGTAAATATTTACAAAAAAAATATATACAAGTATAGAAATAGAAAATAGAAAGAAGGCCCGTAGTTCAAATAGGTATTTCCTTTTAATAGCAGCCATTCCTTAAACCCGTATGTCCCCGTTAATAGTCTGTTGACTCTGGTTATCTGCTGCGAGCACACGTAGAGTTATGATGCGTAAGTCCGCCATTACCGTCGAAATTCTAGCTGTAATGAGCCCACACTGACTTACAATCACACATAGAGCTGTGTGGTCTTGTACTATAGTATAATAAAACTGAGTCAGTATTTATTGTGTATAGTAATTTGATGTTCTTTTTAGCTTTTCACCCGACTTTTAAATCAAAAGAACTGGCAAGAATAGAATATACTCATTCAAAGCGCAATGCGGGACGAATTACCTACATCAATTTATTTGTCATAAGAGATAGATTTAAGAGAGTTAGGGCGATTTGGGATTTCCCGTTGGTTATCCCATTTAAATTGGAGCCGCCCGACTGGGGATTATACCTCCGTCTTACAGAAGACCGCACTGAAATAACACTACTTGATGTAGTGTTGTGTTTCTGCGGTAAGTAAGGTTGCCAGTGCTCCACGAGCATACGCTGGGCTAGTAGTATTGCTGCTAGCACAGTGAGTCCTCATCAACAACATGGTTGGCAACCCGTTAGTGATACCCCTGGTATTGCTAGCGGCTATAGGCTACGGTGACTGCTTACCATCAGGTGGGCCGTATGCTTGTGTGCCACCGAAGTGGTATAAAAAAAAAATACATCAATTTATTTGTGAATGAACAAATTGAATGTCGATTTTGAAACAGGTCGAAAGTCTTGTTTTTTAAGCATTATAATTGAAAGCCAGTGGATTTTTATACATACTAGAAATGAGATACACAATATTTTTTCAGGGTTTTTATTGTTAAATAAATAATAAAATAATATGTCTTTATGTATTGTGTATTATAATTTTAAATTTCGTTGGAAGTCTTCACACCACCACCAACAATCATTACGGAAACAGATACGAGAAACAGAGTACACAGTAACTTATCTATGATAATAATTTATACAAGAAACACAAAAAGTAATAAATAAACATATAATTATACATATAGCACGTCATATTTTAATTTTAGAAAATAAATAATACGGACTTTGAGGAATTTTATCGAATTAAATCAAACCGTTTGTTGAATTAATGCATATCTACTGGAATTGTAAAAAGGTCATCAGACAATTTAGGTATTGAATTAAAACAAGCTACCAACAAAACAAAATAACAACCACAAATACAGTGTATGAAAAGAGAGGTAAGCCAAATTGGGTTATCTTGTGGATTTTTCCATTAAATTTGGAGCCGCTGGGACTTGGCTCTGAACGGTCCACCTTACAGAAGACCGTAGTGAAATAACACTACTTTGATGTAGTGTTGTTTCTGCGGTAAATAAGGTTGCCAGTGCTCCACGAGGATATGCTGGGCTAGTAGTAATGCTGCTAGCATAGGAGGTTCCCATCAACAACAACGTTGGCAACGCGTGCTTACCATCAGATGGGCCGTACGCTTAGGATACACACTCCTTAGTAGTATAAAAAAATGTGTCAACGTATTTTCAAGAAATGAGTGTGCTGGCTGGAATGCACAGTTGCTAAAAACAGATTACTCCCAAAGCATCTATCGAATGATAACCGACAAGTGATTGGCGAGCAATATCCTCAAAAAAATCAAAGCAACGGATAATGAGACAGAATATTCCAACGGGCTTAATGGAGATAAAATAGATCAAAGTCGAAAGCGACTATAGCTTGGGTAAATTCGGCTCGTATTGTCAAAAAGCAATTACATGTTAACCGTAATCGCTCAGGTGTGTGAAGACTATTAAATGATATTCTAACGACCGGATGAAACAAAATTGTTTGCCACCTAATGGATAAAGTAGATGATGTCATCTAATTGTTTTGTAATTTGAACTTACGGACAAATATGACGTGGGGGTATAATAATAATAATTATTATTATAATAAATAAAGGGAATAATAGTAATGTTTTAGACATTATCACACAACGTCATCTAGCCCCAAACTAGACCAAACACCACAAACTAGAACCAGTAGCTGATATAATACTTAATATACTTTTTGTTTGTAAATACATACTTATAATACATACCAAACAAACGCAAGGCAAACATATTTGTCACATAAATGTTAGCCCCGGCGGGAATCGAACCCGCGACCTCTAGCGCAGCAGTCAGGTATACTAACCACTAGACCAGAGGTCTCGTCATGCAGTAATAATTATACGAATATCACTTTAAACAGAATTGCACCTCGGTACCCTTTCAACAACGATTCGTTGCACCAGCACGGTCTCACCTTCATTGGAGTCCTTGTTCTTTGAGCAGCCAGGTTTGTTTTTGCCATGTCTCCATCTGCCACAACCTTCATTACCAGAGTCATCTGTTTCATTATTCCGATCTCTATGTCCTGAATCCTTAGGTCCACAGTCGCAGTTCTTGCATCCTGGTTTATCATATGGGCCATGTCCAAAATGTCTTTTGTTTGGTTCATGACGCTTGCGACGGCAAGGCCCAAAATCAGAAGGGCCATTTTCACAGTCATCGTCGTTAGGCCTTCCATGATGGCCGAATCGGCCTCTTGGTGGCCCATGTTCTTCAAATCCTCCGGGAGGTGGAGGCCTACGTCCACATAACCCGAATTCCCTTTCTGGGCCATGGTGAGGTCCTCCGTGATGTCCAGGTCCTCTTGGAGGCGCATTTTCCTCAAAATATCTGTGCGGTCTACGTCCGCACGGCCCTAACTCTCTTTCTGGGCCATGATGTCCAAAATGAGGCCCATGATGTGGAGGCCCTTGTTCGCGACCACAAGGTCCGTATTCCCTTCCTGGCCCATGTGGCCTAGGCGCAGGGTGATCACCTGGACCGGAATGTCTGTCATGAGGTCCATATGGTGGAGGACCGCGCCCACAAAGATCAAAATCTAGGCTGTGGTGTCTGGGCCCATGATAGTCATGAGGTCCTCGACTGCATGGGCCAAATTCTTTCGGCCCGAAGTGTGGCCTTTGATGATCGAAGTTTCTATCAGGGCTGTGATGATTGCAAGGCCCTCGGCCCCAAGGCCCACGGCCCCAAGGGCCAAAGTGAGGGCTATGTCCGAAGCCCTCGAAGCCGTGACTTCCGAACGGCGTGAAGCCATAATCACATCCGTAGTGCCGCATGTTGCTTCGTCGAATATTTGTTGGATTATGACGACTCGATCGCTACTCCCAGTTTATATACGCAAATATGTCACAACATTGTGTAATCTATAAGTAGTTAGAATGATGACTCACTCATATTATAAAGGAAATTACTATTTTTCATGGGAACTGAAGTTTGAAAACGAATAGTCATAGTGACGTCATACACAATACAATTGCCAAATCTTTTTTAGGTTCCAATTGGTGTAAACGGCCTGTAAAAACCCAAATGACGGTGAATAGTGCTTCCCCTGAGTACAATATAAAGCGTAATCAATTTAAAGTATGTGCAAATTACAGTAGGTACATAAAACCTCCGTAGACATGTAAATTGTAAGGTACCTTTTTTGGTAAAAAAATCTGTCATCAAAAATTTATTATAAGGCTTTTCATAAACTCTAATTCATTCTAAATTAAATATTTGAAAGATTTAATCCTACCATTAATGAGAAGTCTATTCACAGATAGATAAAGGAGAGGGGCTTATTACTAAAGAGGTATTGCTTCAAAATCGCTATTTAAAGGGCGATTATGTTGTCAATTATTTAATAGTAATTTTAGAGAAAAAAATCTGTGCAGTATTGGCGCACAGAATGTTTTAAAGAAAGTCTACTACATTGGGTTTATTTTAATAGTTTTTTTTTGAATTAGTGGTGAAGTACGACATTCAAAAGTGCCTTGAGAACTGAATGAAACTTTTTAATTTTCAGTATTATGCACTAAAAATTTCATAGCATACATATATTACATAATAATAATTTAATCGCTCGATGGTTGGGTCAAGGGTCCGATGCAGAAGGCAGTACTCCTCGACACGGCACGCATTGTCAGGAGGTTCCTCACTCTGTAACCCTAACCACAGGTAGCTTGGGCTCGCGCCTCGTTATCGGTAGCTTCCTAGTTTTGGTGGATTTTTTTATAATATCTGTGGCTTTTTTTGTAAGAATATTGTAAAAAAATCAGCTAAACTAAGATTTAAAATAAATAATGGGAATAATCATTATTTATTTAGATAACAAAGATCCATTTTGTTATTATACATCAGTTACTTATTGCAATGTTATGTAATGCTTTGAACCAGCTTAATCCTTGATCTTGATACGCTTTCATAAGACTTGTTAAAAGAACTGCCCATGATTTTGATATATAGAAGATAACGCTTACCAATGACGATTTTAGTTACGGAACTCTTAAACCATCGCTTAACGTACTGGTTTTTACCCGACTACGGCGAGGCCAAAAGCAACGGTTATGGTTTTAACAGTCTATGTATGTAAGTTTGTATTTACGTGCGTATTTACCTCGGTAGGGCCTAAGCTTTTCATCCGACTTTGAGGTGTCAATTGATACGTTATTATGGCCCGAGTAAAACAGATTATATTTTAACAGACTTCAATAATTCGAGGAGTCGAATTTACCTTGTAAACCCCGATCTTAACCATCCTAAGTCTGTGTACTGATTTCATTTTTGTGCGAATTAATAAATATTTTCGGATTTCATTTTTTCAAGATTTTGCTTGTTATTTGATTAAGTGTCGCACAATAATGCGTATTGCTATGAAAAGTAATAAAGGTAACTATGAGTCAAAATTTACCCTTCGTTAATGAACTTCACAACATGGTGCAATATGACAGTGAATGCAGAGATGACGGCTGATAGAGAAGAATGGAAGAGAAATACATATTGCGCTGACCCCAAATAATATGGGATAAGGGCAGGAGAATGATGGTGCAATATGACTAATATTGCATAAATAATTGAAATTCACATATTACCCATTACTTTCATTCGTTAGGCAATTGATGTGCAAAACAAAAAATCTTTAACACTAAGAATTCATAAAATGAGATCAACATTTTTAATAATATCATTTATAACTATTGAAAACCGATATGTCCCAAAAATAAATAATAATTCCAAATTAAGTTTTGAATAAATTTACTAGACTTGGAGCAACTAACGAGTTTTTTGTTATTTTTTTCTTGGCACGAATTCTTCTTTTTTTTATGAAGCTTCTAGGATTTGGAACAAGTTTTCTTTTTTTTTATTGCATTATTGATAATATTGCACACATGGAGTAGGAAATATTAATTATTTAACCTAACATAAAATTTCAATGACCGTTCTACTATTTACGTTATAAACCTCTTCCGTGCCGGTAGCATGAACTTTTTCGACAACGTTTTCGTATCGCCTTCGACTATTTTTGTATTGAAAAATGAACAGCGCTGCGGCGGTAAAAAGTGGAACTAAAAATTAGTATGAAAATTTTGACATTTCGCGAGTTACGTTTTCGAATACGTTGTCGACAATGTTCCTGCTACCGGCACTGAAGGTACGTCATTTACTTTACATTATGCTAAACAGAATACTCTCTGCCTGCTTGGTGGGGGAGTTAAACGTGTGATCATATGTATGTATTTTTACATGTGTGAATGTATGATTGTAGATTATAAAAATTTAGGTCAAATTATTAGTCAAAGGTTGCCTTAAGAGGGTTAAATTTACTGGAAGCTTGATATTCAATGTCAGTTGAAGACAATATCACTAGAATCCTACTAGGGGTATTCACAGCGGAAATATCCGATGTGCTTAGTGGTTATAATCTCTTAATCTTGAGACAGCCGGGCGTTAGGATCGACTCGCGTTCATTGGGGTACGGCGTGCTCGGTGGATGTATGTGCGTGAATGGAAATTATATTATTTAATCTTTGAATATATTGTTCCGTGTCTGAACGGAAAAAATCACGTATTCAGTTTCAACTTATGAGCACACAGTTGTAATACAGCGTGGCATTACCTCCTCCTTCTTGGCACACTTCCCCGTGACAGTGGTTTGGGGACATTTATTTTACGTGTAGGTGATTAAGTCTTGTACATTTTAGTTAAGTTTATTTTATAATAAATACTGTTGATAAGTGAAAATCAGATTTGAATCTAATAACAAGATATGCGTAATTACCGTTATTTGGTATTTTTTATAATTTAAAGTAAAGCGACAAATAACGAAAACCAGTCAAGTGTTTATTGGGCTGACTAAATATTCTAAACAGAACGAAAAAAATATTCTTTAGCTCCTGTTGTTTTCTATATACCACTAAGGTGGCACACAAGCATACGGCCCACGTTGATAAGCAGTCATCGTAGGCTATAGCTGCTAGCAATACCAAACTGTGCTAGCAGCATTAAGTAATACTAGCGCAGCGTATCCTCGTAGAGCATGTTAGTTAGTAATGTTATTTCCTTCATTACTTTTTGTTACATAATATATATATATAAAAACGTTGTATACACTTAAATGATACTTCGGAAATGTCTGTATGTAATTATCGCAATAGATTTGATCGAATACACTCAGTAAGAGGCATGCATCTTTACTGATAACAAGTAAGTATATTTGAACCCACAACTTGCAACTTGCTAGTGATTATTCTAAATCGTTGGTGAGGCATTAATATCAGATTATGGTGACCCCATGACATATATATATGTCGCAGTATGGTATAGGAGGTCCCGATGAAAGGGGCTGCTTTATATCAAGTTCTCATCAGTGCCGGTAGCAGGAACATTGTCGACAGCGTATTTGAAAACGTAACTCGCGAAATGTCAAAATTGTCATACTAATGTTTAGTTCCACTTTTCACCTCCGCCGCGCTGTTCATTTTCCAATACAAAAATAGTCGAAGGCGATACGAAAACGTTGTCGACAATGTTCCTGCTACCGGCAAAGGATGCTACACAGCGTAGGTAACTGTGGGCGCTGCCGTGGGTACTCGAGAAAATTGAACAAAATAGCAACAGTACGTAGATAAACACATTAACTAAATAAAATGAGTCGCTGGAAACAAACACGTGCGTTGGCACCAACGACTACCTCGACGCGATTGTCCGCTCTCAAGTCAACATGAACCCATGTCTCTCGTGGCGGCTTGTAGCTTATATCACTGGCCGATTCCCTTCGTGTCTACCAATGATCGTGTCCAAACGGTGGGGCGCTTGCGTTCATCATTCGCCCGACTGGGGACTGTACATCCACCTTACAGAAGACCGCAGTGAAATAACACTACTTGATGTAGTGTTATGTTTCTGCGGTAAGTAAGGTTGCCAGTGCTCCAGGAGGATACGCCTAGCTAGTGGTAATGCTGCTAGCACAGGGAGTCCTCATCAACAAACATGGTTACGCGTTAGTGATACCTCTAGTATTGCTAGCGGCTACGGTGACTGCTTACCATCAGGTGGGCCGTATGCTTAAAGTCTCGTTTATAATAAATTTAAAATGCGCAACGGTAATTGTAATCATTAAGAATTAAATTTCATACCCGGCAGTAATGTACAAGGGGCATAATGAAGTAACGAAATTACCTAAGGGACTTCTACTAACAAGCAATTACATTACAATGGAGCCTGGAGGGCTGTGGGGTAAACAATTGTGGTGATAATGCAATTTTACGTACCTGTCTTATTATACTCTTTTAAAAGCCGTGGTGGCCTTGTGGTTTAAGCAACGGCCTGTCATCTGATGGTCCAAACCCCGGCCTGTACCAATGAGTTTTTCTAATCTTAAGTAGAGTGATTAATCACACTATGAGCTTTTAAAAAGATAGATGGACTATCATTTTTATTATTCTCTCCAATCAGTAATAAAAAAAAACAGAAATAGACGTACCACGAACACAGCAAATCCACAGGAGTGACAGACAGACAGCCAGTCCATATATCATTCAGTAGAGCAATAAAACTGGCGACCGCGACCACAATCGGGAAATGAAAACCACACATCAATAATGTGTTTGTGCTCAATGTAAACAAGTAGATACTTTTATACTACGATGATGGTAAACAAGTATACGGCCCACCTGATGGTAAGCAGTCACCGTAGCTTATAGCTGCTAGCAATACCAGGGATATGACTGATGAGCTCCCAACTCTATTTTTGATGAGGACTCACTGTGCTAGCAGCATTACTGCTAACGCAGCCTATCCTGGTGGAGCACTGGCAACCTTACTTACCGCAGAAACACAACACTACATCAGAGTAGTGTTATTTGTGTGCGGTATTCCGTAAAAATTAAATAGGAAAACCCACGGGCGAACCCAATTCGCCCTACCTCTCTTTTTAAATCCATATCTATTCTGACTTTTAACTGTCTTATAATTTTAAGATAAGAAACCATATATTATAACTATAATTTATCGCATGAGCGATACTGTACACACCCACTGAATCACATAGCCGCCGAAGCATAGAAACATTTTGAAAACAATTCACTTACGAGGCCGAATACCGGAACACATAAATATTCTCGGTCATTTGACGTCGATGTCCGAAAGGCGAAAGTATTGTTTCAGCGTCCATTTCTCCTTTGGCCAGACATTTATTGTTATCGATATAAAAAATCACTACGTTTTCTAATATAAGAAGGTGTTAGGCGAAATGTTAAAAAGAATCAATGTGGTCGAAATATAAATTTGTCTTCATGTTGGAAACATTTATTAGCTTTGGTAACCGCTTTTTATTAGGTAGTGGTATGTTAATTATCATACTAGCTGTTTTCCCAGCGACTTCGCCCGCGTATCAATATAATAATATAGCCTATGTTACTCAAAGATAATGTAACATACACACACACAAAAAACTACAAATCTTTCCTCTTTATAATATTAGTATAAAGATTACTGGCCAACTTATCGGCTTCGAAATTACTTTATAAGTAACCTTCACTCATTTGTATGCAAAAGTCTAGAATTAATATCTGAGCGAACCCTGTAATAAGGCGAATTGGGATCTCCCGTGGGTTTCCCATTAATATTGGAGCCACCCGACTGGCGACTGTACATCCACCTCACAGAAGACCGCAGTGAAATAACAATACTTTGATAAAGTATTGTGTTTCTGCGGTAAGTAAGGTTGCCAGTGCTCCACGGACGCATTACTAGCCCAGCGTATCCCACGCTGGGCTAGTAATGCTGCTAGCACAGTGAGTCCTCATCAACAACAGGGATGACAAATCGTTAGTGATATCCCTGGTATTGCTAACGGCTATAGGCTATGGTGACTGCTTACCATCAGGTGGGCCGTATGCTTGTGTGCCACCTTAGTGGTAAAAAAAAAATAAAGGAACTGAATGTCTTAACAAATCTTAAATAAGTTTAAACGTAATTGAATCAAGTTATTTAGGTACATTATTTTGTCTGCGAGTCAGTTAAATCCTGACAATTTCCAGTTTAACGAAAAGCAGCTTAAAGCGGCTCGAACCGAATATTCAGCGAAGAATTTGGACGAATCCCAAATTGTGTCCATTTGTTTAAGGCCTTTGGTCATTTTCTTCACTAGTTCTGTCGTCAAGTGGGGCACGACTAACTGGAAGTCTTAGGTTCAAACTAAACTTTAAACAAGGAATTAAATTCATGAAGGCATTACATGATACAAAAAAAATATTGAGGTGTAATATATTTTCTTACGCTATCCTTGGATACATTTCGTGACAAGTGTGGGTAATGCAGGCATTACAGGAAACCAAGGAGCCGTGTTGCCAATTAAGCGATCTTTTCGCTAGAAGTGACGACTTTTGTTTAAGTCTTAGCACAAACGTGATAGACTCAAAAATATGCGTTTTAATAATTATGCCAATTTTTAATCGTGGGGTTTACCCCGTACGTTACCAGTAGGGAAAAAGACATACCTATATAAAGAAAAAACATACGGTGAATTTTCTATTATAAAAAACAATATGTACAAAACGGGAATCGACCTACGCTAGCTACCTAAAAACGGCGCTATTTCCCCGAAAATACCTGCATATATTAAGACCATCCATCTAAATTGTTTCGTCATACAAGCCGGTTCGAACCGGAATTTTACCGTTTTATCGGTATCAAATCGCATTTTAGGGCCAATTTATGCGAGGCCTAAAATCTTAACTCCTTAATTTCCGTAGCAGATGTATACCTACTTTTCTATGTAATGGCGGAATATATGGAAGTTTAAAGAGCTGTACTAGTGGTTACACTAGTACAGTCAGCATATGCACTATTTAACTCGATTTAATCGATTTAACTTCAAAAATTACGGATTTTCATAGAAATCTTTCATCCCCTATTTTATGCCATAGGGGTGTAATTTCCAATAATCCTCAAATACGTATTTATTAATTTTTAACTGTAAGACCAAGTACCAATTTACACGCGTTTAACTTCAAAAATGAAGTATTTTCATACAAACTTTCAACCCCTATTTTACCCCCTTAGGGATGGAACTTCCAAAAATCCTGAAATACATATTTATTTTTTGTAACTGAAAGGTCAAATACCAATTTTCATGCGTTTATCTTCAAAAATTACGGATTTTCATACAAAACTTTCATGCCCTATTTTACCCCCTTAGGGGAGTAATTTCTAAAAATCCTGAAATATTTATTTATTTTTAACTGAGAGGCCCAGTACCAATTTTTATGCGTTTAACTTCAAAAATGACGGGTTTTCGGGGTGAGGCTTATAATTTTTTTAATTGTTATTATTTGTTATTTCTGGAAGATGAAATGATAAATAAGCAATTTGCCACTAAGTTAGAAAGATTTTGATTATAAATTCACATATTATATCTCTTCGCTTGCTTTTAGGCATAAAATAATTAGGGATAAGTATTTCATACTTTTTAGAATCTACTTACAATTGATTATTTTTCTTCTTGCGGAGATTAATTAAATAATTTCTCAGAGACTATCTCCGAAACAGTATTGAATGGTTGTTGAATTTCATAAGTGCCTTGCTACGTACTAGACTGAATAACATTATCATAGTAAATTTTCATTTTACCATCGCACTTCTCGCCACCGGCGGGGAATTCATCCCCACAAGTTGGAACCAAAATGGTCCCGAACTGCGCGGTTCCAAAAGAGCTTCCTCCCGCGCACAATTAAACTGTGGAATGAACTCCCCGCCGTGGTTTTCCCAAAGGAGTACAGCATGGGGTTCTTCAAGAAGGGTGTGAAGAGATTTTTGAAGGGTCGGCAACGCGCGAGCGATACCCCTGGTGTTGCAAGCGTCCATAGGCTGCGGTAACTGCTTACCATCAGGCGGGCCGTATGCTTGTTTGCCACCTTAGTGGTATAAAAAAAAAAAAAAAAAAAAAAAAAAAAAAAAAAAAAAAAAAAGTAAGACAAGATTATGACAAAGTAAAGTGAAAATGGTGTCCGCTATATTTTCTCGTCGTCCCGTTTCAAACCCTGAGGGAAGAAACAGAAATATGCAATATGCACTTAAGCATGCATCCTATAATGCAAAATGTCTGTCCTAGCTCAAATATCTATGTTTATGTACTAGCATTTAACCGCGGCTTCGCCCGATTGATGCTACTGTTCAGGGATAAAAAGTATCCTATATGTCATTTCAGGTTATAAGCTACTTCCATTCCAAATTTCATGCAACTCCATTCAGCCGTTGAGGCATGAAGAGGGTACAAACACCCACACGCATACACACTTTCGCATTAATAACAGTAGTGTGATATCTAATATACTACACATACATGTCACAAGATTATATTGAAATCCTGAGAGTTGGGTAAAAACATCCAGGACATTGAGGTAGAAGATAAGTATACCTATCTGGGTTCCAACATTGAGAGTGACGGAAGTTGTGTCTCGGAAATTAAGCGGAGAATAGAAATGGCCAAAGATGCAATGACACGTCTTCAGAATATCTGGAAAAACCGTGGTATAAGCTATAAAACAAAAACCTGGTTAGTAAGAGATCTGATCTTTTCAATATTTTTATTCGGAGTCGAGACGTGGACTATTCAAACTAGAGAGAGACAAAGAATAGACGCATTCGAAATGTGGTGTTGGAGACGAATGCTGAGAATACCTTGGACTGCCAAACGCACAAATGCGTCTATTCTAACACAACTCCAAATTACAAATAGACTATCATCCGTATGCTTACAGCGCACACTGACATGACCTGAGAGAGGGTAAAAACTCGCACACCTAGGCATTCGTACTAAAAACAAACTAGGTTTAATGACAATCTTATCTTTGCCGTTCGATTTCTAGACTATTGCACCAACCGCAAATAATAAATTTGTAATTATAGTCATACATCATTAAGAGAGTGTTAACTAGCTTTCCATTTCACTCCTCCGGGCATTGCCACAAAATAGTTTTTTTTTAATTAAAATATTATTTTATTCTACTTGTATGAACTGAAGCTGGACGCATAGACAGTTTAAACGCACACACCCCATGTGGTTTTGTGACTACACATCGTGTAATGCCATCACATACAGTAGTGGCTTGTGTGGCAACAGAACTGGAGCCTGATGAGAATTTGCTGTGTGCAAAAATCTGGTAATAATGTTAGCTTTCGTGGGTATGGCCTAAATGTTTAAAATTCATTTTGAAGGGTCCTTACCACGTGGAATCCAGTGATACGCTTACGTGAAGAACAAATACCTTCTAAAGCTCTTGACAAAAAGAAGTACATTGTAAGAATAGTGTGCCGAAGTGACTATCGAGTGAGTTCCAGTGTTAGCTTACGTAGCAACAGAAAGCGATTGAGGGTAGATCGTTTTGTTTGCACTTAATCGTACACCGCTACCACAGTTCATTCCGTGATCATGGTGCTTGCAACAGCATCCAAATATCGGGCAACTATTTAAACAAAAATACCGTAGTAAGAACCCGTCAAAATGAATTTTTAACATCCGGTAATATATTGTTCCAAGCGTCCATAGGGCATCAGGCAGGCCATACGCTTGTTTGCCACCTTAGTGGTATGAAGCAAATGGGCCTCTCTAGGTTAGTTGCTTTTAATAAATAAAATATGTTTATAAATATTGTAAATAAATACCTCTAGTAAGTTTAAATGATCAAATAGCAATACTGCTTGGTCTTTATCACACAGCGCCATCTGACCCCAAACTAAGCAAAGATTGTACTATGGGAACCAGTAGCTGATATAATACTATACTTAATTTTTTTGTAAATACATACTTATGATACATACCAAACACCCAAAAGGCAAACATATTTGGCACATAAATGTTTGCCCTGGCGGGAATCGAACCCGCGACCTCTGGCGTAGCAGTCAGGTATACTAACCACTAGACCAGCGGTCTCGTCTTCTATAGAATACTAATATACTTTTTGCCCCCATAATATAATTATGTTTCAGTTGTTTTGGTGACGAGGTGGTAGAACTATTGTTCATAATGAAAAATATTTGTTAGAAAGACAGACACCAAGTTTAAATATTCTGCCACTTAGCAATCAACATTAAACAATTCTGATTTGGTTCAGACAAGGTAGCTGAAAGGTAATGTATGAAACCAAGTCGCTTGTACAAAAAGATGATGATTAATTCTATAAGATGATGAATGATTCTAAAAGATGATGAATGATTCTGAAAGGTTGGTGGGACGAATGAAGAAATAATAATTCAGTGAGCATCAAAAACATTAGGATATCTATCTAGGAAACTGTTTGATTATTTGATAATAATAGATAATATATATTGTGTTATCAGTATTGATAAAGGATATTAATTAATTAAATACGGACAGAACATACTATTTCAATTCCTAATGGGCTACAAATCGCTTTACATTCAGTTTTAACATTCAGAACGAAAAAAATACTAACTACAACAATACCAGCCATAATTTGTATATATTCTCTAAACATATATATAGAAATTCTGGAAGAGATCACATATTTTGATGAGGCCGCCAATTGTACCGATTTACGATGTGTTACATTCCTCAGTAATTGAGTTAGGTGTACAATAAAAAGTTATCTATCTATACACAACACCATTACTTTTAATCCCTATTACACTGCCAAGTAAAGGTCAATCGTTACTTTAGACGCGGGTCTAGTATTTTATTAAGATTAAAAATAATGTTGCTGAAGATTGTAGTTTATTCGTTCTAACAGTATATCACAGTAAAGTCCCTGAGCTAATCGCTGATTAGATGTTGTCCAGCGTCGCATTAAATGCACTATATGACAATGTGTTGCGCTGTGCATTTTGCTTCCAAGTACATTTTATTTAGTCACACGTTCTCTATATTAACTCACTAAATAATATAGCTGATAAGCCTTATGAGAAGCTATCTTCTGAACCTTTACTTAGTATATGCAAAATAAGTATTAACGACTTATTTAAGGACTTTCTTATACGCGATATATTTATTTCGACCAAGTAGCTTTGCCCTTGTTCACGAGCTGACTGTTGGTAGGTGTATCCACCCGTTCCGTTTTGATTTGCGCGTAGAACGAAAATGGTCATAACTACGTGTGGTTTTAAGAATGAATTCTGAGACACGACTTAATATATATCGCGACGCGAACAGTTTTCTAAGATAACAAGACAAACCAATACACATATTCAAAAAGTAAGTATTTTATTTCCTAGATGCACGCCACATGGCACCACCTCTCCTAACACCAGCAACAATACCGTCCCAAGTTTCCTTGCACACCTGTTCAATGTAGATAGGGTCCAGATGGAACCCTTGGAAGCCACCTGATAAGCCAGGCAGTTCATATGTATAAGACAATGGAACGCCAACAAGATGAGCATAGTCTTCAGAAGCACCAGAGGTAGGGTAACCGATGACCAGAACTGAATTACCAACAATGTACCTTGGGAAATTGGGCAGGCTAGTCTGCTGAATGGCATCAGCCATAGCAATGCCAACGGTATGGAGATTCAAAGCATTGGAAGATAAGGAGCCGTCGTGGCCCCAAGGGTACAAGATCATACTTCCATAGCTGTGCATGGTAAGGTAAAGAGCTGTGCGGTTCAAATTCTCCAAAATAATGTCCCTGACAACTCTGGTTTCGATTTCGGAGAAGGCACGGTTGCCAGCGTAGGTTTCAGCTATGCAGGGATTGCTTGAAGTGCCAACGCTATTCCAGAAGAAGTCGTAATTGCGATTGCCATCTACGCCAGGGCAGAGGTTACTGAGTGAGTGTTGGTCAGTGGAACGGGTCAATCGCCAGAATCGATTTAACTGGAAATAAACTATATAATTTAGGCTAATTTTACAAAACGGGAGATGAGAAATATACGGGAAGGGACACACCGAAGAGGACATGGATGGATTGTGTGATAAATGTAAGTAAACTTAATAAGCTTAAAAATATAACTTACAGTGCTGCTGTGGGTGTAATCGTATCCATCAGGGTTAACAACGGGCAAAAGGATCCAGTCATAGTTCTCCAAGAGGTCATTTTCAGTGACGTTTTCAGTTAGTTTATGGATGGCCCAGGTAACGGTGGGTGGGGAGATCCATTCCCTAGAGTGGATTCCTCCATCGATTATGATAACGGGCTTACTGGAGTCCTCGAAGTTGGTGGTGGATATCTTCAGGTACCTAATGGGGTGGCCTTCGAAGCTATTAGCGGGGATGACCAATTTCACGATGTCGGGATACTGGGCTGCGATTTCTTCTAGATAATTGTCAATCTGGATATTAAAGATAGTTATTAATTTGATGGTCGTTAGAGTTATTATAATTATCCTACCGTCAGCAGGCCATAAACTGTTTAACATACTTTCATACCATCATTATCTCAAACACTATTGGCTTCGACACTAGGTCTAGCCCGATGTAGCTGGTGAGTAGATTTTTACACAAAGCCATCTTACTTGGCATTATATCATACATTACATAAATAATTGTTTATAGTGTATTTAATTTTAAATGGTCCTGTTCGAGGATAAGATTCACTTGTAAGCAATAAGTTGCAGGTTGTATCTTAACTACTCAATTTCAAAGACTACGTATTTCAAAGAAATACTTCGTGATTACTCACCACATTCAGCTCTTGATAATTATCATACGGAAGAAGTTTGCCTCCATTCCTGGCTAAAGATTCCCTACGTTTGGCTTGGATTTTCATTTTGTCGAATTCAAGGCCACTAGAAGAAATACAGTGTCGAGTCAGAAAAGAAATGTCATGATATAAAAGCTCCCAACGAATTATCTTTAGAATCACCTAAGGCATAAGCACATTATTTTAAATATATATTTTCATCGCTCATACTCAGCCTAGTATTTTTGTTTTAGTTTATTTATTCAGTAATTCATATCATCAACGCTTTGGTAACCACACTATTGGGATCAGAACTACATGTAGCCCGATATCGCTGGGTACCTGATTTCTGAACAAAACGACTGCAATCTGACCTTTATACAGGAAAAATTGGCTTAACATGTGCTGAATCAGTTACGCTATCAATGTTTAGTAATAAATCAAGAACTATGACGCAGAAATCCATATTTATCACATTTATTTATATTATTTGTTAATTGCTGTAATCCCCAAAATCGCCAAGTGCAAACGCCATTAGGCTTATAGATTATTCAGATTAATACTTTATCATTAATTATGGATTCAGGAGTTTCCTTTCGACAGAATTGATAGAACACAGATTAAACATGGCTTATCTGATAGAGTAATAGACGATAAACATTTTCAAAGTATTAGTTATCATTTTCGTTTTGCGATTTATCACATTCATTGATATTTACTCATAAAAGATAACGTTATTTTAGATTTAAGAGAGATAGGGCATAATGGGATTTCCCACAAAAAATACAAACGAATGGAGACTGTATCTCCTTACAGATCGCAGTAAAATTATAATGCTGTAATGTGCTTCGTAGCTGCGACAGTAAGCATTCCGGAGCTCGAAGGTTGACTGTGCTGCCAGTAAGGATACAATTAGCTAAAAACACAGTAAGTCCTCTTAACAATAAGGATGGCAAAGCAGTAGTGATACTCCTGGTATTGGAACATTTTAATATGTTTTTGATGAAATTACTTACGCTTCCACATCATCGGAATGCACTCTGTAACTGACGTCAGTAGCTTCCAAAGCATTTAGAAAGTCAATCTGGTCTGGTCTGACCAAGACCACTCCTTCACGATCGACTATTGGATGGCTGAGAACATCAATGTTGAACTGCTGAATAGCATGGATCATGTCTTGGAAGTTTTCTTGGCTGGTTGGCTTTATGTAGTAGGACTTCCATCTAAAACAGTAAAAATAAAGATTACACTTAATTAAATAAAGACAACTCTAAATTTACACAAATTTTTATACCACTTTGGTGGCAAAAAGCATACGGCCCGCCTGATGGTAAGCGATCACCGTAGCCTATGGACGCTAAAGACCCTGCCACTACCGATTCAGTTGTTTTTAACTATATTCATGTTATAATGTTACTAATGACTGTCAACTTTTATTAAACAACTAAAACAAACTGAACACGTAGATGATAAATATTAATAGATATATTTAGAAATACTTGTACAAACAAATTGTTTCTGTCAGTGTGACAACCGCACCTAATCTGCTAGTCTGTAGTACAAGTCTTTAGACTTGTACTACAAATATTATTATATTTCACCAATTCGTCATCTTGTTTGAGAAAAACTGTCCGGAAAATTACATATAAATCGTTACAATGATTATCTTGTTATATTTTTATGTAATCTCCATATAATTTGTTTCTCAGATTTTTGTACATCTCGGTAAGAGTAGTTCTCTCATGGAATTTGGAAATTTTCTTAAATACATATGATTGCATTTTCAAATAATAACAAGGATAACGTTTCAGGGCATCGATCTATTGATAAGCGCTGTAGCGTTTTAGACTAATCGTTAAACGAACTACGGGAAATTCCAACTATTCTGGAGGTCCTAAGATAACAAAATACCACCTACCTTCGCCACTATTAACTGGTCACATGTAGTGATCATTAGTAAAGTTTACTACGATACAGCTGTTCTAATTAGGTTAATTCAAATTCAAAATCAAAAACAGGATATCATCAAGACAAGCAAGCTTTAGCCAATAGTTATAAATTTGATAATTATCAGAATACTGACCCTTTAAAACCATCTTGGTTAGCGGTCGCCACCGCGCACATGAACACAACAAGCAAAGACCTCATCTTGCGTTAGTGTCGAACAACTGGCTGCTTGCCTTATAAAGACTTTCTGAACTGATAAAATGCATCGACATATCTAGCGAAGATAATGTTCCCTACGTTAACTGATACGGCAAATTAAGATTTGATAAAACTTCGCCAATTTGTTGCGTTCATTGACGTACGTTGGGACAGGATTAATAATCAATTTTAATTACAACAAATTATATGTATTAAATTGGTTTAGGAGTGAAATGGCGTTATATACAATTTTCCTTAACCGAAAAATAATTTAACGTTATGAGTGGCATGTACATCTGTATAGATTTTAGTACTAGCTTTGCTGTCACGGTAGGCACTATCACTATTTCATACAAATTTAGTTTCCATTTATTGGTATAATGTTCTTCATATTATGATGTTATTCGGAATTACGCTCCACGATAAAAATTAAGAAATTTTTGATAAATAAAAGAATTTTTTCCATTAATAAGTACTTTATTTCCTAGATGCAAGCCACATGGCACCACCTCTCCTGACACCTGCAGCAATACCGTCCCAAGTCTCCTTGCACACCTGTTCAATGTAGATAGGGTCCAGATGGAACCCTAGGAAGCCACCAGATAAGCCAGGCAGTTCATATGTGTAAGACAAAGGAACGCCAACAAGATGAGCGTAATCTTCCGCGGCACCAGCGGCAGGGTAACCAATGACCAGCACTGAATTACCAACAATGTACCTCGGGAAATTGGAAAGGCTAGTCTCCTGAATGGCATCAGCCATAGCAATGCCAACTGTATGGAGATTCAAAGCATTGGAAGATAAGGAACCGTCGTGGCCCCAAGGGTACAAGATCATACTTCCATAGCTGTGCATGGTAAGGTAAAGAGCTGTGCGGTTCAAATTCTCCAAAATAATGTCCCTGACAACTCTAGTTTCGATTTCGGAGAAGGCACGGTTGCCAGCGTAGGTTTCAGCTATGCAGGGATTGCTTGAAGTGCCAACGCTGTTCCAGAAGAAGTCGTAATTGCGATTGCCATCTACGCCAGGGCAGAGGTTGCTGAGTGAGTGTTGGTCAGTGGAACGGGTCATACGCCAGAAACGGTTCAGCTGTGGGAATAATTAACAACACATAAAAGGACAATCTAAACAATATTATTAAAATTTTTGTATGAATTTTATATAGCCAACTGCAGACTTTAGAGATAGACACTTATGAAGTTGGATCTAGCTCACAATTAAGAATTACGATCTTACTTTGGCATTTAATAAAATACATTATGAGGAATCACAACCACCTACTAAGACCGTTTACCATCAGGCTGGTCATTCCATTGCTGGCTTTGTCTAAACCGACGTCAGGCTACCTCAAGCCGAATTCAAAACAAGTAAATGAAATTTATTAACAGGTGGTAAGTAAATAATTGACCATCACCAAAGAATGGATAATACAAAAATATAACTTACAGTGCTGCTGTGGGTGTAATGGTATCCATCAGGGTTAACAACAGGCAAAAGGATCCAGTCATAGTTCTCCAAGAGGTCATTTTCAGTGACGTTTTCAGTTAGTTTATGGATGGCCCAGGTAACGGTGGGTGGGGAGATCCATTCCCTAGAGTGGATTCCTCCATCGATTATGATAACGGGCTTACTGGAGTCTTCAAAGTTAGTGGTGGAAATCTTCAGGTACCTAATGGGGCGGCCTTCGAAGCTATTAGCGGGGATCACCAATTTCGCGATGTCGGGATACTGGGCTGCAATTTCTTCTAGGTAATTGTCAATCTGGATAATAAAGATTTCGTCATACAATTGAATGTTACAAAAATAATATTAAACTTTAATTATTGTTTTAGTATTGTATCACACGTAGATTTTAAGGACTGACCAACGACCGAATTTTGCACCGATATTCAAAATTTGAAGGCTTAGAGAACTGCGCATCCAAAATTGGAGGGCTCTCAAAATTAATGTGGCGTTCGATTTGACTGCCGGTTCAGGTACTCTTCGTAATGTTGATATTTTTTACTGGATATTGGACCAAGCATAAGATTCACTAAAACACTATGACGAAGGTTTGGATCTTTGCTAGGTACTCCATTCAACTTATGGACATAATTACTCACCACATCTAGTGTTTGATAGTTGTCATATGGTAAAAGTTTCCCTCCGTTCCTGGCCATAGATTCTCTCCGTTTGGCTTGGATTTTCATATTGTCGAATTCTAGGCCCCTAGAAGCATAAAAGAGTCCGGTCAGAAATGTAAGAGGAGCAGGATGCAGTATGACAATATCAGCCAGTTATTTTTTTCTTTATAAACGTCTTTTTTTTAATAATACACTCAGTTAGTACAAAAGCGTACGGCCCACCTGGTGGTAAGCTGTAGCTTCAACCTATAGCAATCCCAGAGGTATCATTGACCCGTTGCCAACCCTATTGTTGAAGAGTACACTGTGCTATCATCACTACTACTAGCGCAGCGTTTCCTCGTCGAGCACTGGCAAGGCAACCTTACCGCAGAAACACAAAACTACGTCAAATAAGTGTCATTTGACTATAATTTGCTTTAATCAGATTAATTAATTATCATGAATCATGATTCAGAATTTTCAATTTGACAGCATTGCTGATAATACCAAATTCAACGCGGTTTATCTGATCTCTATCAGTTGTACTAACTACTCTTAGTTGACAAAACTATTTAAAATATGATTAGAAACAAAATATTTTTTGCAATTAATTTTCATTCATATTAAGAGAAGTCTGAAGTAACGAGATTGGTCATTAATCAGGGCGAGCGAAGCGAGCCCTAACACTATCCCACAACCTGAGCACTTTTGTGGTACACTTTATTGAAAAACTATCACGCCTATTGATTTGTGCTTTTACTTAGTAATTTAATTTCATATGTAGATGTGTTATCAGTAAAAAAACATTTTATTAGCAAAAAAAACTTAAAGATTAACAATTTAGTTTCTTGGATAAAATATTATTGTTCTACTAACGCCATCTGTTGGAAGAAAAATATTTAAAGACCTCAGTTTACATTTCCTTGCTTAATTCCAAGAAGAAATGTATGAATATTTACTGACGAATTGAGTATGATTGGATGCAGTATTTTAAGGAAAATATATCTACGCTTACGTAAAACATTTCCTTTAAGGCAAGATGAACCATTTGGTGGATTATTTGTATATTTTTTTGGAGATATCAATCAGATGCCGCCTGTAAATGACCACTTTACAATGATAATAAAAGTGAAGGAAGTGAATTTCTTTTAGAAGGAAAATTATTATTTACATCAAGTATCCAAAAAAAAATCTTTTTATCGTCAACATTTAGACAGAATGATACTCAACAAGTTTTTCGAAATATACAGGCATAAAAACTACGCAAGCCCTCACAAAGCTCGGCTTTCAGCTATTAATAATGTAGGTACTTTGAAACTCGTTATCAACTAACTCTAATTTGATATAGTGTTGTGATTCTGCAGTGAGTAAGATTTCCAGAGCTCGAACATACATTGCGTTGGTAGTAGGAAGACCCTATAGTGCAAGCGACTACCCTACAATAAGGTTTGAATCGCGCTGGTGGTGTCCGCTTACTATCAAACTGGCCATATGCTTGCTTACTATCTTCCATCTTCGTAGTATCAAAAAGTGTCCCAATGCATATATTATTCACAAAATTTACACCATATTCACTTACGCTTCCACATCATCGGAATGCACTCTGTAACTGACGTCAGCAGCTTCCAAAGCCTTCAGAAAGTCTGTCTGGTCTGGTCTGACCAGGACCACTCCTTCACGATCGACTATCGCATGACTGAGCACATCTATGTTGAACTGCTGAATAGCATCGATCATGGCCTGGAAGTTTTCTTGACTGGTTGGCTTTATGTAGTAGGACTTCCATCTAAAAAAATATGGATACATAATCGTTGTAGAAGTTTTTTCTTATTTTCATAAAACTAGGATTTAGTGAACTGGTTGTTGATGGTTCCCCAATTTTATTGGTACCATCTATAAGGAACCTAATATATTAAAGTGGTACAAACATATATGTCCCATTTTGACAATTTTTGCAACTAAGGTTTAGTACTTCAATTCTCATAAGAATTAATTTTTATTTACTTTAATGAGATACTTTAAGTACATTCTAGAAATAAAAATGAGTGTGCAACAAACAGACTTATAAGTAAATGTGGGGCACATGATGAAAACTGAGGATAAATATATTCAATCACACCCACTACGCACGTATGCAAACCTATATTTTTAAAGACCTCCAATAGTCTACACCTCTGCATACATTACAATTGAATTCATATTGAAATATAGGAAATCATCAAGATAAAGAAGCTCAAGCCAATAGAAATTTCATAATAAACAATACTAACCCTTTAAAACCACCTTGGTTAGCGGTTGCCACGGCACACAGAAACACAATAAGCCAAGCCCTCATCTTGCGACAGTGTCGAATAACTGACCACTCGACTTTTATAACCTTTACAAACTGATAAAAGGCATCGACGATATCTTGCTAAGATAATGTTATCCAACAGAACTGATAAGGCAAATTGAGATTTGATTAAGCTACCCTAGTACTTGAAATCCACTGTGGGTGCGTAGAAATAATAGAAACAACAACAAAATATGAAGGACATAAAGCTGACCATTAATGTTTCATAGAGATTTGGTTCAAATTTGAAAGTGCCGGCCAGTACTTTTTGTATATTCTGTTAGAGCTTGTCCGTCTGAGCATTTTTTACTATGACACCAAAACTGGATATTATAGGACATTTCATATGTTTTGGTTATTTTGAATTCCTATTTAAACATTAAAATATGAAAATTCAGATGTTCGAACTCAAATAAAATCAACTATAATGTTCCTACAGGTTTGGTGCCACAGTAAATGCAATGTTCAGGCGGACAAGCTCTAACAGAATAACAAAACAAATTCGTCGGCCGGCACTCTCAGATTGGATTCTATGAAAGGTAGATGATAGATCCTTTGATATGTACAAAATAGACATTGACATTTCACTTATTGTGGCTACTACTACATTACATATCATCACGTCAATTCTTCCACAGGATAAGTTGGGAGTTTAGAGCGCCATTTCATGCTGGACTTGAATACCTCTTTTGCTTTTTGTTTTACTTTCATCAAACTCTTCGTGCATGCCTGCCGGTTTCGAGCAATCTTCATCTCTCCATCATTGAACGAGTACTTCGGTAATGTATTTAGGAATGTAGACCTTTGTCTACCACGACCACTCACATTCGCATTTGTTTCTTTTTGTCGGTATTTCATCACTCATTTTTATTTTAACCAACACCGCAAACCCTTATTCTTCTTCACAATTAATTACACCCTGCTTCACTGCATTTGTAATACGAATAACTTCATTCTGGATTGGATCGCCAATTATGATGCTCATATTTTTCGAAATGACCGCATCTGTACTACATTTACTTTATTTTCATACTTATTTTGACATACGCACCCTCTGTCACGTAATAAGGTAAACAAGCAACTCACCCTAGATCCAGGCAAAATAATATAAGCTTTTAAAATCTACAATTCCATTGGTTTTCTATACCAGAAAGGTGATAAACAATTACGCGATCTTCTGATTGAAATCTTATACCCTTGCCTGGAGACAGTTACGACACCAGAACGTGTAATATCGAGCTTTTATTATGAGGATTCATGACTGGGTCCCACTTCAGGAAACCTTAACATAATTACATTTTGCATAAAGATGGTAGTAATTTCGCTGCGACATTAAAAAGTATAAGCTGCTAGAGCTAATATTTCAATTGCAGAGAGGCTGTCAGCAGCAAATGAAAGATCCTCTTTTAAGAAGAAGACTGCTGTATTAACATGACCGCTACTATCTACTTGTCTTTTTGAATTTCCATGTTAATTTTATATGTCAACAGCAAAACGGTGTTGAACAGCGTCGTCCAACTTTATACTTTACAATCTAATCTTTTTATCTAGTGACGTTTAATATGAAGTAATTTTTTTATAAACGTAGGTACATGTAATTACTGCATTTATTGGGCGAATAATACCTGATAATTTGTACAAATATGCGTCAATTGATTGCGTTTAATCAACAGCGACTAACACATATACTGTTGTAGTACTAGCTACCACGACAATCACCAGTAAAATTACTTGCCGTAGGTATGATTGGATATAATAATAATAGTAATAAGATTATTACGTAGTCGTTTCTGCGAACGGTCTCATAGCGAAGAGTCTCGACCAACACCTCAAGACGCTCTCGCTCGATGGTTGGGTCAAGGGTCGGTTACAGAAGGCAGTACTCCTCGACACGGCACGCATTGTCAGGAGGTACCTCACTTTGTAACCCTAACCACCGGTAGCTTGGGCTCGCGCCTCGTTATCGGTGGCTCCCTAGTTTTGGTGGTTTTTTTTATAATATGTGTTTTTTTTGTAACAATATTGTAAAAAAACCCAAAACTAAGATGTAAAATAAATAAAGGGAATAGTAATAAGATTATTACATAAAACGTGATTGGTGTACATGTAGAATAGTAAGAGTCTCT
The DNA here is from genome assembly GCA_951449985.1 of Falcaria lacertinaria. Classification (NCBI taxonomy): domain Eukaryota; kingdom Metazoa; phylum Arthropoda; class Insecta; order Lepidoptera; family Drepanidae; genus Falcaria; species Falcaria lacertinaria. The sequence goes on from OX602129.1 coordinate 7,521,644, forward strand.
CTTTAAGCATGTAATGCGCGTATTAGAGACTCCGCTCTTCCATAACTAAAAGTAAACTTATAGTGGATATGTAAAATTTATAAATAGTAGGTAAATATGCAGGAACTTAAGGTACATAAAAAATATAATACATATTAATTAACGATATCTTCACATATTTTTATATTTATAGGTAATTATGTGAAATTCCAATGTTATTTATACCAAACCCAGGGTTGGAGGAACTCTAAGCAGGAAATCTTTATGGCTTAAGTTTTATTTAGCCTAGCTTAGGTTTTACTTAGCTTGTTCGACATGATGCCTACGGCAACATTTTACCACCGCACCTCTCGCCATCGGCGGGGAATTCACCCCCACACTTTGGAACCGAAATGGTCTCGCACGGCGCGGTTCCAAAGGAGTTTTCTCCCGCGCACGATCAAATTGTGGAATGAACTCCCCGCCGAGGTTTTCCCAAAGGAGTACAGCATGGGGTTCTTCAAGAAGGGTGTGAAGAGATTTTTGAATACCCCTGGTGTTGCAAGCGTCCATAGGCTACGGTGACCGCTTACCATCGGGTGGGCCGTATGCTTGTTTGCCACCTTAGTGGTATAAAAAAAATCGTTTAAGACATTACATTATTTTGCTTTTATATCAAAGTAAGATAATTTAGTTTTTGCTTTTATAATGTACAATACGCAATAAACGGCTACTGCTCTTATACCAGTAAATCTTCTTCACCCTTTCGAACGTGACCTACATTTCTATTACGTGAGTGCCTCGCATCTTATACATGCTGAGTTGTAATCGTTTCATAAAGACACAATAAGACATTATGTTTCTACTGTACTTGTCTTTTCTTTTCTGCTTTTTTTTACCATTATTAAGTATTTTATGAATAAAAGTTACAAATGTATTTTCTTTCTTTCTTTTTTCTTGCTTTCAATGAGAAAGCAATTATGGTCCGCGGCTAATAATTATTTTCTGCAATTGCGGTTGAAACTGAGTCCTTAGGACCCGGATACTCTTCATTATTTTATGAAGGCATCACGTCAGCTTGTTGCGACCTCTCGCGACAGGCGTCACAGAATCAGTATTGCTATCCAGCGTGGCAATGCTGCCAGCATTCTTGGCACGCTCCAGTTAGGTATTTTTTTCTGTTTATAGTTTATTCTTTGTATTTTAAGTATTAATAACGCATACCCTTATAAAAATATGTGTGATTTCATAAATCCGTATACGGTAAACTTGTATATCCTCAAGAAACTCAAATTTACATAAACGATATCCATTTCCACGTTAGAACGGTATACTGCGCGATTTCACAAGCTTCTCTTAGCTGGGTTAATTAGCATATTGTTAGAGATTCATTAATTAGTATGCAATACAAGGTGCGCCGTACTTATGTGCGTGCTTACCAACTTCGCAACTTGAGTTGGTGCAAAATTTGTAAGTTATTATGGAATTTCAATCTTACTTACTTTGCGAGAGGGATGAATATTGATATACACTGACTAGATACGATAATAATTTAAATTATACCTTTTACAAAAAAAAAAAAAATTAATGCCACTTAGCTGGCACACAAGCGCACGGCCGCGCTGATGGTAAGCAGCCACCGTAGCCTATGGACGCTTGAAAGAAAGAGACGCGTGTGACCGACCCTAAAACAATAAATCATATTTACTTCGCACTTACACATTTACCACCGGTTCAAAAAAATAAAGAGGCGGTAAGAACTCGGACACTTTTTTTTCTTCATATTATTTAAAATAAGTTTTTTTTTCTAAATCTCGAGACATCTCTGAGCTTCTTGGGGGTGGGAGACTAGTTTCTTTAATACAGGCTATATTTTTTTAACCTAGCTTCAAAGCTAGTTGCGACACATACTTGTTATTTAAATACATTTATCATTGTTATGTTAAAAAGTACCATAACACAATGACGCAATACATTTGCACGCTACAGTGACAAATCTGTTCGAGTGAAACTATTATTACACCATTGGAAGATTTTAAATAGCCGACTCAAATCCCTGAATATATTCAAGTAACAATCATTTGATAAGGCAAACGATCCAATTTTTCACCTTTTCAATTCTTAAGGATTTGAGGGATCCTTTTGCGAATTATATCTGAGCGAGTTCAGTCATTCAAATTCTTTAATAATTCCTTGGAGTGTGGTGCAAGGAACAAGCTCGAAGCGGATGGACTACCACGCGTGGTACTAGTGGAATACTACTGTGATTTGTATTTTTAATAAGGCTTGTTTCCCGGATTTTAAATCAAACATACTATTTTTACTAGAACTAAGCTTTTATAGTGCACTTTACGCTTAATACGCGTAATAGTACGCTTTAGCCAAACTAAAAATATCTGCGCTGTCAGCAGTAACACAATTATACATGTATACAAACTTTATATTTTATCAGTAGGCTATAAAAAAATATATATCCCCATTTATTATATCGTTTAGTGACACAAAGCATATTAAACTATTTACAAAAACAGAAGTTAACCTACCTACTTATAGATAAAAGATCTGACCCAAACCAGAATCATGCGGAAGCGTGCCAAGAATGCTGGCAGCATTGCCACGCTGGATAGCAATGCTGATTCTCTGAGCGAGATATGTTCCAGCACGCCTGTCAGGGCAGGCCTCAACCAGCCGACGTGAGACCTCCTTGAAAAGCTGAAGTGCATCCAGGCCCCAGGGACCTAGAGTTTCAACCGCAAACGCAGAAAATATGTGCCCTGGACCAAGATATACATATTTCCGGCGCTTGAGGCACTCTTGCTGAGCAGTGCCTCAAGTGCCATTTATTTATGTTTGGCAAGAGTGTTAAATATTTCAAAGGCCATCTAAATCGCTAATAGTTTTAACCTTAAACACTGGCGGGAATAGGCGGAAATCATATATTTTTATCGTCGCGTGGATGGTCGTGGTTTGATTGAAATTCGTACTGCGTGCTACCTTTGAGACTTTCGTATGCATCACGTGATCCGCTTCACGGCTTGATGACTGAAAAGTATACATTTATATAAGATTTTTAAGCATTTCCCAAAAATACGAAGGCGTTAACAAGGGATCAAAGGAACTGTCCGCCGAAAGAAAATTAAGTCGCTGATTAAATTGGGATGCAGCTTTTCCTGTGCCGAAATTTTCATCAAATCCAATAAAAAAAAAACTGAATATTCAAAAAATATATTTGCTGCAGTTTTGTGTTGCGTTTCTTTTTAATCGAAATCAGTGACGGTAGCAGGAACATTTATCGACTACGTATTCGAAAACGTATCCCGCGAAATGTCAGAATTGTCAAAAAAAAATTTAGTTCCACTTTGCACCGCCGCAGCGCTGTTCATTTTCCAATACAAAAATAGTCGCAGGCGAACTTTACGAAAGTTGTTACAGCGTTAAGTAGTTGTCACACGTTTTTTTTATTAATATAACGCCTATATAATTTTAGCGTGACGATGACAACGTAAAACTTCAACGAATTATTATAATTACCTCGATGTGGCCATGAAAATACTAAATGTTTCAATTTTCTCTTTAATATATATTTTTTATACCACTAAGGTGGCACACAAGCATACCTAGCTTGATGAGGACTCACTGTGCTAGCAGCATTACTTCTAGTGCAGCGTATCCTCGTGGAGCTCTGGCAACTTTACTTACCGCAGAAGCACTAAAGCAGGATGTGACCCGTTCACCCACCGGTGGGTGGACGGCTCATCACGATTTATCAAGAATAACCCGTGCACCCACCGCCTCAACGCTGGAATTAATTTGAAAAATTTACCGATAGTTTTTTATCTATACGTCGCAACTTACGACTACGTACTAGAAAACGTTTATTTTCCCATACAAAATAGTCGAAAGCGATACTTAAGCCTTATAGTAGATAATATAAACTACCATAAGCGTAATACTTAGTCAATAGATTCTTGCTAAGGCTACTGGCCTACTAATAATTTATTTATTTATTCAGGAACAAAATTCAAAATTATACGAAATCTATTTTGCGATAATATCTGCAGTAGTTTAAAACTGTGTCGCAGATATTAACACTCAACCCCAGGAAGTGGCGTTACAGAGTTCCAGGTATTTTTTAAATATATCTTTAACTAAATTAACATAATTAAATTAATTAAACTAATAACAGTTAACGATAGAGCAAATATTTAAAAAGAAACTAGCGGCCCGCCCCGGCTTCGCTTCGCAATAAGTATGAAACAAGCGAATAGCATAACTATAGTTCTAAACTAAACTACTGGATTGCCAATCCAGTAGTAGGAAGTAAAAACAATTTCAATATAACTTCAGCAGTTATGAGCGACAATACATTTCTTTCTTAAGTTGGAGAGGATCGACTGAACTTTTATTAAAACCGGGCCAATAACGACTTATTTCCTTGGTAACTTCATCCGATTTATCAAGAAGGTTGAGCTCTTCAGCCGGTACCATAAATTTTAACTTCAACTTTGAATGTAAATCTACAGTACCTGTCTGGGTTCTTTTGGAGATGTTAAAACCATGTCTTGACTATTTGAGCCAATTGTTCGTAGACATTATTAACTCCTTGAATCAATGTAGCATTAATTATTCGTAAAAGAAACGCCTACTACACGAAAATCATCAGGCATTATTTAATATCTTGACGTGTGTATTGTACTACGTAGTAATCACTTTATTTTTATACGATACTAGGTGTTTTATACTTCGCCCGCGTATCATTATAATATATAACCTGTTACTCAGTGATAAGGTAGCTTCCTAACGGTGGAAGAATTTTTGAAATCAGTCCAGTAGTTTCGAAGCCTATTCAACACAAACAAAATACAAATCTTTCCTGTTTATAATATTAGAATAGATTGGCAAGGATACATCATTATCTATAAACATAAATCCACGAGGATTGACGAGTGACTCCTCATCAACAACATGGTTCCCAACCCGTTAGTGATACCCCTGGTATTACTAGCGGCTATAGGCTACGGTGACTGCTTACCATCAGGCGGGCCGTATGCTTGTGTGCCACAATTCAAGTCCTAGGTATTATCACAGTGTCTCCTGTTACGAGCAGTTTTTTTTAACAGGTGTCTTAATATTTTTTGGTGTAATAGTAGCTCTCGGTAAATCTACCGACTAGAGGCCAGTAAATCGATTCTTTCACAGGTTATTAACACTTTTTTCTTTAGTTCCGCGTCTGTATTCCGATACTTCAGCGAATTGTCTCTCTAATCGAAAATTTGATAACTTACCAACTTCCGGCCGTTATTGGTTTTCAAGTATTTTCAATTACGATTTGCTACTAAGGGTCCATTAAATAATGGAGTTATTTCTCAACTGGTAATAAAATTATTTTTTTGGATAGGGCACCAAATTCTCATTAAGGACTGTTTCTGCTAGTATCGAGTGTATCTATTCAGTTACGATTTAGTGTTATCCTTTTTATACCACCTGATGGTAAGCAGTCACCATAGCCTATAGCCGCTAGCAATACCAGGGGTATCACTAACAGGTTGCCAACCATGTTGTTGATGAGGACTCACTGAGTCTTATAAGTAAAATATCTACAAAACACAAATGAATTATACATAAAAACTTTCCTCTTGAATCACGATGTATTAAAAAACCGCATCACAATCTAAGCATACATATGGACAGACAGAAAGCGGGAAGCGACTTTGTTTTATACTATGTAGTGATGATTATAATGTTTAGTTGTTTTGACGAGACCTCTGGTCTAGTGGTTAGTATACCTGACTGCTGCGCTGAGTCGCGGGTTCGATTCCCGCCGGAGCAAACATTTATGTGACAAATATGTTTGCCTTGCGTCTGGGAGTTTAGTATGTATTATAAGTATGTATTTACAAAAAACAAATACATAAGTATTGAGTACATAAGTAGCTGCTGGTTCCCATAGTACAAGCTTTGCTTAGTTTGGGGCCAGATGGCGCTGTGTGATAATGTCCGAGAATTATTATTATTATTATATTTTATGCTTCCTGAAGATTCTTTAGATGACCAAAAGTAGTAACAGATAAAAGGCACGTAAACCTGATGTAATTAATGTGTAAAGTCACATTAGAATTCAGACACCGAATTGTCTTTTACTGCATAAAATTACACCGAAAATACATATAAAACCCACTACAAAAATGAGTCACCCAAAAAACAGCTGCTTGATTCCCATTAAAAACACAAAACGATAATGTTACTATGCTAAATTATTAACTGAATTTAACTACAATTAAAGTTCTCGAAGAATTTTTTTCTTATAAACTACAGGTGGTAGCTGAAACCAACTTTCATTTGTTTTGTAAACAAAGCGACAATTTGTACAAGTTTTACATACATACAATAACTTACCATCAGGCGAGCCGTATGCTTGATTGCCACCTTAGTGGTATAAAAACATATATAAGGTATTGATTCCAACGCACATACATACTCTACGGCATAGGCTCTCAAAGTTGCTGAGGCTTTCTAACGGGGCGATTGAAGATTGTAATATTGGGGTTGCTTAATAAAAAATAGGGTGGAAAGTAGTGTTCATTTCTCAACATATTTCCTCAAAACTTTAAATGTAGAATTTCGGGGGGCGTTTGGTAAAAAATGTATTCTAAAGGGAGTTGTACACCAAAAAAGTTTGAGAGCCATGGACGTCAAACGTTGTTAAAATCTTCTATGGATCTAAAGTAACATATGAAAAATAACCTAATTAGGCCAGCCGTGCTCATGTTTTGCGCTTATAAAAAAATATATTCTTATAGAAAGATAAATAATGAATTTTTCCATCGAAAGTTCTAAAGACAAGAGTGTTAGTCAAGATACATACGAAAATGATCCCGTAGGGAGTTATTCCCATGGCAAACACATCAAAGGCTTATAAATCCCTGTTCCAAACAATCGCTGTAATGGAAGACTGGTAAATAGGCTATTCGTATTCTCTGAACAAATTGAAGGCAATTCCCTCAGTGTCGGCAAATGTACTCGTATCTGGCCTATGTGAAGCTATAAGGTCTTCTATACTTAATATTATAAAGAGGAAAGATTTGTATTTTTGTGTGTATGTTTGTATTGAATTGGCTCCGAAACTACTGGAGCGATTACAAATATTCTTTCACCGTTAGACAGCTACATTATCGTTGAGTAACATAGGCTATATATTATACTTGCTGCCCGCCCCGGCTTTGCACGGGTAGACAAAATATAATTGGTAAATGTCTACCTCTAATAAAGATAATATTAGGTCCTTACATATGAAATTGGCGTTTTTCGTACTGGCCACTTTAATCACGAATTTCTCCTCTTTGGTAAGGAATTCCAAATTCAAATTTGTACAGCTATAGACTCATGTATTTGTGCTTCGATGATCGTCATTCATTTGTTTTTTTTCTTCTGTTTTTTTCTGTTTGCGTCACTCATTTTACAAAACGGAAAACCTTAAATATCGCATTATTTACGAGTACGAGTTCCGCCGTGGCACTAGTGCTGCGGAAACAACTCGAAGGGTGAATGATGTGTATGGCGGTCGTGTTGCAAAAGAAAACACAGTTCGTTTTTGGTTCCAACGTTTCCGTTCTGGAAATTTCGACCTGCAGAACAAGCCCCGTGGACGGCCTGAGACTCAAGTTGATAATGAAGAGTTGAAGGCTATTGTGGAAGCGGATCCATCGCAAACCACGTCCGAGTTAGCTGCAGGCTGCAATGTTAGTGATAAAACTGTTTTAATTCACTTGAAGCAAATTGGGAAGATTAAAAAGCTTGAAAGGTGGGTACCTCACGAATTGACTGAAACAAACCGGCAAACGCGCGTCGACTGCTGCGTTACATTACTAAACCGGCACAATAATGAAGGTATTTTAAACCGAATCATTACCTGTGATGAAAAATGGGTTCTTTACGATAATCGGAAGCGCTCAGCGCAATGGTTAGATCCTGGCCAGCCAGCCAAATCCTGCCCCAAGCGAAAATTAACCCCAAAAAAGTTACTTGTAAGCGTTTGGTGGACTAGTGCCGGTATTGTTCATTACAGTTTTTTCAAATCTGGCCAGACTATTACGGCTGATGTCTATTGTCAGGAATTGCAAACCATGATGGAAAAGCTAGCGGCTAAACAACCTAGGCTGGTCAATCGCTCCACGCCACTGCTGCTTCACGACAACGCTAGACCACACACTGCGCTACAGACGGCTACTAAATTAGAAGAGCTTCAATTGGAAAGTCTAAGACATCCTCCGTACTCCCCGGACCTTGCTCCAACAGATTACCATTTTTTTCGAAATTTGGATAACTTCTTGCAAGGGAAAAAATTCAACTCCGATGGGGCAGTCCAAATCGCCTTCAAAGATTTTATTGATTCCCGTCCGACTGGTTTTTTTAGTAAAGGGATCAATGAACTACCTATGAGATGGCAAAAGTGCATAGAAAATAATGGTTCATACTTTGATTAATTAAATATATTATATTAAAAAATATTCGACTTTTTGTTCCTCCCATACAAAACGCCAATTTCATATGTAAGGACCTAATATAATTCATTAAACTTAACAAAGTTTTTACTACCACACAGCATTAGCCCCTTCCACATTTTAATATTTAATGTCATTGTCTTGCGGCTACAGGTATCCAAAAACGAGCTATGCTTAATCACATCATGAGCCTAAATAAGAGAGATAGGACTTAGTGGGATCCCCGATCCCCATTATTATTGGAGCCGCCCGGCTGGGGACTGTACCTCCACCTTACAGAAGACCGCAGTTAAATAACACTACTTTTATGTAGTGTTTCTGTGAAAAGGTTGCTAGTGCTCCACGAGGATTCGCTACGCTAGTAATAATGCTGCTAGCACAGTGACTAAACAGAGTTGGCAATGCACAAAAGATACCACTGGTATTTCTAGCGGCTATAGGCTACGGTGACTGCTTACCATCAGGTGGGTCAACTTAGGGGTGAAAAATCTTATTCAATTCATATTCAGCTGTTTGGAATTATTGAGCGAAGCACAAATAATTATCTAAACTTTTATGTAACCAGTCTAATATAAATAATTTACGCATTTATTAGAAAGATAGCAACTGTCAAATCTCCTTTTGAAATAGACGCGACCCAAAAAAAGAATAAGAGTGATAAATCACTTGAATTATAAATCTCACATCTTAAATTCACGCTAAGTTCATAAATTACAAAGATTATTAGGCCCCTTGTTGGCAGAAGCGCCAAGCTTCAGGCGACCAGACTGAATATTATCACGCGCTTACAGACGGTCGCAATAATCATTTTCATTTAATCCAAGACTGTTAATTACCTGCTGCTTTTACCGTGGGGTTTCCACGGATGTATCCATTCCTGGAAGTGACTGAAATTTCTTTATGGGCATTCATTTAACGAACTGTATTTTATTTTTGGTGAGGAAAGGCTGACAAAAATATTGTACAATGCGAATTTGACTGGAAGAAGCGGTAGACTAAGGTCTAACTCTCTAGATGAAATTACCAAAGTACTCAACGATGAAAAAGTGATGAAGCTAGCGGTCATGTATGAAGAGATTTATTTGTTGATGGATGGATTGATGGATGTTAAAGAAACAAAAGTGGTGTGCAATTTAAGAGAGAAAGGGGACTCTCTGCCTGCCTTGTGAGGGACTTGGCGTGGTATGTATGTATGGTAATGGTAAAACCGATCATGCAGCTCTAACCTAAACATGCTTTAAGTTAATAAACGAACGGTGGTAAATAAGACCTTCATATGTGCCTAAGAAGGGCTTCTTCTTCTTCTTCTATTTAAGAGTTTTACTCTTATCGGTGCAGCCGATGTATTTCCCTCCACTTCTGCCTGTCCAGTGCTACATTTTGACCTCCCTATACGACGAGACGGCTATCTTATCCTTAACTTGCTTGATGTAACTTATCCTTGGTCGTCCCCTGCCACGCCTTCCTTCAATTTTAGCAGGGCTTAAGCTGAATAAATTATTATGATTTTGATTTATGAACGATACTGAAAAATAAACAACTTTTTATACAGAGAGGTGAAAGGGAATTTCTAATAAAATTGGCGTTGCAAGACTGGGTTACTTTCACCTTGCAGAAGACCGCAGTCACAAACCGCTACTTTGATGTAGAAACCACGGATTACATAATTATGAATTCTATCTATGCCACTCATAGCTATGGCAAATAAGTAAAAAAAAAGCTGTTTCCTTTTTTTTTAACGTCTTGTCTCGTCACAGTTACTAAACAACAAATCGATACACAAAAAGAAGTTGTACTTAAAAGCATATTTGCCTTTGCCTTTGATTATTTACCAGTATATTATCTGTGAGTGCTCATCAACAAAATGGTTGGCAATGGCAACCCGTTAGTGATATCCCTGGTATTGCTAGCGGCTATAGGCTACGGTGACTGCTTACCATCAGGTTGGCCGTATGCTTGCGTGCCGCCACCTTAGTGGTATATTATCTACTCTGCGGATTTAATATTGACGAGAAGAATGTAACTGGTATATAAATAGTGATTTTTATAAAGAGTAATAGTTTAGATTCTTGTCAGCAACAACGACCCTCCGAATGCGTTGGTAGATTCACATGATTTGAATGCACTTTGTAAAGGCTAGTCAAATAAAGATGACTATGATTTATTTATAAAAAACTTGTAACTATATTAGGTTAGTTTTTTTCCTTTAGTTTGTATTATTATTATTGTCCCTTATATAATACGTGTAATTCAGTTTTGATTTAACTAGAAATAATATACATATCATTAAGAAACCTCTTCCAGCGCCTTATACTCTTTAAAAACCAAAGATGGCAAGAATTCATTAAAATTACTCATTTGTGAGCTTCGCCAAGTGTGTCACTGAGAAAATGCATTTCACTCTATTCTGAGAAGGGTACGTAACTCAAAATTACGTTCATCGTGAATTCCCCAAATATTTCACGTTTATAGCTTCACGGGTTTGTTTCTCAAGACAGTTGTTGTATATGCAAAAAGAGAGGTAGTTTTTCCATTAAAATTGGAGCCGCCCGACTGAGGACTGCACCTTCACTTTACAGAAGACCACAGTCTGATAACACTACTTTAATGTAATGTTGTGTTTCTGCGGTAAGGTTTCCAGTGTTCTAGGATGTCAGGTAGGTGTCATCTACTAGTAATGATGCTAGCACAATGAGTCCTGAACAACAGTAGGGCGGCAACGCGAAAGTGATACCCCTGGTATTGCTATTACAAACTATGGTGACTGCTTACCGTATGTTTGTGTGCCACCTTAGTGGTATAAAATAATCTTTTAAAACTTCAAAGAGCCTACATACAGAAAATGTTACTTACAAAAATAGAGATAAATATCTTGTTGTTCACGTTTTTAATTCCACTATAGATTGGACAGAGCAATAGCACCTCTGACCATCTAATATCTAGATTAATGGCGATATTAAGAACCAAGCCATTTGTAGGATTAAACTCGTATCTTTGGATCAGATCTATCTCAAAGGCTTTCACGAATTTCGAGCCAGATTACTTGAAATACGAACCGATGGTAGCGCTCTATAATATTTTTCGATGAAGTATGTTTGAAATATATTTGTATTGATTTTACGTGAAATTAAACCTTGCTGGCGACGTTGCCCATCTAGAAATTGAATATTATATTTGTTACTAATAAGTAATGTGAGCAAATCTTTCCTCTTTATAATATTATTATAGATTATTATTATAGACAAACAAACAATATAGATATTTTTTTTATTCCACTACGGTGGCACACAAGCATACGGCCCACCTGATGGTAAGCAGTCACCGTAGCCGATAGCCGCTAGCAATACCAGGGGTATCACTACGGGGTGCCAACCATGTTGCTGATGAGGACTCACTGTGCTAGCAGCAATACTACTAGCCCAGCGTATCCTCGTGGAGCACTGGCAACCTTACTTACCGCAGAAACACAACACTACATCAAGTAGTGTTATTTCACTGCGGTCTTCTGTAAGGCGGAGGTATAGTCCCCAGTCGGGCGGCTCCAATTTAAATGGGATAACCCACGGGAAATCCCAAATCGCCCTACCTCTCTCATAGATATAGACTAGTAAACAATATCATCTTTAAATTCAAGTCCTAAGGTCGAGAGGCAGAATCTTAAATTATACACCAAGGAGTAGTCATCAAATTGGTAATTCACAATTAGTGAAATAAAACGGGTAAAACAGCCGTTTCATTTTTGAAAGTGGTTACTTTGACTTACAATAATATTGATGAAATGAAAATTACGGATATTCTTCAGAATACCTATGTATTGTCAAAAACAATATAAGTAGATTAATCTAGAGACTTTTAATTTGGAATAAATATTTCAATGTAAAGGACTCACACTCATACAAAAACTTATATAATTTTGGGGAACCTCGGCACAGAATGCCAACTATGGCGTGACCAACCGAAGTTGGATAATTAGCATTCCTTCCTCGTGGGGACAAGGAAATATTATGTACGTGCCCAGATACTAGAATTTACAAGTGAATTATCTCTTTACAGCACCGTGGAATAAGGTGTCAAATAATTTGTGTTTACAGGGATATGCATATTGAGGTATTTGACAAGCGGATTGAAAAGCGGATTGAAAACGTTTGTTTTTTTTTAAGTAGGGTTTTTCATATATCAAAGGTGCAAAGGAAAAACAAATTAAGTGCCATTTGGCCAGTTACACTTCATTCCGCAGTAGCGCGAGCATGAATAATTTGCGACAACGTTTTCGTATCGCCTTCGACTATTTTTGCGCTGCGTGGAACTAAAAAAAGTGGAACTAAAAATTTGTTTGAACGTTTTGACATTTCGCAAGTTACGTTTTCGAATACGTCGTCGAAAAATGTTCTTGCTACCGAAACGGTTGTTATCAACAAGGGCACGTGTCATCGAACCACGTAATAAAAGGATTTGTGTTGATAATAATATCTACTATAATTGAATTAATCAATTTGTTTTATTAATGTTTATAATACTAAATTAATGTACTACCTATTCATTAGAAATTGGTTGACTGGGGCCCTTAGAGAAGACCGCAAACAAATAACACCACTTTGATATAGTGTTGTGTTTCTGCGGTAAGTAAAGTTGCCGGTGCTCCACGAGGATACGGTAATGCTGCTAGAACTATGAGTCCGCATCAACAACAGGGTTGGCAACGCGTTAGTGATACCCCTGGTATTGCTAGCGGCTATAGTCTACAGTGACTGCTTACCATCAGATGGGCTGTACGTTAGAGTGCCACCTTAGTGGTATAAAGAGAATATGGCGAAATATTAAATTAAATGATATTTATTTCTGACACACACAATGTCGTACATTACACAAGAACAAGACCAATACCAGTATTAACCCACACAAAACACACACACACGCGACATTGCGCAATCTCAGAAATAGCCCCGAATCAGTTTTTACCGGCTTCGTTTAATTTCAAAAGAAAGTCCTAAAGATTAGTAGGTATAGCTCTTAGCACCCTGTATTTTCAAACTTTAAGATCAAGTAAGAGCTGACTCGATCTTAAATTTACATATTCCTTCGCGTAATCGGCGGTGCATGTAAACTTTGGTTTTAATTGGAATTTTCCCATCATTCTTGTAGGAAACTTTCAGCGCATTGCGGGATCAATTTCCAATTCAGAGTATTCTATTCGCGTTCGGCTAGGAAACGGAGTGATGGCGGCAGTCGACAGAAATGTAAGTTTGAAATTAATTAATAAATAACTTTATAAGATTTCAAATAATAATGCTTGGATGTTCATAACACAGCGCCATCTGGCCCCAAACTAAGCAAAGCTTGTACCATGGGAATCACCCATTTTCTTCAAATACATACATACTTGAATACATCCAGACGCTAGCAAATATGCTTGTCACGAATGTTTTGCCCGACGGAAATCGAACACGCGACCTCCAGCGTCAGGTATATTAACCACTAGACCAGCGGTCTCGCATATAATATACACGAACAAATTAAACTTATTACAAGAATACAGAATTTAAAAAGCTCCTTACGAAAGATTGGATGACAGTTGATAGATAGGAATGCAAGAGGAACATATTATATTGCGCCAACCACAAATAACATGGGATAAGGACAGGAGAATGATTAGATAATAGAATCAATAAATTGTTTTGTTTTTTGCAAATTAGTTTCTTCTTGTTTAGTTTAGAATACGACCCACCTGATGGTAAGCAGTAAGCGTAGCCTAGAGCCGCTTGTAATACCAGGGATATCACTAACGAGTTACCATCCCTGTGATGAGGTGTCACTGTGCTAGCAGCATTACTGCTAGCCCAGCGTATCCTTGTGGAGCACTGGCAACCTTACTTACCGCAGAAACAGCACTACATCAAAATGTTATTTCACTGCGGTCTTCCGTAAGGCGGTGGTTCAGTCCCCAGTTGGGCAGCACCAATATGAATGGGAAAACCCACTTGAGATCCCAATTCTGACTAGATTCCTTATTCATTCGTGAAAATTTTGGATATTAGATCGTTAGTATCGTCACGTTGCTTCGCGGATTGACCGTCGAGCATTATCAGCTTCTTTTTCATAATATACTAAGATATGTTTTACGGAAGTAGTTTGATTTATCATTTGAATGTACACTGATCAATCAGATATCTCCAATTAATAGGTACATTATTATATGATAAAGGAATGAAATGAAGATAAAAGGTTTTTTTTTATATACCACTAATGTGGCACACAAGCATACGGCCCACTTGATGGTAAGCAGTCACCGTAGCCTATAGCCGCTAGCAATACCAGGGGTATCACTAACGGGGTGGCCATGTTGTTGATTAGGACTCACTGTGCTAGCAGCTCAGCGTATCCTCGTGGAGCACTGGCAACCTTACTTACTTCAGAAACACAACACTACATCAAGTAGTGTTATTTCACTGCGGTCTTCTGTAAGGCGGAGGTAGAGTCCCCAGTCGGGCAGCTCCAATTTAAATGGGATAACCCACGGGATATCCCAAATCGCCCTTCCTCTCTTAAAAGCAGACTTATTGTTGCAGACTTTAGACTTTTTTTAGCGGACTTATTAGATTAGTACCCTTGAAGCATCTAGGTCTAGAATCTAAAATTCTAAGTCGTCGCTGTAAAAGAACTGCTATAGGGACTATATCTGTGAGCAAACCGACTCTGAAGCGCAAGCACAATGCAAAGCAAACATTGCGTACCCGTACTGTTGAATTTGTGATCAAACTGCAACTGTTTTGAATATTGTGTGGATTCATACATTTATTTTGTTGTATACCAGCGGCCCGCCCCGGCTTCGCATGACTGGAAAAATATTTGATAAATGTCCAACGGTACTAAGCCAGGGCGGGGAACACATATATTTGAACATCTTTCTAGATATTTATTTTTTCTCTCCTATTTCGGATGAAGATAAATCCAAAAACACAGAAATCATTAAAATTGGTCTGGCCTCACTTGAATTATAAGTCGTTTAACTAACACCACTCTGTTTTGTATAGATCAAATTAACTAGTGTATATTCAATCAATAATGTCACTACTACTTAATAATCAGTGTGTAAATCATGTGAGTATAGTTGATTCAAGAGCGTGTTGTCCAACACATAATACCTTACGACTTTGAAAATTTCAACACCACAGTCAAAAAACTGCGTGCATGACAAGAAACAAGGATTAGCTTAACTTAATCAGGTAAGGATTAATTTATTAAAATGATAATGATATTGGAAGGTTTAATAAGACATCACTTACCTTTATCATTTAATTCAATTCTACTGTGACCATTTTGTCCATCGGTCATCAGAATGTTGAAGACTTTAGTTTTAATTTGTTTCATCAGTTTTGTGTTTGCTAAACATGAAATGTATGATGGGTAAGTTTGTGTAATCATTTGCACTTCAACAGTTAAAATAGTTTTGCCCTCGCTTTATCACATTTCTAAAACATTCTACCTAATAATAAATATTTGTTTATTATACAATCACGCTGATATAGCTGATAGGAAACTGAAATAGACACTGGTGCTAAATCTGTTGTACGATATCATATAAACTAAAATAATTTGACAGGACTTAAGTATAGCCATCCTTATTTAGCCGCATATTATGAGAAAGGGTTAGCAAGACTTTTAGTTCTGTCAAATTAGTTTACTTCACTGATTTTGTAGAACCAATATTCATACAATAATAATATTCATCCGAAATTTCTCAGACTTTGAATTCACTATTATAATGTACCTTCTTTTTGTACTTTCAAGGCACACGCTGTATCAAGTTGAAGTGAACAATGCAGACCAAACGAAGATCTTCAATGAAATTGGGATCAAACTGAATCTAGACGTTTGGTCCCACGCCATTCCGGGAAGATCTGGAGAAGTCCTTGTGCCTAAACAAAAACGAACGCTATTTGAAGATGAACTCAATGCTGTTGGAATAAAATATGAAATTGAAGTAGAAAATATTAAAGAGTAAGTGTATATACATAATATCAATGGCATTTTTACCCCTGATGTTGCAAGCGTCCATAGGCTATGGTAACTGCTTGCCATCAGGCGGGCCATATGCTTGTTTGCCACATTAGTGGTATGTAAAGAAGAATTGTTACATAAATTAGTCCAAACTAAATCAAATTTCCATTGCACATAACAATCCTCACGGTAATTTTGGCTACGGTTTCATTCCATTCTGGTTGGCTTTGTATTTTACCGATTCATTATGTTCTGTATTCCTGTGGATTTATATAATATTATGAATTCAATGTATATTTTGCAGAAAACTGGACTTAGAAGATGCTTTGCTTGAAGCTGCCGCTTCAAGAAGTAACAGATCTAGCATTGGTTTGCCGTTCGACACCATTCACACATACGAAGCGGTATGATTTTGATTTGTTCAGGGTAGCGTTAGGGAGATTGTTACATTTCTGCTAGCAGGAATGCATTGCATCCTTATATATTTTCATTTAATTTTCTATGATGTTCTATACATCATGTCATCATCATTAGACATAGTTTTTCTAGTTCTTCCTTCAATGAACATAATTATATATGCTTTTAGGTGGATGCCTACCTTGTCGAGCTGGCTGAAAGCTACCCTGACATCGTCACAGTCTTGTCAGCTGGAAAGAGTATTGAGGGTCGTGATATTAAATATTTGAGAATCTCCACTACGAATTTCGAGGTAAAAAATGTGTTTTTAATTTACAGATAAGTACGTAGATACCTGAAGCTCGGTTTTATCGTGCTGGGTTAATTGAATGCGGGTTCATTATCAACAGTACAATGACAACTAGATTAAAATAAATTACTGTGAAAGTTGTGACAGCGTCCCGATAGATGGCGCTACCCGTATTGAAAATTGTCGAAACATGCTACTTCGTATATTTAGAAGGATTATTTAAAAAAAACTGATTTATTCTATATTGAAACCGCTAGACTAGACTACACACAAGAGAGGTAGAGAGAGAGAGGGCGATTTAGGACTTCCCGTGGGTTTTCTCATTAAATTTGGAGCCGCCCGACTGGGGACTGTACCACCACCTCCACCTTACAGAACACTGCAGTGGAATAATACTACTTTGTTATAGTGCTGTGATCCTAAGGTAAGTAAGGTTGCCAGTGCTCCACGAGGATACGCTGGGCTAGTAGTAATGCTGCTAGCACAGTGAGTTCTCATCAACAACATGATTGGCAACCAGATAGTGATACCCCTGGTATTGCTAGCGGCTATAGGCTACGGTGACTGCTTACCATCAGGTGGGCCGAACGCTTGTGTAGTCGCAAAGTATTCTTGCTAGGGCTACAGCAGTCTTAAACGGAACAATGATCATTTCCATTTTTTACAGTTTTTTAGTGGTCAGTCATTCAACTATTCAACCTACTCTTTCTTGAATTGCATCAAGTACAGCCAAGTGACATAAGATTCCAAATTCCAGGACCAGTCGAAGCCAGTAATAATGATGCAGTCCCTCCTCCATGCTCGTGAGTGGGTCACTCTCCCAGCCACCCTCTACGCCATCCAGAAACTAGTCATAGACGTAACAGAACAGGATCTCCTACAAAACATAGACTGGATCATCATGCCGATTGCCAACCCTGATGGTTATGTGTTCACTCATACCAATGTAAGTCTTCATTACTATTTTAAGAGATAGGATGTTGTCGGTGGAGCAAACTCCAAGTTATACCGTTCTCCGTTTATTTGAATACCTTGTAGGGCATAACGTTAGCCTTTATCTTGAACTGCTGAAAGTATGTACCCTTGGCCTTTCAAAGCCAAGTATCAAAGAGCAGTGAGTATGACTGTGAATAGACAAGAATAGGAAAACCAAAAAAGTCTCAATCTCAGTCACCGGAGGAATGGGTTGTGTAAAATGATATGAGAGGGAAAATAATGAGTGCCAAGATGACAAAATGTGGTGAATGAAAACCGATGATGTTAAACTGAAATACGAAATGTTGTGGTAATGTCAGAGTCGTATAAAAAACTTACGTTATTTTGTTAGATTTTCAAGTTTCTAAAGTGACGTATTGACCCTGCAATATCGTAATGTTATCACTTCACAGAACCGATTCTGGAGGAAAAACCGCGCTACGGGCTTCATCATCGGTGACATCTGCGCTGGCGTCGACTTGAACCGTAACTTCGACATCCATTGGTCTACTGCATCTAGCTCTAGCGTTTGCATGGACACCTTCCACGGAAGATCAGCCTTCTCCGAGCCTGAAACTGCAGCGATCAGAGACATCTTGCGCGAGCACGGCAGTCGTGTCCAGCTTTACCTAGATATCCATAGCTTTGGAAGCATGATCCTATTTGGCTATGGAAATGGGGTTCTCCCACCCAATGCCTTGACTGTCAACTTGGTTGGAGTAAGAATGGCTCAAGCAATCGATAGCGTTAAGTGGCCTTCAAATGCTAATTATATAGTCGGTAACATTGCTTTGGTGTTGTATGATGCTTCTGGTGGTGCTAGTGACTACGCTATGGCAGCTGGTGTGCCATTGTCTTATACGTACGAGTTGCCAACTTACAGGAATTCCAATACGATAAACGGCTTCTTGGTGGATCCTCTTTTCATTGAACAGGCTGGCTTTGAAACCTGGGAGGGCATCAAGGCTGGAGCTAGGTCAGTGCTATAGAATTTCAAGATTAATCTATTGTGAAAGTAATAAAGTAGATCTGCTGAACTTTATTATTTATGATCTAATATCTAAAAATTGTGCACACAAAACTTGAAATTAAATATTTAAAAAAAGTCATAATTTAATTTAGTTTATTCATTTCTTCTCTGACTTAAGAAAATATGTTGTTAATATGTCCTGTACTTTCTCTTCATCTCTTTAATCCGTCATATATCAGTATTAACTCCTTCGCTCATTTAGAACTTTCCATAA
Source organism: Falcaria lacertinaria (assembly GCA_951449985.1). Lineage (NCBI taxonomy): Eukaryota > Metazoa > Arthropoda > Insecta > Lepidoptera > Drepanidae > Falcaria > Falcaria lacertinaria. Next base: position 7,541,026 of record OX602129.1, read on the forward strand.
TCCATCACTTCTTTTTCTTCTTGAAAATTCTTCTTTACGAAAATAATATATAAAGACTATCGATATTATCGCAGCTGCATCACTAAGCCGTCTTGGTTGAGTTTTCAACAAACCAGAATGGTAATGCAAGGTAATCCTAACGTTGAAACTTTTCAATGAATTTAAAAATACCGCGTGATGGATGCATCTCTGAATTTTAATATTGTCCGTAATAAATACAGTAGTATAAACCTAATTCCTTAACTCCAAACTCCTCAAGCAAGCCTAAAGCTTATCTGCCCAGTTCTTTTTAAGAATGTAAACCATTCTAATGGTGAAATATGTAAGTAAGTAGTTATATGCTTTTTTTAAATCCGTGAACTAATAATATCCGTCGAAAATAATAATATCTATGGAGCTAAAAATAAAGGATGGTTACAAAAATTCGAAAACGAATTCATTGAAGTTGTATGAAAGATTTAATTGGTTATGCGCACGTAATGTCTGATTCTGGGGTGGGTTAAAATAAAAGACCTTAGTGAAAAGGTTACAGCATTTAATCAATAAAAAAAATCGCCATATTAAAGGAGCAATCACGAACAGTTTTTTTAAAGATTGCGTCTGCTGGCAAAGCTACTGCGGGCATATCTCGCTCCTGTCTTAATACCTTCCCAGGTTTCCATACCGGCTTGTTCGACGAAGTCATTATCAACGAGAAAACCTAAAATAGTGCCTAATCCGAATCTGTAAGCCGGCAGTTCGTATGTGTATGAGAAAGGAACACCAGTGTACTGCACGTAATCTCCCGCTCCGCCGGACACAGTATACAGAATCAAAGCCACATTCCCAACCAGGTAGTTAGGATTGTAATCCATCTTCACAGCATCAATGGCGGTGGCCATCTGAATACCAGCTACGTGGAGCTGAAGAGCATTTGGGGGAAGAACACCTGTTCCATAGCCGTAAAGGATCATGTTCCCAAAACTGTGGATATCCAAAAACATCTCCAAGCGGTCTAAGTACTGGAGGACTATGTCCCTGGTGACTTGGGCTTCTGGTTCTGAGAAGGGCCCGGTGCCATGGTAGTCGTCCAGGCAAGTAATGCTGCTAGATGCTGTCCCCCAGTTGAAGTCAAAATTTCGGTTCAGATCCACGCCATCACAAAGGCCGTTGTTCACTCTACGATTTTTACGCCAGAAGCGATTCTGTGGAACCATTAATTTATCAAAACAACATGTAAAAAAATCAAGTCATCCATTACTTGAATGCTACATATCTTTATTACGAGGGTTCAGAGATTTCCAATAGAATTGGAGCCGCGAAACTGAGGACTGTAAGTACCTCCACCTTACAAGTGATCTCGGTCAAATAATACTAAGTAGGTGTTTTGTTGTATTTCTGTTGTCACTAAGGTTTCAAAAGCTCCACGAGGATATGCTTGCTGGTAGTAAGTTGGCAACGCGTTATTGATACCGGTGTTATGCAAGTAATAATAATAATATAATAATAATGCTTGGACATTATCACACAGCGCCATCTGGCCCCAAACTAAGCAAAGCTTGTACTATGGGAACCAGCAGCTGATATAATACTTATATACTTTTTGTTTGTAAATACATACTTATAATACATACCAAACACCCAGACGCAAGGCAAACATATTTGTCACATAAATGTTTGCCCCGGCGGGAATCGAACCCGCGACCCCTAGCGCAGCAGTCAGGTATACTAACCACTAGACCAGCGGTCACGTCATGTGACGTGACAGATTACCATCAGATGGACCGTAAACTTGTTCTCTCGACTAAGACATTTATGTATGACATCTTTCTGTTACTTACTCCGCCTTCCATGGAGAACACAAAACCATCAGGATTGAGGATGGGAAGAATGATCCAATCTATATCTTCAAGTAGATCCGCTTCGGTGACATCAACGACAAGCTTTTCAATAGCGTAGAGTGTTGCAGGTTGAGTGACCCACTCACGAGCGTGTAGAAGAGACTCCACAAACACAATTGGCTTACTGTCATCCTGTAAACATCGTACTGTTTTGTTAACGCTAACAAATTACTACAAAACCCTAACACCCCCCACGTTAGGTTAGGATTCGTGGGGAGGTGTTCTGTTAGAGAATAAATGTGACCGAAATAGCTTATAGAGTAATATCAATTTGATGTGGTAATGGCTGGTCAATAATCCCGAAGAACCGGTAAAGGATGAACCAAAGTAAGATAGATGCATGAGTGGTGATCTCACATAAGCAAGCTTAAAAAAAACGACCTTCTAGATCGATGGTAGATTTTGAGAGTAATTATTGTAAAGTCTGGTAAAATTAAGCCTATTTTGAGTTTGAGTTTGATAGTAACGAAATAAATACTGATGAATCAAACATCAGATTTCGTATTAACATGTTCAACATTACCTCAAAATTGGTGGTCGAAATCTTCAAGTACTTAATGTCTCTTCCTTCAATACTCTTTCCAGCATTAACCAAAGTGACTGTTTTAGGGTACGTTGCCGCGATCTCTTCAAGGTAGGCATTCACCTGTAGGGCGAAAATATTGGAGTAAAACGATGGCTCAATAAGAAAGTCAAGAGATTCTAGTAAGATTAACCTCATAACATACTGGTTTTGAAAATTTACATACGTGGCGTTTAGTTCCATTAAATTTTCTATTCTATAACGTGGTACAAAAAAATCCATATTAAAATCCTTCAAAATGACATTGATGAAATTTCGCCAATATTCAACACATCAGGTATCGCAAGCGTTTATAAGCGAGGGCATAGTGTATTATCTACTCTGAGGTGAGGGTAACCGCTTACCAACTTTCGGCCTCTTTAGTGGTATTAAATACGAACTTGTCACTATCATATCAAATGCATTTCAGACTTTAATTCTATAAGTGATTAATTTATAAGCCTTGAGTTTCTAATCCAGCTTACACGGAAATCAGTTATCTAAATCGATTTGCTAAATTAGTCTGAAAAAGCTTAAGCGTGTTTGATTTATCATTTACTAGCGACCCGCCCCGGCTTCGGCCAGCGTGAACCATATAAGTTAGATATCTACAAAACACAAATAATTATACATAAAACCTTCCTCTTGAATCTATCCATTAATAAAACCGCATCAAAATCCGTTGCATAGTCTTAAAGATGTAAGCATACATAGGGTAGGGACAGACAAAGGGAAGCGACTTTGTTTTATACTATGCAGTGATTTTTAACTCTCTTTTATAAGCTTCACCTGTATATTGTAGTACATTCAAAATATTACCTTATGCCTACCCAAAAAGATTACCTAAAAATCCACCTATGTTATCTGTACATTGGCAGTCATGAAGCACAGAAATAATTGTATACCTCATCGTTAGAGTAGATTCTGTCAAAAGGTAGACCTTCCCTGGCACTTCTAGTGGCATTGAAGCCTTTCTTCTTTGTTTCCTCCATCATCTTGCCTTCCAAGTCGAGCTGCCTGAAATTTGGTTAAAATTATCTATTAGTAGTACAATGTCATAGTGCTAGTAATGGTTATTTTAGTTATTTCGAAGTTTTCCCAAAAGACAGCATGGAGTTCTTCAAGAACGGTGTGAAGAGATTTTTGAAGGGACAGCAACGCGCGAGTTATACCCCTGGTGTTGAAAGCGTCCATAGGCTACATAAACGGGGATCGAACCCACGACCCCTACCGCCACGACCGGTATTAAGAAAAATCTCAATTTACTATAATTACTCTTGAAATAATTTTGTAAAACACCACTTACTCCTTGATATTCTCAGATGCAACTTTGTATTCGAGCTCGTAGGTAGTGAAGACATTTTGGAACTGTTCCCTGGTGTCTGGGGAGACCAGGACCAAGCCAGGTCTTCCTGGTACCGGGTAGGACCAGACGTCTAAGTGGAGTTCATGACCCAAGTCATAAACGCGCTTCGTCTGATCAATAGTCTTCACAGAAATTTCGTATAGCGCATGGCTGGTGAAAAGTGAACATGTTAATTTACGACAAGAGTAGCCAAGGAAGTGCAGGAAATTCTTCTAATCCTACTAATATTATAAATGCGAAAGTCTGTGTACCTATTTGTATGGATGTACCTATTTGTTACACTTTCACGCAAAAACTACTGTATGAAAGGGAGATTGAACTTTGCAAACATCGAAGTGTCGCCGGTTAAAACTACGCCTTTCACTACATATACACAATTACACGCACATACCTACAACAAATGCAACGAAACTACGCCTTGCCCACTTACTACATGTTAAAAAAACCGGCGTCTCTTCGTTGTTCACAGATTTCCGTCTACTTTTTTATTTGATCAAATGTTAGAGCTTATAAAACCAACCCGAAAGTCCTTACCCATCATAGACCTCGTATTTCGCGAGGACGGCAGTAAAAAGTAGGAACAAGCCAACAATTTTTTCCATGACTGTCTCCTATCACCAAAGAACTCAAAAAGATAATATTTATATGAACTCCATACGCATTCCGATGATTAATATTATCTTTTTATCAAAATCGATCCATCATTGGTTATTAAAGTTTTCCAAGTGGATTAAACTCTCCACGCGGATACGCTGCGCTAGTACTAATGCCGCTATTACAGTCAGTCCTCATCAACCACATGGTTGGAAACGCGCTAGTAATACCACTGGTAGTGCTAGCGGCTACAGGCTACGGTGACTGCTTACTGTTATAGATATTATATGCACCCTTTCTTGCACACTCTATTACCTTTCTCGCTAACTAAGCACATTCATATTAAAGCTTCCAATCTCTCCCAGTTAGTAGTTCAGTCTCCATCCATCCTTCATCCGAGTTAGACGGCTGCCCTTCTTATAATTAATAATATCTTTTTTTTAAAAACCTTTCCTTTGGAGACCCTATAACAAATTGGTGGCAGCGTAAAGGGATTTTAAAAAAGTCCCCGGTCCGTCTCCCTAGTCGCGACCCTAAAGTCAGTGCAAGTGCCGTGCTAGTACTCTATAGTGCATCACAGTTCAGTGCACAGAGTTACGATCAGGCCTACTTGGACGCCTGTGTTCTGGAAAGGCCCACTGCTGCGCACTGCTCGTGCTGTAGCCGGTCTTCTCATCGCGGTCATACCCACTGTCACGCACAAGCCAGTGCTGTGACCGGTAGACCCCAGCCAACACGACGACCCGAGGTTCATCCGCACCTGCCCATTCTCACTAAGCCCCACTGAGACTACGCGACTACAACCTGAACAATGAGTACTTCAATCCTTATCGCTTTCTTTGCATTCAAGTAAGTGATTTTATATTTTGTAATTGGTCATTGCGAATATTTTGTAATCCATATGTTTCAACACATATTGCTATAACGTTGTTTTTTGAATACGAATTTCTATATTCTTGGTTTTTTATAATCGTTTTATTATAATAATATTATAATAATTTTAATCAATCTCAAATAATTCTATTGTGTTTTCACTGTGTTTCTATTGTCTTTTAATTGTGTTTTCACTGTGTTTCTATTGTCTTTTTTATTGTGTTTTCACTGTGTTTCTATTGTGTTTTTATTGTGTTTTTACTGTACATAATATTTTCAAAATGTCTGAGAATAGAGCCCCAAGTCCTAAATTAGATAAACCCGAAATAGCTATCACAGATACAGAAGACGATGCTCAAAGCTATTGTCCACCCCCTTCGGGACCCGCTACGAGATCACTCTCGAAACGGAAAGCCGCAACCATCTCTAACAAAATTGATGTGGACCTCTCCACATTATTAAAATTTATTAAACCATACGATGGTTGCAGAGAGACGTTAAACTCATTTTTAGTGAACTGTAATAACGCTTATGAACTAGCGTCAGAGCAACAGAAAGACATTCTTTTCAAATACATCCTTTGTCAATTATCAGGTAAAGCAGAAACCGCCTGCTCTATTAAAGAATTCTCCAATTGGGTTCAGCTAAAAGAATTTCTCAAAACACAATTTAGTGAACAGAAACACTATGCCCACTTGCTCACAGACCTACAAGACTGTAGGCAACAAGTCAATGAACCTGTGAGCCAGTACGCCTTAAAAATTGAAACTTGCCTCTCCCAACTACTCACGGAAACTTCTATTTCACATGGACACAAGAGTAGAGAGATGATAGGTCGTACAGCAGCGATGGAGGAACTAGCCCTCCATCACTTCCAAATGGGCTTAATACCCCGTCTATGTAATATCGTCAGGTGTAAATCACCTAAAACGCTCAATGAAGCAATCAATATCGCCATATCTGAGGAGAAAATCCAACAATTCTTATTCCGGAGTCCGTCTAACTCATCACGAAATGAAAGGCCAAAATCCTTCTCCTCAAATCCGAATCAAAAACAATTCAAACCAAGGCTAAATCCGAATCCTATTCCAATTTGCAGATACTGCAAAACACCGGGTCATACCCTAGAGCAGTGTCGCAAACGAGAATACAATAATAATCGGTTTAAAACCTTTAATCAAAACCCATCAAGGACACCACAACGTGTCAATTTCGTGTCTGATTCCCACGAAGAGGAATACCCAATTAACTTTGAAGAGGGTTATGATACTACTCAACCAAAAAACGAGTAAACGTCTCGTCCCGGTGTCGTACGGGACCTCGCGATTTTAAAATCGACACCCTAAATCCAACTTCTATATCCGTGCAGCTACATAAAGACCGTAGTCTGTCACAAGCTTCTAAATCCGTGCAGCCACACAAAAATGTCGGTCTGTCACACCCTACTATATCCGTGCAGCTACGCAAAGATCGTAGTCTGTCACAAACTTCTAAATCCGTGCAGCCACACAAAAATGTCGGTCTGTCACACCCTACTATATCCGTGCAGCTACGCAAAGATCGTAGTCTGTCACAAACTTCTAAATCCGTGCAGCCACACAAAAATGTCGGTCTGTCACACCCTACTATATCCGTGCAGCTACGCAAAGATCGTAGTCTGTCACAAACTTCTAAATCCGTGCAGCCACACAAAAATGTCGGTCTGTCACACCCTACTATATCCGTGCAGCTACGCAAAGATCATAGTCTGTCACAATCTTCTATATCCGTGCATCCACATAAAGACGGTGGTTTGTCACATCCTTCTATATCCGTGAAACCACATAACGATGCTGGTTCTTCACACCCCACTATACCTGGTTCGACACAGTCCTCTTTATCCGCACAAGAAGTTAAACTTCCGGAACCTTCTAAATCTAATATTTTTGAAATTACAAATAATCCTGCAATAATGCTCTTACCTCATGTGCTTGTCGAATCTTCTATTTCTGATATTCCTTTATCCTTGCTTGTTGACTCAGGATCCTCTGTAAGCCTATTAAAACACTCTTGTATAGGAAAACATCCTAAACTCACACGAGAAACAATTCAATTAAAAGGTATAGACTCGTCAGAAGAAGCTATACAAACTCGAGGTCACTTTCAATTAAAACTACTACTTCCAAAAGCTAGCGTATCGCACAAATTTCATGTGATTGATAAAATCCATTTACCTTATGATGGTATCATAGGTTCTGATATGCTTAATGCCCTTAGTTGTAATATCGATTACAACAATAACTTACTTCATCTCGGTAAAGCTTCCTTAAAATTGTATTTTCATGATCCTGCATACATTATTCCTGCAAGGACTGAAACCATTATCGAATGTTCTGTCCAAAATCCTGAAATAAAAGAAGGATTAATTCTAGATCAAAACCTTTCTAAATCTTTATTAGTTGCAAATTCGTTAGTCTGTGTTAAAGAAAATAATCGAATCAATATATCCGTTATTAATACTTCAGAAGAACCTATAACATTAAAATCTAATCTAAACCTAAAACTTACCTCTATTGATCCTCTAGAATTCCATGAAAATTCTCCTAGTGCTGTAAATCATATACGCGCTACAAGTAATAATTTAACACGAACTCAAGAAGTCTTAAAACAATTACGCATTTCTCACCTTAATAACGAAGAGAAAGAAGCTCTTCTTCAATTATGTTCTGATTACTCAGATATATTCCATCTACCTGATGAAAATTTAACTTATACTAATGCTCTCAAACACGAGATCAAAACGACGACAGACATCCCAATTCATACTAAAACATATCGATTTCCAGAAGTCCATAAGACTGAAGTTCGTAATCAAATTGATAAAATGTTGAAGCAAAATATTATTGAGCCTTCCGATTCCCCCTGGTCTTCACCCATATGGGTAGTTCCTAAAAAGCTTGATGCTTCTAATATCCAAAAATGGAGAGTGGTCATCGACTACAGAAAACTCAATGATGTCACAATCGGTGACACATATCCTATACCTCAGATCGCAGAGATCCTAGATCAACTTGGCAACAGCAAGTATTTCTCAACGCTAGATTTGGCATCCGGATTTCATCAAATCCGGTTAAATGATCCGGATAAAGCCAAAACAGCCTTCAATGTTCCTGAAGGACACTTCCAATTTCTTCGAATGCCTTTTGGGCTTAAAAATGCCCCTTCTACCTTTCAGAGACTAATGAATTCTGCATTATCCGGCCTCCAGGGTATCCGGTGCTTTGTGTACCTTGATGATGTTGTCTGCTATTCCCATGATATCCGGTCTCATATCCTTAATTTAACTTCAATTTTCCAAAGACTTAGAGACTTCAATCTAAAACTACAGCCTGATAAGTGCGAGTTCCTAAGACGTGAAGTCTGTTACCTAGGTCATGTAATCACTGAACAAGGAGTGAAACCTAACCCGGATAAAATCATATCCGTTACTGAATTTCCAGTTCCTAAATCCCCTAAAGATATAAAATCTTTCCTTGGACTAGTTTCATACTATCGCCGTTTTATCCCTGACTTTTCCAAGACTGCTAAAAGTCTTACTAATCTTCTTAAAAAAGATATACCCTTTAAATGGGAAAATCAACAACAAGTTGCATTTGAAACCCTTAAACAAAAATTGACAACTGCTCCACTTCTTATATATCCTGATTTTTCTAAACCCTTTATCCTTACTTGTGACGCCTCGAACTATGCCGTAGGTGCCGTCCTGTCGCAGGGAGCTGTTGGTAAAGATCAACCCGTAGCCTTCGCTTCACGAACTCTTAATAAAAGCGAAACAAATTATAGCACAACCGAAAAGGAGTTGTTAGCCATTATATACGGTTGTAAAACCTTTCGCCCTTATCTCTATGGACATAAGTTCCAAATTGTAACCGATCACAGACCATTAAAATGGCTGTTTAATCATAAAGATCCCGGTAGTAAGCTACAACGTTGGCGATTAAAGCTAGAAGAGTATGATTACGAAATCGTTTACCGTAAAGGCAAATTAAACTCTGCAGCTGACGCTCTTTCTCGATATCCTGTAAATCCTATTTATCCTGAAAATGACGACAATCTTATCTTGAATCCTAATAAGGATACTAACCCTAATATTGAAGCCCCATTAGAATCATCATTACCTGAAACTCCTCAAGATACCCTTGACGAACTAATAACAATTGACTTCAGCCCACTAGATGACAAAGACTTTGATTTTAGCCCTCTGAATCATCCAATTCCAGTAGATCTTCCTATTGTGAGATCTGATCAACTTCCAGAAGAAGTTCTAAATCCTCAGCCTTCGACTAGTTGGCAAAATCCTGAAACCTTACCTTCATCTACTTACCCTAATCCAGGAGATCCACCTTCTAATTCTGAAATCTTACCTGTATCTCCTTATGATGATCCAGTAACTCCTTCAGCACCTGAAAACTTACCTTTATCCGATGACGTAACCTATAAAGAATTTATTAAAGCAAATACTAAATCCTGTAATACTTACATTACAGAACACAACGAAAACCTGCTTAAAGGAGCACAAAAAATAATATTAATACCTACCTCTATAGACATGGATGAGTCCATGCCCTATGTCCAAGAAGTGCTTAATAACTGTCCAAATCCCGAGCGTGACGAATTCTTGAAATTAGAAAGATCCTTATATACATGCTTGCCTCTTACAATCGAAAATAAAACTTACCTTTTATTATTTACAAAAGTACATCACTTCGATGATTGCTCATATCCAGATATTTTTAAATCTTTAAAATACGCACGCGACGAGATAATAATGACTTATCCCGCGGTAAATGAAATTAGCACATCCGATTTTAAAAATCCTTTCGACAGACACTCTTTCGTTAAAATATATAATATGTTCTCTTATCTCTTTGACGGAACTAATATCGTAGTTCATATCTACCACAACAATATAATTTATCCTTCACTTAGTGAAATTCCTAAAATCCTTAAAGAAAATCACGATATCCCAATTGCTGGACACTTAGGCTCCGCCAGAATGTTAAACCGCGTTAAAGAAAGATTCTATTGGAAAAACATGCGTAGCGATATAGAAAATTATATTAAAAACTGCCAATCGTGTCAAACCAATAAAGCACTGCGCAAAATAAATAGAGCGCCGATGGTAATAACATCAACCTCTACAGCTCCATTCGAGAGACTATCCTTAGACATCGTAGGTCCTTTACCCGAGTCTGGCACAGCCAAACTCAAGTACATCCTGACTATGCAAGACGACCTCACAAAATTCTCGATTGCATATCCAATCCGCAGTACCACAGCGGAAGAAACTAGCGATTGTTTATTACACTTTGTATCTCTGTACGGTATTCCTAAGCAAATACTCACCGATCAAGGCACTAACTTCACGGCCGATCTTTTCAAGAAAACATGCGAGTTCTTAAAGGTCAAACAATTGTGGTCCTCCCCTTATCATCCACAGACGCAAGGCGCCTTAGAGAGATCACATTCCACATTAAAAGAATACTTAAAATCATATGTTAATGAACACCAAGATAACTGGCCTAGTTACGTTTACACATCTATGCTAGCATATAATACCGCTGTTCATACAACAACACATTACTCACCATTCGAATTATTATTCGGACATAAGCCGAATATTCCTGACTCAGTCTATAATGACACTTCCAGTACTACTTATCCCGAGTATGTAAAAATGCTACAACATCGCATGAAACATTCACGAGACAAGGCCCTAGAATACATCAATAAGTCCAAAGTCAATTCTAAAACTTATTATGACTCACATACTCGTCCCGCCGAATACAAAGTTGGCGATTATGTTCTATTAAAGAACCATCTTAGAATGCGCAAAGCCTTATCACCTGTATGGAAAGGTCCATACAAAGTAGTAAAAATACATGGCAATCATACCTTATCTTTACTTATAAACAGACGCCATGTAAAACACCATTACGATCAAGTCAAACACGTAGAAGTACGTGATATACATTCTATATCCTATTTTGTTTAAAGAAAAAACAATTATCCTACTATATCCTTGATAAACATTCTATATCCTATTTTGTTCGAGAAACAAAATAATCGTGTACTATTATCCAAGATATAAATCCTATATCTTATTTTGTTTTAACACAAACATTTTTATATACCCCTTTTATACACTTTTATATTTTATATACATTTTACTAAATCCAACTTTATAACTTTATACAACAAACTTTATACAAGTTCTATACATATAACTAAGGTTATTAAATCCATCCTACTATATCATTAGCAAAGCCTAGTATATGATATTTTTGTTATTTCTCATTCGTCTCTCTTCCTTACAGCGTACTGGCCCAAGCTCAAAAAGAGTATGTTCATCCAATCAACTCGAGTTCCGGCATATATTTTGATCCAATCGGAGAACTCAAAATAGATACTGGTCACTTAGACATAGTTACTCCATTCGATATCTCTTATATTGAACCACATGTTCAAAATATTAATTCAGTATTAAATACAATACGTTTCTTATGCCAACAAATCCAAATCGAAACGTCAAGTAATTTAGAATGTCATAATGTTCTAGAACCTCTGACGGTTAGGTATAATGACATTGTTTCCCAGTATTCTTCCATCGCTCACCTTATAAGTAATAATAGATTCAAGCGAGGAGCATGGATAGGTGGCATAGGTACCCTTTCTAAAACTATATTTGGGACTCTAGACGAAGACGATGCCGTCAAATATGATAACGCTATTCTAAGTATCCAAAATAATGAAAAAAGGCTGGGTTCACTAATGAAAGAAAATATTTTAATTACAACTTCTATGTTATCCAAATATAATAATACTTTGCACAAAATCAAATTTAATGAAGCCAACCTTAAAGAAGCTATCGACAAGCTCTCTCTAAACTTAAAAAACCTTTCAGTAATTTCAACTGATTTAAATATTAAAACAAATATTAATTCAATCTTAAACAGCTTAGAAGCTGCAATACTCACCTTATCATTCCAGTTGGAAGACATAACAAATGCCATCATGTTCAGTAGTCAAAACATTCTACATCCGGCTGTATTGCCACCCACTCACTTATATAAAGAGCTTATCGATAACTATAGGTACTTAACTGTAGATCTAAAATTACCTATTAATCTAGAGTTAAGCCAAATTCATTTATTAATGAATGTGTCAACTGTACTTTGTTACAGTATAAACAATAAGATTGTTTTTATATTAAGAATACCTTTAGTGTCTCCCAAGGAATATACTCTATTCCATAATATAGCACTGCCCACTCCGCATAACAATGTAAAACCTAATTCTTTTAGTTTCATCATGCCTAGTTGTAAGTATATCGCAATGACCAAAGATAAGTCGGAATATTGTACTCTTGATTCACTGAAAGAATGTAGAGCGATAAGCCCACGAGAGTACATCTGTGACGTCATGACCGTGTTCCCGACTAGTGCGAATCCCATTTGTGAAAGTGAATTATTGTCAAGTGTAATAAGTGTTATGCCAGGACAATGTGAAACCGATTTTATCCACGGAAATATAGATTTATGGAAATCGCTTTCTAGTAACATTTGGTTATATGTACAATCTCAAAATACTAAGTTATATGTTGAATGTCCAAACCAAAAGGTTCAAGAACTAAATATTATTGGTACGGGAATTATAAATATCCCTAATAATTGTATTGCCTTCTGCAAAAGTACCAAGTTAATTCCTAAATTCTATAACTTAAAAATAAACGTCACTATCAGTCATCATTCTGATTTCAATATTATAAATGATTCATGCTGTAATCTAGCTAAATTCAACATCATGAGTAATGAACCTCGTTTAAAATTAAAGAATATAGATCTTGAAAACTTCAATCTTGAAACAAAATCAAAATTAGTTTCAATGACCGCCGAAGCGGAAAAAATCATTAATGACATACCTATCATACAATACCAGGCTCATTACTCCATTATTTTAATTTTAATTTCTTTGTTCATTATTGTATTTTGTATTTCTAAATCCTTTTTTATTATTAAATCGCGCAGCCGGTTAATTCATCCCTTTTCCTACTTTCAAAGAACAATTCCCGTTAGTTCACCTGAAGTCTCTATTGATCAGGGTTCGACTCCTGATACAATTCCTCGTGTTAAAGTCAATAATAAACGCCAATCTACTTCGGAAATCCCAAGTCCCAGTATCAGAATCAATGTGTAATTAATTTGTAAATTTTCCCAAACTTCGCAATTTCATCCCCGAAGTTTAGTCTACCCCGGGGAGGTGTTATAGATATTATATGCACCCTTTCTTGCACACTCTATTACCTTTCTCGCTAACTAAGCACATTCATATTAAAGCTTCCAATCTCTCCCAGTTAGTAGTTCAGTCTCCATCCATCCTTCATCCGAGTTAGACGGCTGCCCTTCTTATAATTAATAATATCTTTTTTTTAAAAACCTTTCCTTTGGAGACCCTATAACATTACCATCAGGTGGGCCGTATGCTTGTGTGCCACCTTAGTGGTATAAAAAAACTATATTGGTAACTTTCTCTAGTGGTATGTTGAGGACGTTGAGACATTTGGCAAGTCAGGAACGCGAAATGACTACTAGAAAGGTGAAATACACATTATGTTTGAGGTACAAAAAAGAGAAAACAAAATACTTATTAAAAAAACTTGACATTTTCGATTGTTGTTACATTACATTTAACTTTGCAGACACGTGACGATTTTGCTGAACAAATTCGTTAGGACGTAAATCCCGCGCATGAGCAAGGAATAGCAAGACTTTTAGTCCTGTCAAATAAAAAAAACAAGTATGTAGGTTCCAAAAACACAAAACTAAGTTGGAAGAATACGGAATTTGTAACGTGGGCCGAAACTTCGTCGGGCGAATGTAGAACAACGCATGAGCAAGGGATAGCAAGACTTTTAGTCCTGTCAAATTAAAAAAAAACAAATATGTAGGTTCCAAAAACACAAAACTAAACTAAGATTTGTGTTTTTGGAACCTACCTGTTTTTTTTTAACCTACGTCATAATAATACCTATTGGATAATAATTAAATACTTATTTTTATATCCTAAAAACATTATAGTTTCAGACCCTAAAATTTAATTTAAAAAATACGAAAATTTTAACCCTTAGAAACGAGGTCGTCAAATGTTCGTGTCAACTAGAAAACAAACAAGAAAAGCCATCATGACAAAATCCCGCATTGTTTTCACAAGCAGGTAAGCAATAATGGTGGGAATCCGTGGAAGTATTCCGTGCCCCCTAGCCTTGAAGGGGGAAGGAGGATCTGGAAAATATTGCCCCAAGGAACGACGTGACACGGCGTCGAGTGGTGGACAATAGGGCAGGGTAAAAGTCGATTAAAATAAAAAGCAAAGATTTTGTATTGTTTTATTTATTTGTCAATGATTGCACTTGGCGTGGCGGATAATAGAGCTGGAGAGATAGTTGATAAAAATAAAATAACAAATATTTTGTACCGCTTTTTTATCACTACGTAGTATAGAACAAAGTCGTTATTTCTCTCGTCCCGCTGTCTGTCTGTCTATCTTTACGTATGCTTAGATCTTTAAAACTACGCAACGGAATTTGATGCGATTTTTTTAATGGATAGAGTGATTCAAGATGAAGGTATAATTTGTAAAATGTATAATTTATTTGTGTTTTTAAGGTATTAAACAAACTTATATGGCTAACGCTGGCCGTGCGAAGCCGGGGCTGGTCGCTAGTTATCAGATAGCTCAATCTTATTAGTGTGGCTGTTAGTTTCGCGTATCCGTCTGATACTGAGTACCGTAGTGGAGGTTCATCAAAACTATGTTTTGTTATTTATTCGACCGAAAGATATGTAAGTTGTTATATACATATCTGTGCAGAGAGTTGAGCACGTTGAAGCGCCTCACAGGAGTGTAAGTGCAACAAAAACGTATCGAATGTAATGTCATCGATAACTGTCACTTCACTAGTTACTCGAATGCTCTCAAGTCGGCGCACGTCGGTCTTGCAGTAAGCATGTCACACATAGGTAGGAAACGTAGAAATTCCCAATATTTACTATGCAATCACATTTTAAACATTATATTCTGAAGCAACATCGATAGTTCTACTTTGAGTAAAGGTTTTATTTGGCATTGGAGACGAACATTCGGCTACATATAACTAATGCAAGAGTTTGAATGATTCTAAACTAGCATCATCGTCCTTGTCTTATCCAAAACTCTTTTGAATTGAAGTCGGCACTAGATCTAAGCCGCTGTGGCTGTTTACCTTATTGTTACACAAAGCGACTGTCACATCTCTTTACATCTTTGAATAACTCCATGGTGTACGCTTTTGGGAAAACCTCGGCGAGGAGTTCATTCAACACTTTGATCGTGCCGGGAGAAAACTCTTTTAGAACCGCACCTTATGAAACCATTTCGGTTTCAATGTGTGAGGATGAATTCCCCGTCGATGGTGAAAAGTGCGGTGGTAGAATGTTGCCGTTGGCACAATGTCGAACAATTCTTCTGAACACTGTCCGTTATACAAGCGGTAGAACACACACAGGGAGGCAAAGTCTCTCCGCAGACTTAGGGGTTCTAAACCGCTTGTGAGCTTGAGATCATCGAAAATTCTGGCGCGCCTCTGAACCGAGTCAATTGGAGCAAGCTAGCATCTAAGTGCAGTGTGTATAACAAATACAGACGCAATTACAATATCATTTACGTGTTCAGGCTTAACATTTAATTCTATTCATATTAAACACTGTATCTTTACAAAATAATTTATTTAAATGACACCTGCAGCAGCTACTTCCACAGCTCTCCAAACATTATCAACAATAGTCCTTATATCACTCTCAGGTATTAAAACTCCGTTGCCATTATCAGCTATGTCTATAGTAAATGTGTACAAAACACCATTAATTCTAGCGAAGTCTACACTCGTCCCGGACATTCTATCACCCATGACCAGAGAACTGATGTCTAAATTATACTCATTCCCAATTGCTTCAACCATTTCTAGCCCAAGGAGGTAATGTTGCCTAAACATCCCACTGGCTGCTCGTTCGAAGTTCCAAGGATAGCTTAGTGACCCGACATTGTTCTGAAGAGACATATACATTCGGAGCCTATATCCATATTCATAGATCAGAGATTTAATAAGCCTAGTCTCAGGTTCGGAGAAAGGCCCAACGCCAGCGTAGAGATGGCTACAAGGGCTTGAACTAGAGTCCGAAATTTGCCAGTCGATGTCGTAGTTTCTGTTCAGATTCACTCCGGGGCAAATCAGGCCGAGGTTACTTCTAATACTCCGTGATTTAGACCACAAACGAAGCTGAAAGCAATTTCATTAATGGTTACAAATTTATTCAAAACAGATTAAACTATACAAATTATCTGTATAATAAAAAAAAAGGGTTGTAGTTCCTTAAGTCTTGTTTTAAGCTACCTGGCGAATACTATAACAACATCAAAGTTTGAAGGCTTGCTGTATAACTATTTGAAGCGTTAGCAGAACACAATTTTCAAAGTAAAATCAGAAACCACTCAAAATTTATGTGGCATCTGATTTCACTGATGTTTCAGTATTCGGCCATAAAATTGTTGTTTTCTCCATGGCGATAAATTTTTTCAATATAAAATGCTTATCAAAACTTACATTAGTGTGTGTGTATTCATAGCCATCAGGATTCAAAACAGGAATGATAATCCACTCAAATTGATCTCGAAGATTGGCCTGACCATTCTCCAGTAATTTCTCAACGATATTCAAAGCTGAAGGAATAGTTATCCACTCTCTCGGATTGACACCGGCTTCTATGACGATCACTGGTTTTTCTACTGCAATGTTATTTGTTATTTTCACATACACCAAGGGCCTGTTTTCATCTGTTAGTCCATATTCAATTAGATCTAGATTAATTGTTGCGCTGTTGGTATAATCTTCCTTGATCTTGTTCAAATACTCCAATATCTGTGGATTAGATTGTTTTTTTAATACATTCCTTATTTTCTTCTAAAATCTCGTATCTATCCATGGTATTACAAACTATACGCTGTAATTTTATTATTGACACAAATTAATAAAACATTTTGCTGTTTTTTGTCGGCTTAATTACTCTTTCAAAAACTATTAAATTTAGATGTCAAAAATCATGATATAAAAATTAAAAGCTCAAAATCATTCTTAATCCCTTTGTTGTAGGTTTCAAAGATTTTCATTAGAATAGCAAATGTTTTGATATCAAAAGCTGTCATAAATCAAAGAAACTGCAATTGGAACCCATTTGGCTTACTAAAGCAACCGCTTTCTATGGGGCCATGAGAATGGCACCTTTGTAGTTACAAATCTGATGTTTTTAATAGAAAGTACGACCTCAAATCACAGTAATTTTTCGCAAGCGAATTACTAGTTAGCGCCACATGGTCTTAAGTGAAAAAGATATTAATTTTATCAATATTTAAGGTTTAAGTCCAGTTAAAGCTTTTCAAGATTTGAAACTGATTGCAATTCTTTATAATAGTCTATTTCAATTCTCAGCAGAAATTTAATATCAACACTTGGTTGAAGCATGAAGAAAAAAGTGAAATGCTTTTCAACACTTCGAAATTCTCCGATATTAATAATGAATTTTGCTTTGTTTTATAAGGTTAGTGAATGACATCATTTAAAAATGGATCTTAAATATCCATGTTCTTAGTTAGTGAGTTTAAAGAAAGAAAAAAATAATATTTATAACAAAACAAATGTAAGGAAAGAAGACAAGTATAGAAAAATAATTAAAATTATGTTGTTATAAATCGGACCCACATGTCAGCTGTCAACCGGAATGTCAGTATGTGCTGGGTGTCTTATAAAGGCTACCAACGCAGATCTTCAGTTTTCAGTAACTGTCACAAAACAATATTAAACAGCCGTGGTGGCCTTGTCGTATGAAGCTTTCCCGCTATTCTAGCAACGCTAGTTCGAATCCCACCGGTGAACCAATGAGTTATTCAAATTTAAGTGCAATGACTAGTCACACCACGAGCTTTACGGTGAAGGAAAACATCGTGAGGAAACCTGCATTCGTCTGAGAAGAATTTCAAGGACGTACGTAGTGCCTAAGAGACGGCGACGGACTATTCATCTGTTACGTTGGCACCAAATTATCTTTTGTGAAAAGTGGGTGTTGTAACACCTCTGCCTTCGTATTCGGAGACCCTAGTGGTTGGGCGTTTAGATATAAAAAAAAGATTAAACATTTTATTTTTCATTTTATGCGAATTTACTCTCCCGTCTATACATATAATCGGCATATGCATGCCCCCTAACTGCGTGTTATAAAAAGACGATAATTTTTAAAGTACTTACTACATCGTATCTATGGTATCCGTTATAATCAAACTGTCTTTGTGAATTTCTTGTATTGATCAATGTTGCTTCTTTTTCTTTTAAATACCTGAAAGTGGAATAAATAAAATAAATTTTTTGGTGCACTAATCCTTACTTACTAACATATAAACAGCTCGTTTACGCCAATGCGTAAACAAGCCTTTTTTAATTTTCAAGATTGGCGAGAAGCGCCATTTTTAAGGTTATTTTTATCTTGTCAAAGAAACAAGAGGAGACACAACATATATATTTTTTATCCCTTATTACTTAGTATCTTTTATTAAATTTTCTATATATTTTGAATGGACCTAAAAGCAAGTTTTATTTGAAGAAAAAAATATCTTCAACACAGCTCAAACCATTATAAAGTGAATGAACAAACGATTAATAGCTTACATACACATACATGCATCACAATTCACACCCACCTACATACATATCAGGACACGGGAGTCATTACACTCTAGGCATGCACCTCAGATCGCATAAAAAAGGTAAAGAGAGTATTACGAAGGCGCGGAGAACAAACGTATCTATACTATAATATTATAAAGTGGAAAGATTTGTATTTTTGTGGGTTTGTATTGAATAGGCTCCGAAACTACTGGACTGATTTCAAAAATTCTTTCACCGTTATAAAGCTGAATTACCACTGAGTAACATAGGCTATATATTAAACTAGCTGCCCGCCCCGGCTTCGCACGGGTATACACAATATTTGATAAAAGTCTACCCGTGCAAAGCCGGCGCGGGCCGCTAGTTTCTGATAAAATGAGTACTCACTCAAAAACATCATCAATATAAACTTCTTTTTTTACCCCTAACTCGTCCAGTTGGCCCTCAAACCAATCGTAATGTGAAGCGGGTACCATAGCTAGTCCTGTGGTGTTGTATTTGACACAAGGTTTCCTCCAGAAGTCTATAACATTACTTTTAAGTAAATGTAAGCGGTCTTGCTGGTTCTCCTTCTCAAATCTCACATTATATACTTTGTGTCTGAAATATAAATAACAATCTATATCTATACTATATACTATATTATTATAAAGAGGCAAGATTTGTATTTTTATGTGTATGTTTGTATTGAATAGGCTCCGAAAATACTGGACCGATTTGAAAAAATATTTCACCGTTATAAAGTTACAATATCACTGAGTAACATAAGCTATATAATTTACTAGCTGCCAGCCCCGGCTTCGCACGGGTAGACAAAATATTTGATAAATGTCTACCTGTGCGAAGCCGGGGCAGGCCGCTTGTAAATAATAAACAGAGCCGTGGTGGCCTTATGGTATGTTGCCTGCAATTCTTGCGAATTCGAATCCCACAGTGGTCTGAACCAATAAGTTATTCTAACTTAAGTGCAGTAACTAGCCACATCACGAGCTTTACGATGAAGGGAAAGATCGTGAGAAAACCTGCATACGTCTGAGCAGAAAATTAAGGACGTATGTAGTGCCTAAGAGACGGCGACGGACTCACCATCTGTCACGGTGGCACCAAAACTAACCCTCTCGATTCCGCATAGGTTTTATCTTTACAAGTCGAAAACTTACATTTCAAAATGTGTTAAGAGATTCTTCAGTACTTACGCTTTATAATCCTCATTTGCTCCAAGAACTAAGGTGCACGAAAAAACGAAACAAAAAATCCTTAACATTATCGCACGAACCCTATCAACGTTCATAAATTTACTTTCGACTACAAACATATTGTTCGCAATACTTATTTCATAATTATTTATCTCTTATCTGTTAAGTAATCCCACCGGAATGATAAAATTGCTTAAGATTGCCCGTGCAAATTGTCAACAACGACTATATACATTTTCATAAATGCGTTGGTGACCCTGTTTTGAGTTTCCAATTTTAAATGTTACAAATACATATATTGATGATCGTAATGCCATATGCACGAGCCTTGGCGGCGGGAAAAATAGGTTTCCCGAAAAAAAAAAAAGACGAGACGATATTATAACATTCTATTTGCCGGCTACAGGGAAACCTTTGGCGCCCAACCTCTTTTCAACGCTGGAAATTTAAAACAAACTCTATTCCCAAGCATACGCATGGCACAGTGGCGCCCCTATTACTTTCTACTCTTTTTGTCTACACGCGCGAGCATGCGACGTCGCCCTCTAGTTTATTAATGGGGCCACGACGTTACCTCTATTAATTTTATTTGCTCTCAGCACCGTTTCGGAGATTTAAATAAAACTCCTTGAGAATATACTGTAGAGACGAGCTTAACAGCGATATATCGAATAATCGAACTTTATTTTATAGCCGTGGTGGCCTTGTGCTTGAAGCAACGGCCTGTCATCTGATGGGTCCAGCCTGTACCAATGAGTTTTTTTTAACCTTATGTACAGTGATTAATCACACAGGTGTTCAGGGACCATTAGACTCCACAACCAGCTCTCACTCGGAGAATCACCAAATCATGCTGCTCGAATTGACACATGTGACGTTGATTACATAAAGTGCTAAAATTAGTGGAAGGTATATAAAGTATGAATGACACTTGAAATTATTGTTAATCTCATTATCTATACTAATATTATAAAGAGGAATGATTTGTATTTTTGTATGTATTGAATAGGCTCCGAAACTACTGGACCGATTTCAAAAATTCTTTCACCGTTAGAAAGCTACACTATCACTGATTAACATAGGCTAGCTGCCCGCCCCGGCTTTGCACGGGTAGACAAAATATTTGATATAAATGTCTACCCGTGCGAAGCCGGGGCGGGCCGCTAGTAATAAATAATTAATAATCATTTATTCTTCAATGGAATAACGAACACAGATTTCATGAATATTTTCAAGTTTGAAAGTTTTATTTAAGTAGCTACTTAATACAAAATTCATATTTGAAGAATAAGTTCCCTTTTGTGGAATAGTTTAAGGTGTACTAATAGTTCTTTCTTATCAATACCTATAATTATTATGTAGTGAGTATATTATCACTTACTGATTATTATTTTAATATCCCATTCCCACTGATCTAATAAAATTACACATAGAGAACTATTGGTGCCAAATGACAATTCTGTGGTACAAAATCACTAACCTTAACTAGTTAGACAGGACCAAAAAGTCTTGCAATCGCTTTTTCAAGTGCGGAGTTAAATAATGGTGGCAATTGGCAATACTTTCAGACTTTACGTTTTTAAAATTCATCTTATAATCTTGTAACAAATTGTGGCACATTTCTTTTAGTGTCTATTGTTGGAGCATATAGGTCACGACCCTAAGGTCATGATATGTGCTCATCAAAAAATATGTATGTATGTATGTTTGTTTGTAATAAATACATTATATACAGTCATCAGCTTGGTTATCAAATGCTGAAAACGAAACGATAGCTTGCTTAAAACGCGTTGTAGCGACATCTAGTGGCGAATATGTGAGAATATACATAGTATATTTTTAAATGTTGCAAGATGAATTCGAGCAAGTTTCAAAAGAAAATAAAAGTATGTATGTCCGTAGTAATACTATAAATATGATTATACGATTAATAAGAATTAACTGTTTCAAATTCGAAATTGAGGAAACAAAGTTCCGTTCTTAATTTATTCCCTAAATTAGACGAATTATCTGGTTAATGATAAGATATATTTATAACATTATAAAATGTTATGTAATTTTATGTGCATATTTTTTTTTATTAATTTAACAAATAAATATTGTTTATTCAGCGAAATATCACCATACAATTATCTGGTATCATATATAAATCTGGTAAGTAAATCGTGAATTCAATCTAAGTGAATAAAATATTGTTTTCTACCGACACAGTTGCGCCATCTAGTGAGGAATTTCGCAAACTGTGTACTGCTATTTTTTATACCTTGACTTTACAGCGTATAACATAGTATATTATCTACTCTGAGACATTAATAAGTATTTATACGTATATTTTAAATCCAATGGACACTGATAACCAATAGAGAAACCAAAATATTTAATACATCAGTCTTACAAGTATCCATATGTTGTCATCAATGCGGTAACCGCTTGCCATCAGGCGAGAAACTGGTTGCCAATTTGGCAAAAAAAAACAAATGTTGGTTCGCTTATTAATGCTTCTATCAGAAAAAAATTAACTATGTTAACAAACATATATGTTTATTTAAGTAGGTCATGTGATCTGATGGGCCCAGGTTCAATTTTTTTCTAGGCTTAAGTAGAGTGATTAATCGCCCCATGAGTTAAAAAAGAGGTACGGCGAATTGGGTTCTCCCGTAGGTTTTCCCATTAATATTGGAGCCGCCCGACTGGAGACTGAACCTCCACCTTACAGAAGACCGCAGTGAAATAACACTACTATGATGTATTGTTGTGTTTCTGCGGTAAGTGAGGTTTCCAGTGTTCCACGAGGATATGCTGGGCTAGTAGTAATGCTGCTAGCACAGTGACTCCTCATTAACAACAGCGTTGGCAACGCGTTAGTGATATCCCTGTATTGCTAGCGGCTATAGGCTACGGTAACTGCTTACCATCAGATGGGCCGTAACCTTGTGTGCCACCTTAGTGGTATAAAAAAAAACATACTTACTTAAATAACTACCCAAAGAGACATAACAAATCACGCAAATGAGGTTTTTTGTTTCGTTTCAGACACTTACCCATAAAGTTTCGTTGATTGATAATAAATGTTGATTAATAATATTTAAAGGTTTCTTGACTTAATATGTTATTAGTTTAATCATTATATTTTATTTTGTTTTATAAACATTCATACATACATATCATAACGACGACTTGTCGTTCTCACGGGATAGGCAGAGAGTGTAGCACCATTTCACTCTCAACTTACACACCTCTTTTTCTTCTTTTATATTCATCAATCGTTAATCAAACTTAATAAATTATAAGTATTTTATTATACTAGTACTAGAGTAGATAATATTATACTACGTCTAGTAGGTATTCTCTGGTACATTTTAAAAATAGAAATTTCATATATTGTGTTTGTTGAAGTTACAATCATTTACATTAGCATGCATTCATTCATTCATCAGCATCTCCAGTGCGACCATTGCTTCCATTCGCTCCTTTTACACTCGTCTTGTCGCACCACTACTTTCATGTTTCGGGCTCTGGTATAATTTGTTGTAAATAAAATTCATGATAAAACTTGGTGCAGTTTTTAATGCGACAAACAAAATCAAAATCATTTATTCAGCTTAGGCCCTAATAAGACTTATGAAGGTCTCAATTATCGCAATAGTTGAATAGAAGAGAGAGAGAGCAAAATGGTGGTGCGACAAAACGAATGTAAAAGAAGCAAATGGAAGGAATGATCGCACTAGAGAAGATAATGAATGAATGAATGTATCTTCAAAACTTTTAGATTTACTACGTGTGACTTTAACACAAAAAGTTTGCGGAACACTAACATAGATAGTTTACCGTTAATGGCTTCTAGCTTGGTATTTGAAAGCATTCATGTAAAAATACTTGAGCAATAAAATAATTTAGCCTCGAGGGCAATGGGCCGTGTAATGGGACCCGGTGTACGCTCGCAAAATGTCATACGCGACTATCAACATTTTATTTTATTAACAGCTATTTTCCTATAAAAATGCTGTTAGAAGTTCAAGAAGCTTTTGTAAGCTACTGCGGCTCAAATATCTAGGGTCGGCAATGCGCGAGTGATTCCCCTGGTGTTGCACGCGACCATAGGCTACGGTAACCGCTTACCATCAGGCGGGCCATATGCTTGTGTGCCACCTTAGTGGTATACAAAAAAAAGGAGAAATGGCGAATTCCATATCTATCTTTTATTTTCTGTTTATAAAACTAAATAATTAAAAACAGTTTATCGTCATAAAATAAATAATTAACAATCAAGAAAAGGTAACAAGATTAAGCCATTAGCGTTCAAAATAAGTTAAGAAGTTTTCAAAGAAAACAATTTTGCAATGCACCCTCAATATGACCACCCTTTACACCGATCAACAGCTCTACAAAATATTGAGAGAAAGTAGTTTACAGAAAATATGTAGCGAAATCTAATTGTCCTGTTATTTGTTCTGTAATGTTAATTGTTAGGGTAGGTACCCTACCCGAAGGGTGACCAACCGTAACTATTCCTTAGACTTCGCTCTCCGTCCGTCGAGTTATAATATTGTTAGTTATAGCATTGAATTGGTTTCTTTTATGGTGTTATAATCCATAATAATAATTTGTTTGTTTTTTTGCTGCCTTATCACAAACAAACGCTGGTAATGAAATTTGACAATGAGATAGCTTAACCTGGGGAAGTACAGGCTTTCCTTAATGTATTTTTTTTAATGTAATTTTATTTTTTATATATTTTTATGTGTAATATTCAGGTTAGCAATTGAAATGTATATTATACGTATTTCTTTTGATTATAGAAGAGTAATTGCTGAGTTCCTTGTCGGATTTCAGCAAAGGCTATCTTCCGAATCCGGTGGTAGATTCTGACGACTTGAAAGTGCTTCACTGTAAGGCTAGTCAAATAAATATCATTTTGATTTCGAGTTTGATTTTCTAGAACCACGCGGGCTCAGCCAAAGGTAAAAGCTATTATTAAAGAAATAAATAAAAATAAAATCTCTTCACACATGCCCGACGACTTCGTACTGGTAGCACTGATCGCAAGGATGAGTTCGGTGTAAGAGACGGCTCATTTATTCCGACCTTTCTTCCTGACTGCAACGACATATTCATATTTAAATTTATAGCAAAACTTGGAATAGTTAAGGGAAGGCAATATAACTTGTTTCATTGTTACAAGCCTGGACTTCAGACGACATAGTTTGTGCCAGCTTTTGTTTTTATGGGCCTAGTTCTTATAAACAACTAGTTTTTACCCGCGGCTTCGCCCACATTATTTTACTATCCCTCGAGAACCACAATTTTTCGTTAATCCGAATTATAAGCTACTTCCATTCCAAATTTCATACAAATCCATTCAGCCGTTGAGGCGTGAAGACGGACCTACTCAATAACAAATTGATAAAATTCTTTGGATTTGCTTAACAGTCCCGTTCTTAAACGATGATGAAGCAAGTCCATTAACGTAGGGGAAACACTAATTTTCTCTATCTTGAACTCTGCGTCTATATGTAAATACGTACTTAGATGAAAAGCCATTTTTAAGATTTCTAGCTCCTACTTCAATATAACATGCATTTTCTTGTATTCTAAAGCAAGCATTATCATGCTAAGCCTACACAAATGTGTCCAATTTGTCAAAGGGTAGATGTTCTAGCCAAGTGGGTGTCACGGGGAACTGCAACTCTGGCTGCTCTAATCAGAGTTGCGTTTACTGAAAATCATTACTAATTTTGAAATGGATTTATTAAAAACACAACAAAATAAGCACACAGCGTATGTAACATTCTACGATTACAAAGTTTTATATTATTACTCTTATAAATGTTTCTGTTTCAGCAAAAGCATATTCATGCTTTAATTTAAGTACCAAAATTTGTATCGCTCGTTTTGAAATTTATGTTTTCTGTTACACCAAATACATTATTAATAAAAAATTGAACATTGACTTAAATTTCGGATTTGACCGCTGGAACCAGTCTAATAAGGGTGTTTTCTGGCAAGGTCGTATATATAAAATTATTATCCGCATCAAAATTCATCTGTCGAACTATGAGACCATCATGTATTTTGTTAAAATTGAATGTCACATTATCAAGAGCGTATACGGCTTCCTTATTATTAATGTACACACGCCCATTATTATCTATGGCTATATCAATCACATCTGCAATGCTCGTACCCAATGCGTATGCTACAACTGTTTCCTGTAAATTCATACCACTATAGACTCCAGTTCCATTCGCAAAATATATAACATTCTCATTATCAACAGCAAACACATATGGATTGGGGATATCTAGCTCTGTAGAATTTCCCACTGCAGTATCGTAGACGTTTAGTTTGTTGTTGACGATATAATACAATTTGTTATTCCTAAAATACATTTGCATAACAGCATTGTACAGGCCGGAGATAAGGACACTGCTTGATGGTCTTAAATCTTTGTTTCCAGGTTCGTATTTGTAGATCTCGCCGAGGCCTCCAACATACACATCACCTGTGTCATCATCTGTAGCTATTGAAAATACATATGATCCTCCTGTAACCTCAGCAAAGATTTGAGGGCCCAAACTTAATCTCCCAAATGACGACCCGGGATAATAAGTGAGATAAGCAACATTGGTGACTCTATTTACAACAATGTTTGTGATACTATTATAATAAGTAAATAGTATTTCTGGTTTGTAGGACTTATTTTCCAGATCCACGTAGGCGTGGACCGCCACGAGGCAGGACAGTAATATTACGAGCTTCATCTCGATCTGAAATAAATCAGAACTTTATATTTAACTCTTCTGCAGTAGTAATAAAAATCTGTATCAAATATGTGGTGTAAAGCAACCGAAAATCGCTTTAATCATTATAATGCAATCTAGCTGTCCTCTAGGTGTCGAAGGTCCTCTAGGTGTCGAAGCAAATAATATCTTATTTTAATGTTTTAGGAGTCTGATCGCTGTTCAGCTTAGTCGCTGAAAAACGATATGGTACTTCGTTAGCTTTGTAAATCAAAAATATACCACACGCGTACGAATTCGCGAGCAGACCTAGTCGTTAATTTCTATATTGTTTTCAATGCTTTATTATTTTTGATAAATGGAATGAATAGCTGTTGAAAGAGACAACGATAAGGCAATGTGAGAGGATGGATAAATCAAATAAGACCACAGACTTACAATTTAGATTAAATTAACAGAGTACTCAGTGAATCAGAAGGTATCAATGAGGGTTAGGCATGACGAACTAGCAAAAAGGGTGAGCAGGTTAAAAGTGGAGTGGCACTCTATATTGCAAACTCAAAGTAAAGATACTAAAATGCGTTGATTTCTTGCTGTACTGCAAGTCTGCAATAGAACATTGCTTAGAGAAGTGACTTCATTGTAAGGAGCATCAAATATGTTTATTACAACATAGACTTCAATATTTTATTAATTGAAATAATAAATGTACTTACCAATTGCACAGCTTAGGTCGCCCGGAATATGACTGTATGAGCTTCGTCTGTAACGATCTGACTTATATACAGGTAGAATTGTATTAAGGAAATACATAATCATGGCCCTTGCATCCCGTGTGTAATAATATTATTGCAATTATAAAATACCCGAGAGGATATTTTCGACAGAACAGATTTCGGTTCATATTAGCACACAACAGAGAAATTAAACTATTTACAGAAGCAGAACATAGCTTACCTACCTATACATATTAGATCTGACCCAATACACAATAATGCGGGAGCGTGACAAGAATACTGGCAGCGTTACCACGCTGTATAGCAATGCTGATTCTCTGAATGAGATATGTTCCAGCACGCCTTGCACGAGAGGCCTTAACCAACCGACGTGAGACCTCCTTAAAAAGTCTGTGAGCATTCGGGCCCCAGAACCCAGAGTTACAACCGCAAATGCAGAAAATATGTGTCCTGGGCCAAAACACGAATATTTCCGGCGCTTGAATCACTTTTGCTGAACAGCAGCGGTGTTTTGGGTAATTACAAGCAGCAGTTGTATAAAAAAATCCACCATCACGCCTCTCGCTTTCACGGACGAATATATTGTCACATATTAGAACCATAATGGTCTTGCACTATGCGATGCTAGAGGAGTGTTCTTCCAGTCATGAATGAGCTAGCTCCATGTACAGCCTAACTGGGCTGGATGACAGCGTTGTAAGAAAAATTACGTAGGTATACGTAAAGCTTATAAGAATTTTAAATTTAGTAATTATTCCATTGTATCTACATGTCTTGAGTTGATCGAGGTAAACAAGGAAAGATAAGTTGTTATTGTAAACTTCAGCGGTGGCAACAAGAGTGATGTCACTCTCGCGTGTTGCCAACTGTATTGGTGTCACAATGAAGATGGCAGCGCGCGAGCATAGTCCATGGTAATCGCTTACCATCAGGAATGCTTAGAAAACACATCGCGTTAAATTTGTATGGTTCCGTACCCGAAACCAACGGAACCCTATTACTGAGACTTTACTGTGCGTCCGTCCATCTGTCTGTCAGCGGGCTGTATCATATGACCCGTAATAGGTCGTTCACACTTTTTTTATTTCTCTTGCCGCTATAACATTTTTAAATGCCAATTTTGATACATTTTAGAGAGAGATAAGTACATGTTGTACTAAAGTGTAGATTTAATGTAAATTATGATCATGTTCAGGGTCTCTAAATGTTAGTATATGTCCCTTTGCCAATGGTAGATGTTCTAGCCAAGTGGGTGTTATAACTGCAACTGTTACTGCTCTAATCGGAGTTGCGTTAAAAATATAAACCATTACTCATTTTGATATGAATTTATTTGAAGCACTATAAATATAAGCACTCGGCATATATTAGGTCCTTACATATGAAATTGGCGTTTTTCGTACTGGCCACTTTAATCACGAATTTCTCCTCTTTGGTAAGGAATTCCAAATTCAAATTTGTACAGCTATAGACTCATGTATTTGTGCTTCGATGATCGTCATTCATTTGTTTTTTTTCTTCTGTTTTTTTCTGTTTGCGTCACTCATTTTACAAAATGGAAAACCTTAAATATCGCATTATTTACGAGTACGAGTTCCGCCGTGGCACTAGTGCTGCGGAAACAACTCGAAGGGTGAATGATGTGTATGGCGGTCGTGTTGCAAAAGAAAACACAGTTCGTTTTTGGTTCCAACGTTTTCGTTCTGGAAATTTCGACCTGCAGAACAAGCCCCGTGGACGGCCTGAGACTCAAGTTGATAATGAAGAGTTGAAGGCTATTGTGGAAGCGGATCCATCGCAAACCACGTCCGAGTTAGCTGCAGGCTGCAATGTTAGTGATAAAACTGTTTTAATTCACTTGAAGCAAATTGGGAAGATTAAAAAGCTTGAAAGGTGGGTACCTCACGAATTGACTGAAACAAACCGGCAAACGCGCGTCGACTGCTGCGTTACATTACTAAACCGGCACAATAATGAAGGTATTTTAAACCGAATCATTACCTGTGATGAAAAATGGGTTCTTTACGATAATCGGAAGCGCTCAGCGCAATGGTTAGATCCTGGCCAGCCAGCCAAATCCTGCCCCAAGCGAAAATTAACCCCAAAAAAGTTACTTGTAAGCGTTTGGTGGACTAGTGCCGGTATTGTTCATTACAGTTTTTTCAAATCTGGCCAGACTATTACGGCTGATGTCTATTGTCAGGAATTGCAAACCATGATGGAAAAGCTAGCGGCTAAACAACCTAGGCTGGTCAATCGCTCCACGCCACTGCTGCTTCACGACAACGCTAGACCACACACTGCGCTACAGACGGCTACTAAATTAGAAGAGCTTCAATTGGAAAGTCTAAGACATCCTCCGTACTCCCCGGACCTTGCTCCAACAGATTACCATTTTTTTCGAAATTTGGATAACTTCTTGCAAGGGAAAAAATTCAACTCCGATGGGGCAGTCCAAATCGCCTTCAAAGATTTTATTGATTCCCGTCCGACTGGTTTTTTTAGTAAAGGGATCAATGAACTACCTATGAGATGGCAAAAGTGCATAGAAAATAATGGTAGATACTTTGATTAATTAAATATATTATATTAAAAAATATTCGACTTTTTGTTCCTCCCATACAAAACGCCAATTTCATATGTAAGGACCTAATATAATATTCTAAAAATGCAAACTATTACATTATTAATGTTTTCGTTTCAGCATAGATATTTTATGTTTTAACCTTGTTGTATCACTTATAATTAATATCGTCTTCAACTTCACAAATACCATCATTTCTTTTTATCTATTTATTTATTTATTTGGATCACCAACAGATGAAAACACTACACGACATATATAATAAACAAGGACAATCTTTAAGTAAGTGTTCACCTATTTACAGGTAACCACAGCTACAGTATTAGCTACTAAAACAAACATTATAATAATAAAGGAAGATTTTAAAATTATTTAAAAAAAAGTTTTGAAAAGAAAAGGAAAAAAAAAAAAAATAAGAATAAAAATCAATATTAAACATTATGAAATGAGCTAAGAAACAAAACAAACACAATTGTTTACGAAATATATACAGCGAAAGGCTTTCAGCTAATTAATTAACCAATCCCACCGTTTCAAAGTACTTATTTAATTTGTTTTTAAACACCTCAATACCGTCACTATAAATATCAACTTCAATGAATCTGGGCAGCCCATTGTATGATCTGAGCATTCTGTTTAGAGGAGAATTCATGCCCAGGTTAGTTTTGTATGATCGGATATAGAACAATTTGTAGACACTTGCACAGGTAATCTTTTGGGAGCAGATATATTAATCTGGGACAATAATTCTGGACAGTCTATTTGGTTGTTGCATAGTTTATGTAAGAAAGCATGATCTAAAATTGTAAGTCTGTTGGAAAGCGAATGAAGTTCGAAGTACTTAAGTCGGTCAGTGTAAGATTTTAGATGTCTAGTGCTAGTTTCATAAGCGAGAATTTTTACGAATCTCTTCTGCACCCTTTCGACTCTATTTTTGTGTATATTGTAAAAGGGGGACCAAACCTGTGAGCAGTATTCTAATATACTTCGTACTAAACAATTGAATAGGAGAATTTTGATTCGGGGCTGCTTGAACATTTTCGTGTTTCTCGTAATGAACCCGCTCATTTTAGACGCTCTGGTTATGATGTTATCCAAGTGGGCGTTAAATGTTAGCTTACTATCTATATAAATGCCCAAATCACGGATGCAGTGTAATTGTTTAAGGATAGTGTGGTTTATTGTGTAGGAAGTTGTAAATGGTATCTTATTCCGGGTGAAGGACACAAAGTAACATTTATCATATTGAATTGATTCAGGTTTTACTTTGCGGAAATTCATATTTATAGAATACAAAATATATTATATTTATATTTATAGAATACAAAATATATTATAATTTGCTTTGTCCGCTTAATGAGTGTGATACGGTCGAACGGCCTGCGCCCAGGTGAGTTCAGCCGTGGTTTCTTCCGACACGTGTTTCAGGACTTCCACGTCCCATCATCAGGGTGCCGCCGCGTTGGTCGAGCAGCGTGATGTCACATCGAGGTCTGGATGCTGGAGCAGCGCCGCAGCACGATGGTCGGACAAAGCAAATTATAATATATTTTGTATTCTATAACATTTATCAGCATTAAGAACCATATTGTTATCGTTGCACCATTTAGATAGCTTATCTATGTCTTTTTGTAATAGACGTGAATCTTCTAAGGACTTTATGGGTTTTACAATTTTAAGGTCATCTGCGAATAAACATGCTGTTGTGTTTTCGAAACAACTGAGTTTATAAATATTAGAAATAATAAGGGTCTTAAATGTGATCCCTGTGGAACACCAGATGATGCTACAAAAGGAATTGATTGTGCATCTTCAACCACAACAAAACACTTTCGTCCTACAAGATATGATCGAAACCAGTTCAACAACGATCCACAGATGCCCTGGCGTTTTGTTCCATTTGACCTATTCGCTCAGTCAACACTTTGTTTGTTGTCTTCAGGTTCACGACCTCCTTTTCCAATTGAGTATTCAGTTCTAACTTCTTGGTGACTTCCGCCTTAATTTCATCGTATTGCTTGCTTATAAAGTCGGTAGATTCTTTAAATGATGTCATATCTGCCTTCATGCAATCAATTTGAGCTTTAATAGTTTGCAGTTCAGGAGTAATACTTTTGATTATCAATTCTGTGACAGCCCTTGTCAAGGTATTACGAAGTTCCGTCTGTATTATTTCTCTTATATCATCCCTAGTAAGGCATTTATGGCCCCGCTCATACGCACATAAATCAGTAGATGTATCTATGACTTCACGTTGCGAACGTTGCGTTACCCATGTAGGGCTTAGTGGAGCACTTTTATCTGCTTGGCGGACTGGGGTGTTACTATTATCACCTTAAGGCCGTTTAGACGTGCAGTTAGGACATGTCCAGTTTGGGTTTTGTATGTCAATCCTTTTTTCTTTGGAAGGCAGGTTGGCGCAAAGTTTGTGATATGGTTGATTGCATTTAGTGCATTTTATGAAGCTTTCCTTTTTAATATCTTTCATGCAACCTATGCAAGTTAAAGCCATGATTCAGAGCAAAAGCAATGTGAAACCAAAAAAATAAAACAATAGAATTGAACACTCAACATGCAATTACAAAAGATAAAGTGGCGCCCTCTGTGTAACTTAGATCGGAGATCAATTATTCTGCTATTCAGTTTTATATTAGTGAAGTAGTGTCCGCTTTCCAACGATCGAGGGCTTCAGCAATTGTGAGACATTTAGTAAAAATGCAATAACTTCTCCACTAGGCGCTAGATGTCACCTTATGCGATGTTATGATTTTTCAAACTTCAACGGATATAATTAAACAGTTTGTGCAAAAGCACTGCACAATTAGTCTCATTTTTAGTTTAATTAGCACACAGCAATGGAAAAGTGTTCCTCAAAGCAGTGATTGTGAATTATTTGTAAAACCAAACCGTGTTAAGAAGAATAAACAGTCTTACTTGCATATGTTTCTACTAGTAATAACTCCGTTCACACTGTTAATTTGACTGAGATAACATTTCTACACATAGTATGTAACACTGCAAGCACTTTCCCACATATATATATTCTTCGTCATCTTTTATTGATTTATTAAACACTTTTTATTTGGATCGTAGTTTACGTATAATGTTTACTTAGCAGCGCCATCTAGCGAGTTGATTGTTTTATTTCTTTGTTTTATTGTGACGATTCCGTCATCGGATAATTGCCACTGCTGGGCGAATGCCTCCCTTCTGCTTTTAATACGCATATTAATAAAATAAAAGGAAAACTCTGGATAGGACTAGACTGGCTTTTATACTTATACTTACAAGTTTACAAGAAGAAATAGTCGGACGATTAACTTTATTCTACTCGAACGTAACACAAATTAAATAAACAAATAACACTAAAACATTAATTAATTTCGCTTAAAATTTGGTCTAAATATAATTCCTTGGACTAAGAGTGGCGGTGATACCCGCACATGTCGCTAGATACCTTCATATTCTCTTGTGGCCAAGCCTACGTGGCGCTTTCACGAGTAACCAATCTTCATGGGGTGCACCTCATAAATGTTAACTTCAAGAGTATAAAAGCTCAATCTTCAGCGATCACCGAATACAACCGGCTTAGGCGTAAATACTGCACCGATCTTTCAGAAATTAAACCTTAAAAATTAAAAGAATAAATAATTAACGCGAATGGGAAATACGAAAAACTTATACATGAAACAGAACCGGAAAAAAAGAAAAGAAAGCTTTGTAATAATAAAAAACTACTCCTAAAAAGAAAAAAAAATGTGTCGAATAAGAAAATCTAATAAAATAAATCAATATGCCCACGTTTCTACAAAAAGAAGTGAAATCCCACCAAAAACATTCTGTAAAAAACTAGCCTTGTCTCGATGGAGCTGCTTGTTTATCTCTCAAAAGTAATTAAATCTAGACAAAGTCGCGCCAAGTCTAAAGTTCCTTACTGCGATTTCTTTATTATAGTTAATGTTGTGAGACTTGGCCGTTGAACATTCTTTATACGTTAGTGGGTACAAGTCAATTTTGTTTACACGTAATGTTATATATATCTGTTGTAACCACCTGCCTGTACTAACGTATATTTTGACAAGGATTGGGACTTTTCGAAAATTAAGATTACGCTAAATTATAACGCATCATTTTATATACATGCCAACTACGTTGACGGATACAGGGTCCTCAATAAGTACATTTGTGCTCAAACGCCGATGAAAGATACCTGGGAAACCTGCTATGAAATGATTTGGGAACAAGAATCGAGGGTTATGGTGTCGCTAACCGACTTAGATAAAGATCATGAAAAAAGCTATCAACTTTGGTTGAAGCCCGAAGGCTCTGAGATGACTTACGGAAAGTATGTTATTAGAATTCTCGAAAGTAGGGAAGAAATTAGTTTTACTAAAACCCAAATAGAGATCACTAACAAAATAACAGGAGAATCACGGGAGATAACCAATTTTTGGTTTACTGACTACAGCATCTCCACCGGCGTGGAGGAATTTTTGGAGCTTCGAAATAAAGTTAACCAAGAACAGTGCAGATTGATGAAGGAAGCTGAAAATTATTCCCAAACCCCAGGACCTATAGTGGTTCATTGTTCTACGGGAACTGGTTGGGCAGGTACTTTTTGTGCAATAGACAACGCATTAGAACAACTTGATACAGAAAAAAGGGTTTTGTTAACTCAAATTGTTCTAAAAATCAGGAGCCAACGATATTCCCAAACCCCAGGACCTATAGTGGTTCATTGTTCTACGGGAACTGGTTGGGCAGGTACTTTTTGTGCAATAGACAACGCATTAGAACAACTTGATACAGAAAAAAGGGTTTTGTTAACTCAAATTGTTCTAAAAATCAGGAGCCAACGATATTCCGCTGTTTTCCTGCCAGAACAATATATGTTTTGCTACATAGTGTTAAGACATGCTTTAGAACAAGAAGCCAAATACAAACTACTGAGTTAGTACTCTAGTACTTCATAATTTTTAATAATAGACTTCAAGTTTGTGTACCTGATTCCTAAGAGAATAATTAAGTGTTCAGTGAGTTTGTTTTAAAGCTGTTTTATATAGTGTACTCGTTGTTTCAACAAAAGCGGGATATATAAACTAGGTATTCAACAGGAAATACAAAATGGTTATCCTCGTTAATAAAAGGACAAACATTTACGAGTTAAATTTAATTTAATTTGAAATACAACTACTTATAAAATAACCGTATAATTAAGGTGTACGTAGCTATAGATAGATGTCTTTAATTACTTAAGTTCCTTAAATTCAAGACTTTATATAAATAATAGATTTATGATTCACTATTCTGTGAATTAGTGAAATTTGTATAAGTTAAATTATTAAATAAAGATAGAAAATATTTATCAGTTAATTTCAATACATTATTTTTTATTGGCCCAACAAAACTAACATATTTTGCTAAAACTCTATAACAGAAAAGATAATAAGTTAAATTAGAGACAGCATTATGACTTTGTTCCCGAATTCGCATGACTGTGGATGCTAAAGAAATAACCCCAGTTTCATGGAATCGCGATATTTCAGTCTCAATAGCACAGAAAGCACCCGCCCTGTCCACACCCATTTTAGAATGTACAATTATTGGAGAATCAGGAAACTGGCACTTTTTCTGGATTAATCTTTTCTTGATTTCCTCATGACTACGCCTTACAACGAATACAAAGTCCAAAAAGTCCTCAACTCTAGCCGGCAAATCCATATCAGGCCGTGTAGTAAATGCAAAATGCAACACTTCTTGACTTGCAGCGGTTCCATCAGTCACTTCTAACGTTGTTACAACGCAATGTGGCTGAACCTTAATATCTTTGGTTTCAATTGTAAATTTTTCACACTTCAGAGTTCCCTTCACGTGGTACCAGTATGCGTCATAGATTTCCCGATTGAAGACTGACTTCTCACAGAGCATGCGCACCTTCGCTTATCAGTAGTAAATGCGTTTCTCAGATGCAGGCGACATACAGAAACAGACACTCCCCGTGCCGCGTGGCTCAAGGTCGTGGCGTAACGTCTCCCCTCCGCAAGAGGCAGTACCTACGCCAACCAAACAACTCAACAAGTGCTCCGCGCCTCCGCACTTCACATACCATTCGTGTAAAAGCAGCTGTCGTAGGATCGCATCAACAACTGTTGTGACTCATTTGATCGCATCCAACATAAAACATTTCGTATGATCCTAATTAAGTATAATATGCACATTGGGTCGCGTTCGATCTAACTTTACCACGTCTATTTAATGCTTTGGTAGAAATTAAATATTCGTCATTATAAACTACTGCCTCGCGCTGCGGCATCACCTGCTCATACAAACTTTCAACCCGTTGCCGTTGCCGATACGAAGATGATAACAAAAAATTACGTTAATCTTGCTCACTTTACTTTATTGAATGCGATTCTATCCATTCATATTGTTTCTTGTCAAATCGTTATAAGAATCTTTAATCGTTGGGAATTAAAATATCTTCGGTGAGATGTGGGTGTTGGCTGATGTTACACCCCCTGTACCCACCCTATCGGAATCCTTTCTGGAAATCCTATAGCGGGAAGTATGTATCAATTTGTAATTAAATTAGGGTGTATTGTTTCTGGTAGTGCTTGCTTGGGTAAGTAGTAAGATGGCACAGTATCGCTATTAAAGCACAGGTTAAAGTCCGTGCATATTGTGAATATACGTATAAATAGATTACGAAGAACAACCGATCCGGTTGCGCTGAAGGAGGGAGATAGATAAACGCGACATGAATCACTACTTACAGCGGGCGCAGTCAGAGTGGGGCGTGCGGGCGGGTCCATAGATCATACACTAATACTGGCGGGTCGCGGGCGGTGAGGGGAGCCGAACAGAACGAAACAAACAATCCAGCGCGTTCGCACACCGCATTCAAGATCCATTTCAAACGTGAAACAACTCATCTGCTCGAACACTAAGTAAAGAAAAAGTGAAAGAAATTGACTCATAAACTTAAAAGGAAAAGAAGATTGTGGTGGGAATATTTGGAACTCATACATGAAATACATACAAGCATCAGAATGGTAAGATTTATCAATAGTTTTTTATAACACAATATTATGCAAATGATAGAATAATCGGTAATAAAATCCACGAGGCGGGTAACATGTGGGCAACGTTTGTGACTCAATGAGGCCCGCTAGGGTAATGACCAGCCATAAACTGACACGTGACTGCTGTTGTTTTTACAATATTGACTTACTTGGTGTTTACTACCGTAAATAAATAATAAAAAAAACTGCCGTTTTTTTTATTATTTCAGTTGAAACATAATACTAAGAAGAAGCGAGCATTCTACGTTGTTCAATTCATAGAATTGCCTTTTGAAGGCATTGATGATTACGTATGCGTGCCTTCAACTTGGCTGATCGTTCGTAGAGCGATAGACCAGAAGGCCGTTGTTGCGTACCCTAAAGATGAAGATCCTTTTGATACTAGAGATCGCGCTAAGAGGAAGGAACTATGCAATGAAGAATTGAGATATTATATGGCAGTCGTCAAATATGAATCAGGTGAATTTGAATTATTGTATTGGTTGATAGGTTGTGCGTTGTATCTTCAAAGTATGTATAGATTTAGAACACCTCACGAATTAAGAAAAAAAATTTTTTTTCAGATACTTACGAAGATGCAGAATATTGGATAGCGACGAGAAATGATTATGGACCTTTGGTAGAAGAAGAATCAAAAATAACAGGTAAGAATCTAATTTCTTTATTAGTCTTTACGATTGAATTTTTACTGTTAATACCACTTATTTCACAACCCAAGCTTTCCAAATTCTAATAAAAAAAAATCTTTTCCAGATTCACTTTCAAGAGTTACACGGGACAAGAAATTGCGCAGCGCCAATCAAGGCCATTCATCGAAATCCAATGATAATCCTCGGAAACCACTGCCAAAAATATCAATCAAGCTACGAAAGTCAGAACCAAAGAAGCAACTTCATAGAAAACAGTTGGAATTAAGTGAAGGTGCTCAGTCATCTAGCGCTGTTGTTGATGACTTTAATGCAGAGCCTGGACACTCAAGAAAACAAGAATCAAATATCAACCAAGACAACCAATCAATGGAATGTACCCAGACAAAAGAAGCTGCTGCTGCTACCACCCATGATGATAGTACTGAACAAAGAACTCAAACGCATCCTACCGAGGAAAACGAACAAGCTTTAAGGTTACCAGCAATAGATGTTGATGAACCTACTGAAGTTATCAATATCGATGATGAAGATCACTCACAAGGCTTCAAGAATGCCGATGAAAATAATAGCATCAGCCAAAGTCACCTTTCTAGCAATATGGCTGCTGCATCAATAACAGCAGCGGAACCTTCAACTTCAGCCGAACAAACTACTCAGCCAAATCAGGACAATAATCAAGAACATTTTCTAGACAGTGGAAATTCAGTATCGAACTTTCAACTACGGAATGAAAATGTCCGATCTATTGTAAATGTTCATAACAGTCACGAACTACATGTCGATGGAGTCTCTAATAACAACCCATCTACGCCTCTTGAGACACTAAGCTCGCTCAAGGTAGCTGCTAATCTATATATGGACGAGGCAAGACGTGACCGCTCGACAAGAGAATACGCCCCACGAATATGGAAAGAAATTTGGCCATTACCCCACAGAACCTATCAAATTTCACGAACCAAACCAGATCTTCATCAACGCCCTTAGTGAAGCAACCATCAGCAGTTATTCAAAATCAATCACAAGATGGTCCTCAAACACGGAAAATGCACATTGGAAATATCAGAGACCAAACAGCTCTGCAAAGTAGCACCGCAAGTACCTCTCAAGAAATTCAGCATGTACCTACAATCAATATCGAAACATCTCAGGATGTGACTACTGTCGATCCAAGGAATGTTTTTCAGAGTGGCGATAATATTGTATCAGCTTCACAAAACCTTACAAGCTCATTTTATCAGCAATATGGCTTTGTCCGACAGTCAGATGAACAGCAAAGTTCGTCAACTCAAGAACAATATCTCACACACTCTTATCGAAATCAATGTCAACCAACCAATCGAAATGAATTTAACCCAGAACTACTCAGAGGGTCGCATCTAAATCAGCAAGACTCACAACGACAACCGGAGAGACCGAAAATACGTATCGACATCTCTCTCAAACGGAAAAACAACAGACAAATGCCTACCCTTCAAGGAGTCACGAAGAAAACGTCGCCACCTATTATTACAAAAGTTGTGAATGCGATACGAGAAGCACTCTCAACAACTCATAATAACGATCTTCTTAATGAACAGCAATTGCAAGCAAGTCAAAGTGGAAGTGTACTTGTTCCTGAAAGTCGTCTAAACGTAATGGACAATGCGTGTCAAACAGATAATTGCATGGAAGAAGAAACTCCGTCACCGTATCATGCAGTGACTTCAGATTCCGATGCTGTTACAGATCATGAAATAATCTCAGACTACGAGATGTCTGTAGACGAATCACCTGTTGAGATAGCGAACAATTCTTACGACTCTGGAATCGATTCTAGGAGTAATTCTGCAGATAGACCAACGGCTGCCCAAAACTTTACATCAACGAACCACCAGACGAATCCTAGAGTTGTTTTGAAGCAGCAAATGATGAACAACTTTGCTTCCCTCTTAACTCAAATGCACTCCACTTTGCGTTATACATGTGATATGTACAATAACTTGCGAGATTCGATCCACGAAACTGCCAAGACATACAGATGCTTATTAGATGCAGTCGATAAATTCAACACGGCAGAAAATCCAGCCAGCAATGCATTTCCATCGAGCAACCTGACTCCACAAGTCCCACTGGCTACTCAAGAAAGACACATTGAAGCAACAGCGACAGCAAATTCAAGTTATAATGATCAACATAGTCATGACGCTGCTAACAAAGCGCCGAAAAAATCGCGTCCTCTTCTACCACCGGAATATAATCCTCATGATACAAGATGAACAACTAATACACCAGGACTCGTAGAACTTATACCTCAAAAAGGTATTTACGTTTCCCAAGGAGAGTTAAAGTACTGTCAGCAAGTATCAAAAGACTGCAAATCATTAGCTCGACGATTGTTAATCGAAGTCTTCAACAGAGAAGCACTAAGTGTCTGCTTATCAATTAGTGAAAAGGCGCAGGCTTCTAATAATGTTGGCTCTAATGTAAGGCCAAGATTAGATGAGCATGCAACTTCGGTTCTGTTAAATTTTGTTTTAAAGTATGGAGTCCGACGTGGTTGGAATACCGACATACAACCAATCCTCGGTACTTTAAACCGTAAGATTCATGAGATTCGGTTCAAATATGGTGTAATGGTTGAATGTTAAGTATCGTGATTATGACTTATTGATTATCAGTCAAGTTATTCTATGTTTTTAATTACTAAGACCGAGAATGTTACAGGTTTTTCCTATTTTAAGTACCAGACGTACCTATTACTGAATGGATCTTTACATATACCTACCGTTACCTTTTTTCATGTGTACAAACTGTAATAAGCTTCTAATTAATAAACATTTATTATTATTATTCCCTTTATTTATTTTACATCCTAGTTTTTTTTTTTTTTGCAATATTTATTTCTATTATTATTATTATTATTAATGTTGCCAATTTATTTATTTAGTTACTGACTTTGATAGTTCCTTCGTGATAAGAACTTATTGCGTTCCGACTTTATTCCGTCCAATTATTTTATATTATAGTTTTGAAGGCATAAGACTAAAGTATAGTACAAGTATTAATTTATAAATATTATTCTTAAGACTGCAATAAAAGTATTCCAAAGGTAATAGAAGTGCAGCTAAAAGTTTTATTAGTTTTAAAAAAAAAAATGTAATTAATTTTATTTTTATGTTCAATGCAGCTGTGTTTATTATATTCAAAATAGGCATCAATTCCTTAAGCCACACCTAATAAAAGCTGCAATCATTCATCGATACTCCTCGTAGCTCTTTAGAAAATATACTATGAAGTCACCCTCGTATTGTCGCTAATACCACTGTAATTTTAACATCGGTCTATCTTGTCTCTCCGATAAACACCAAAACACTACAGTAACTTAAAAACACCAGTGAATAAAGCCTTATGTTTAACCTGTCCTATAATCAGGATGCATCCATTCTGATGGTTTGCAAAAGCATGTGAGAACTCCTATATCCGGGATTACTCAGAGAAGAAGTAGTTATCGATAACAACAAGAACATTCATATGAAGCGTGTGTGCCACGTGACTACAGCTCATCATAGTTGGAACGTCTTCTTCTTCTTCTTCCTAAGTATGGCAATCAATCCCTTCAGGGACTATTTTTGCCAGTGTCGAGTGTTAGAGAATTTTCATGTTGCAAAATTTCTCGTGTTTGCCGCATTAAAATGCCTAGTGTCATGCATTCTAACGCCCAATGGAGTTTCTGGAGACAACCCACGGCAGTAGCAGATCGTAACACGCCTTTAGATTAGAGGTAACCTATTGACCAAAATGATAAATCACTTAACCCAAAAGTCGTATTATGGCATTATTTCCAATGCTCCTATAAATCAGTCACTAAATGAAACTTTACTGCACATATCGACACCAAAAATACACATTAAAGATCACTATAACACAATTTACGACACACTGGAAAAAAATCTCAACCGCTCCGCCTGATTCCCGCCAAAAACTCTCTAGTTGGAACGTCGTGATTAGAATGACGCGTTATTTTGACTCTGAGGTAGTAAACAGGTTTTGCTTCATGGCCAATAAGAATTTGAATTGTTTTCCGGTTGATGACTTAGATATTCAAAAATATTCAAATAATGCGACGCTGTCAGCCGAGAAATGTATTTTTCGAATAAATATCATGCTCTATGTTTAGGAGGTAGCATCCACAATGTAGATTCCACATGTTGATACTTTTTACCCGAAACGTTTTAAGATCGGATTGGATTTGATAGTTGATCTGATTGACTTAATGACGGTTAATATTAATTAGTATTATAATCGAATAGCTTTCTGATTAATGATTAAAAATAGTTTACAACTCACGACAAAATGTCGGTTGCTTCAACCTTGGTTTAAAAACGGTCCGCTACTAAAATGAGAGAGTATTCAAGCTTATCAGAAGTGCCAATAATGATGAAAGAGAAAAAGATTTTTTTTTTTGCGGAAACAATGGTTGTCAGTTTTTAGAGGTCAACTAAGCAACTGTCGAGATGATAACGGTATCAGTAACTGAATACGAGCATGGCTTGATGGAAGCCATTGTCGCTTGAATAGAGCCGTACGCTATGTATATGGAAAATATTTAATCAATCAGAAGCATTGATCCGTTCTAATTTGCATTGTAGCCATATTTTGTATTTGGGTCTGGTAAACAGAATATTTGATTTATATGAATGACTTTCCGTGCAGGGGATTCATAAAACTTTTAAATTAGTTCTGCGATGAAGTTGCTTCATTAAAAAAAATGGTTGTCTGTAAAGTCGGTCTACGGTTCAATACGGTTGATAGCATTGATGAAAAATTGAACACTTTTATGAATTGAATTGAATTATCATTATTTTGTATAATATAAAAAAGGGGTTAATTAAATTTTACATTTTTTTCAATAAATTGACAATTTATTTACAACTCATTTACAAAGCAAGAGAGATAAATGTGACACAAGCCAACGCTTGGGACACTTTTTCGTGCGTGCAGGCGGTGCTCATCGACATATGAGATGTTATCACGTAAAAAAACTATAAGAGAACTCTACAACTTTATTTATTTATTTATTTATTTATTAGGACTGCCAGTGAAAATTATATTGAATCATACATAGGATTAACAGCGACAAATGTTCAAGCAAAATATAAATTTCTATTAAAGGCTGCCACATCATGATTTAAATACGGACGGTTAATTTGATGATTCTACTACGCAATCAGTTGTTGCCCTGATGACTCACTCCAAAATATAATTATAATGATGAAGTCATGTAATCTAACAAAGTATAGCAAGTACCATTTGCCCTTGAACACTATAACCCATTGACCTCATGTTGTTATTGGCGATTCTTTCAAATATTTAGGTAGTACCTCAATATTCGGTTCAGATGTACGGAATAGTGAGTTGGAATATCATTTTTTGCTTTCAGATTCAGATGCACGTGCATGACTTGAATACTCCTGTCAACACGAAGAACATTTTTTTTGTCATGATCTTGTTCGCTGTATATTTAACTAGCAAACCCGGCCTGCTTCGCTGGGCGTAATTAAGTTATAACAAATTAAACGGTTTTTATAATTCTTAATTCAAGGATTTTGATTTTATTTTCTAAATCTCAACGGGTATGTGAACGAGTAAACGTTAAACACATACTAGAAATATATTCACAGATACTATGAGAGTTAAATACGGCTTCTAGGAATAATTTTAATAACAACAAATATTTCAAATAATTTCGGTTAG
This sequence comes from Falcaria lacertinaria, assembly GCA_951449985.1. Lineage (NCBI taxonomy): Eukaryota > Metazoa > Arthropoda > Insecta > Lepidoptera > Drepanidae > Falcaria > Falcaria lacertinaria. The sequence continues at coordinate 7,584,812 of OX602129.1, forward strand.
GTGTATTCGCCTGTTCTTATTTAATTAGTTGTTAGCCTGTAATAAAAAAAAATCTTAGATAAGAGGTTTGACTTACTAGGATTGGGTAGACCAAGCCCAAGGGGGGTCCTGACCCCCCACGACCCCCCTATGACCCCCCATGACCCCCCCCCTAGATCCGCCTATAGAGACACAATGTTACTAAGCAAGCACCGTATAGTCACGATAAGTTACTTACAACTACGCTTCAGTGCTATTTGTTCCGCAAACTCTTCAGTTTAATTAGGAGCGCATAGTTTGCTACTCGGTTGTAACACGGTACACGTATGGAGCAACCGAAACTTAATTCTTATACGCTCCACTATTTATTTTTTACTAGCTGTTTCCCCGCGACTTCGCCCGCATAACAATATAATATATAGCCTATGTTACTCAGTGATAATGTAACTTTCTAACGGTGAAATAATTTTTGAAATCGGTTTAGTAGTTTCGGGGCCTATTCAACACAAACATACACAAAAAAAATGCAAATCTTTCCTCTTTATAATATAAGTAAAGATTTTCACTTCCCACGATACGGCTCGTGTTTAAAGATAAATAGCTTATTCCGGCCAACAGCAAGCGTCAATAGGCTACGGTAACCGTTTACCATCAGGTGGGCCGTAAACTTGTTTGACCACAACAGACAGTAATTTTTTGAGCCAAACTTTTGTGTTCCATTTTCATTCCAAAACCAAAAAGTAAGGAACTTTCTGAAAAGGTTTTTGTTTTTTTATACCACTAAGGTGGCAAACAAGCATACGGCCCGCCTGATGGTAAGCGGTTGCCGTAGCTTATGGACGCTTGCAACAGACCTCACTCGCGCGCTACAGACTACAATTGATGTTATGTTCAATTGAATATGAAAATTCGCCGTAAAAAAACACTTAGAGTTATTGCCAAATTTGTGTACCGGCTAGCAAGAACATCAAAGAATGTAGAAGAATAGACACAGCGAGTGGGCTCGAGGATACTTCGTGTCAAAGGAATTGGTCAACTTGAGCCCTGCAAGGGCTGCAAGCCAGGGCTCATGGTAAACATAAAATACTAGCTGACCCGACAGGCGATGTCCTGTCTTAGCTATGAATTCATATGACAAATACACCATAGCAAAAAGGACCTTTAGTTTATTGCAAAATTAAAAAGGTTCCGGTTTTTTTTTGCATGGACCGCCTCCTGGCAATAACTAAGACAAATAAAAAAGAATTAGCGAAATCGGTCCAGCCGTTCACGTGTGATGCCGTGACCAATGGAAATAGGGATTCATTTTTATGTATAGAGAAGATACATAGCGTACTAATGAACAATTACCTAAGCGAAGCTTTAAACTTAATTTAAAATAAACTAGAACATTTTCCATACCGTATATCTATAGACGAGCGAAAAAACAAGCCGCTTACGAAAAACGTTTCGTTTCGAAAAAAGTTTGCGATCCATTTAATACCAAGTCAGTTGATTTATTCAGTCCCTACTTAAAAGGGACCTTGTGTGTAAGTAATCACGTAATTAGCTAACCTAACATCTTAGTGACCTATATATTATCTCTGAACTAGCAGTCCCGACAGACGTTGTCCTGTCTTAGCTATGAATTCATATGTCAAATACACCATAAAGAAAAGGACCTTTAATTCATACAGAAGTTAAATATGTTTTTTTTTTCAGAACCTTTTGCTGACAATAACGCAATAGTACAAAAATGCAGAAAGGCTAAGTGAAAGCGGTCTAACTGTTCACCCGTGATGCCGCGGCCGAGACCACGGGTTTTTTTTATTTATTTTATTATTAGCAAAATTTTTGTTATATATTAACTCTTTTTTTGTTAAAGGCCAAATCTGAAAATGCTGGCCAACGCATTTTTTTGTATATTCTGTTAGAGCTTGCTCGTCTGAACATTTTTTACTGTGGAACCAAACCTGTAGGACCATTGTAGTTGATTTTATTTGAGTTCGAAAATCTGAATTTTCATACATTTTTGTTGAGAATATGAATTCAAAATAACTAAAACAAATGAAATGTCCTGTAATGTCCAACTTTGGTGCCATAGTAATAAATGCTCAGACGGACAAGCTCTAACTGAATGTACAAAAAAATGCGTTGGTACTTTCAGATTTGGACCAAATCTCTATAATGCATGATGTCCTTTCATAGTTTTCGCTACCGTTCTTCTTCGCTCGTAAGTGCAGTTTCAATTTTTTTTTTATACTACTAAGGTGGCACACAAGCATACGGCCCACCTGATGGTAAGCAGTCACCTTAGCCTATAGCCGCTAGCAATACCAGGGGTATCACTACGGGGTGCCAACCATGTTGCTGATGAGGACTCACTGGGCTAGCAGCAATACTACTAGCCCAGCGTATCCTCGTGGAGCACTGGCAACCTTACTTACCGCAGAAACACAACACTACATCAAGTAGTGTTATATCACTGCGGTTTTCTGTAAGGCGGAGGTACAGTCCCCAGTCGGGCGGCTCCAATTTAAATGGGAAAACCCACGGGAAACCCCAAAGCTCATGGTGTGATTATATTGTATTGTACAGGAATATTGGATATCAATTTATCAAAGTCGCCTTGTGCCCTCTGGCGTTAATTACTGCGTTTCGGTGACGTCATCGAGGCGATAAAATGGTGCCACATCACAGCAATTAAGATATGGCAATTTTAACCCATTACTTCCCAAGCATCGAAAACATTGGAATTTTTTGGTCAATTCTTTAAATTAAGTTCATAATAGATTAAGAAAAAGAATACAACAAAAAAATTATAATAATAATTCCTTCATCTCTGTTTCAGCCCGTCCTATAAATATGACAATGGGGACATGTGATCAGAAACAATGCAAGTTAAAAATCAGCTTTATTTGAAAATTATGTCCACAAACAGTCTTAGAGAATGGACAAGATAAGAAATGAGTACATTAGAGGAAGTTTGAAAGTAGCTCCAGTGATAGATAAGTTGAGGAGCAAGCGTTTGTCATGGTATGGGCATGTAATGCGGAGGAATGAAGATAACGTGGTAAGAAAGGTTTTATTATGAATGTGGATGGGTACAGGGGTCGAGGTAGACCTAAGAAAAGATGGATGGACTGTGTGAAAGATGACATGGCCAGAAAGGAAGTGAATACAGAGATGACGGCTGATAGAGAAGTATGGAAGAGAAATACATATTGCGCCGACCCCAAATAATATGGGATAAGGGCAGGAGAATGATGAAACAGTCTTAAAAATAAAATATTATCAGCTTATTTTGTATGATAAGTCATGAAACAATAACAGCAAAGTGTTCTTTCACATTCAGCACAAAAGGTTAGAGGATTTTTCTTACAACCTTGTCCTTGACAACGCCTCTGTTTGTCCCTCTTTGCCATATACCTAGTGACCAAACGACTAAAGACTTTTATCTTATTTATAGTTAGATTGAACTTCAAATCATTTTTATAATGTTTGGCGTAGATTACAGTTCCGTGCACAATATATTCTAGAATCTCGTCACACAATAAGTTTTCGAATATTTCTACCGGTGATTTTCCTTCCAACTCCGTAATAATATTTTCCTAACATTGTTTAGCAGTATTAGATTCCTACTTATTTTTTTAGATTAGATTAGATTACATATATATATGTATATATATTCTCAAATACAGCCGGGTATATATATATATATATATACTGGTTCACTATTACGCCAACTGCCTGTCTTGTTTGTCCGAGATGTGGTTTGAGTAGGATGATTTTCCGCGACGTTATCGATCGTGCACGAAAATTCCACTTGACCAGCTACATCAGACACTGGCAAAACTCCCATATTGTCGTCAGGAGCTACTTCTATGTCAG